>CM038112.1:20152956-20226759 GCA_001642375.2 Mentha longifolia | reverse complement strand
AAGCTCAAAAATTAAATGTGATAAACTATTCATACTTAGAAAAATATATGTAATGGTATAGCCAACCGGCCGGTAGGTTCGCCGGAAATATGATTTCTCCGGTGACCGGAATAGGCAACCGGTCGGCCTTTTCCCGGCTACCTAATGACCGGTTGGCTATGCCAAACTTTTTCTCTTTTTTTTCTTAACATATTTATAAATTTTGGTAGTTCAAACATTAAAAATATTTTAATATTTCGAATTAAATCATTTAAAAGAATTAATTTCAACGATATAATAAGCAATTAATTTCCAAAATAAATTTATAAACTAATTCCTAAACATATAAGTTCATTTTCGACATGTTAAAAAAATTCAATTTATTTCCAAAATAAATCCCTAAACTACTTACTATACTAAGCATATAAAAAAATCGATATTAAAATTTACCTATATTATTGGATAATCCAAAAACACGATTGAAGAAGAAGATGATGAAGCAGGCGTGACACGATATCCTCCTTGATAAACCCTTATAATGGCTCGTCTTCCTCAGCTCAGCTCAGCTCAGTTCTTTAGCTCGGATGTTGATAATGCCTCCTTTTCTCCCAACAATTTTTTTTTTGTTAGTCTGTTTATTTTTGAATTCTATTTGCAATTTTCATTGTTGTATATATTGAGTTTTGTGTGGGGTGGGTTGACATAGGATACCAAAATTTATTATTCGTATACAGAGTATAGATTTAATTATTGTAGAAAAACAGTCAAAAATTCAATAGCATTATTAATAGTCTTATTC
This sequence comes from Mentha longifolia, assembly GCA_001642375.2. Lineage (NCBI taxonomy): Eukaryota > Viridiplantae > Streptophyta > Magnoliopsida > Lamiales > Lamiaceae > Mentha > Mentha longifolia. The sequence continues at coordinate 20,225,981 of CM038112.1, read as the reverse complement.
AAGCATGCATGCAAACAGTAGAGACTCAGCAAGTCAAAAATTCAATAGCATTATTAATAGCCTTATTCACGCATGCATGCAAACAGTAGAGACTCAGCAGAGTCACATTGAATTATTGTAAAAAAACAGTTCAATATCATTCAATTCATATGATTCATATGCATGCATCGTTGCACAAAATTTATTAGCTGTGAAAAACAAAAAAATAAAAGATAAATTATAATAAATGAAAATAGTCACTTACTTCTTGGTCGGTTCGTTGGATTGCTACTTTTTAAATATAAAAGTGGGCCCATTACACATTAAAATATTAAATAGGGCACTTTTACAATTTCATTTGTTTACGGGGGTACTTTTTCCATTACCCTTTTAAATGGGGCATTTTCTCCTATTTGCAGATATTTATATGATCATGATTTTTTTTTAATTTTTTTTTATTGATATGTATTCTAATACACTATTCATTTCTATGACATGCCAGAAAGAACAAATCAAAATTTTATTTGATACAGTATAATTTGTGAATATAAATGAATTATTAAAATAAATAAATAAAATATTCAATATATGTAAACGATATGCAAGTAAGTCCAGAAGTCCTATAGAGGAGATGAGAGAGGAGAGAGAGATAGCCATTAACCAATAGCATTACTCCACTCATTTACTTCCAACTTCGCACACCTTCCCATCTGTCTCTTCCCATTTCTCCCACCCTTGAATAATCTCTTCAGCTCCAACACAGCCACAGAAATTGATGCAAATTTTAACTCACTGCATCTGCATTCATCCCTTTCCATGATTCTCACGTCTTCTGCTCCTTTACCATTCCTTCCTTCAATCTAACTCCTTCATTTCGCCGTAGAATCTCAAATTCTCCTTCCTTTTCCAACCTAGACTAGACACCCATTTTCTTGCATGGCTGCATCTTTCTTCACCTCCACTACGAATTTAATTTCACCCTTCCACTTTTCGTGCTCTGCACGAAGAACCCTCTTCTTTTCTTGATCTCAGATAATATAAAACTACTGAATTTTCCCATTTCTTGTTTACTATGACGGAGGTCCTGCACTCACCGTCTTCTTCGTCTTCCCCTTCGATTTCCACGCCCACCCGCAATCATTCGCTGTTTCAGTCGTACGGCGGTGATGAGGTAGTTTCTAGGATGACGAGGGGTGACAGGGAGGAGGAAGAAGTGAGGGAAAAGAGGGACAATGAAAGGAGGGACCAGTTATCCCTTCTGGCATTGTTGCTTGCTCTATTTAGGAAGAGATTTTGGGTGAATTGCAAGACGGATAGGGGTGATTTCTCCGACGGCAGCGGCAGCGGCAGCGTTGGCAATGGCGACGGCGTCATGGAGATCGGCTGGCCTACCGATGTACAGCATGTTAATCATGTTACTTTTGATAGATTTGATGGTTTCTTGGGTTTGCCTGTTGAGTTCGAGCCTGAGGTTCCCACAAGGGCTCCGAGTGCTAGGTATATGTAATGTTTCCTTTGCTTATTGAATTTTAGCTGCTTCTTGTTACAATCTCGATTTTGGTTTATTTATTTATTTATTTATTTTGTCGTGCTTGAATGCTTGTTGGTTATGACATTATACGTGGAAATGGGTTTGGATTATGACATTCTGTAATAATTGTGTGGAATGGAAAGTTAATCTTGATAATGATTTGGAGTTGGATTGCTCCACTATTTCTGGTGGTCTAGTTTTGTCGAGTATTAATGAATTTCCGGACTATTTGGTGTAGTGCTGATAAATGGTTTTGTATTCTATTTTTGGGGAGTGGGTTTTGGCTGTCTCTGATGATTTAATTAAGTTAGTTGACTATGCTGAATATTGGCTTTTATTGCTTATGCAACTAATCCAATTAATCAGGTGGAAGTGGTTAGTATTGAATGATTCAAGCAACCTATTCATCTCATTGTACCTTTCTTAATAACTAACTTCTTAGCTGTTCATTAGTAGAAAACATGTTGAGTGATTATGATTTGTTCCCATATCAATAAATGAGACTTCCTATAAATTAGGTACATAATAAAGTGTTGAAGTTTCTGATTGAAATGGGTGTTTCATATCTGGAAAATAGAGTGATCTCATGGCGTCATTGATATTTCCATAGTTGGATTATGTGGTTGCTTTTTGCTGTTCTATGGAACCATCAAACGTGGATATATCAGCTATGATCATTTGTAATGCCATAGAGATTTATGGTCTGGTTGTATTGAATTGTGCGTCCCAGCTATCATTAACATAAGCTAGTCATAATTATCAATCATCTGTAGTCTTTTGGTTGGAGTTCTTTGATCCTAGTGACTAGTTGACTACATAACATAATTTCTATAAAATGCTGTTATGATGACTTCTTTTTTATATTGCTGCTGACGTTCTGGACTTCTGCTATGGTATCCATGAACAGTGCAACTGTTTTTGGAGTATCTACAGAATCAATGCAGCTGTCTTATGATCACCGAGGCAATAGCATTCCTACTATCCTCTTGCTCATGCAGAGGCATTTGTATTCTCAAGGTGGCCTTCAGGTGCATTACTGTTTACCTTGATATGCCCAAAACATATTCTAACTATAGGTTTCACCCTGAAAATTATGCGGATTGCTTTATTTGTATTATTTTATACCCAGCTCTAATGGTGGTTGCAATTTCGCTTACAGGCTGAGGGTATTTTCAGAATAGCTGCAGGAAACAGTCAAGAGGAGTTTGTTAGGGACCAACTAAATAGAGGTGTGGTTCCTGAAGGGACTGATGTACACTGTTTGGCAGGCCTAATCAAGGTAACTTATTGACTACAGCTAAGTTCTTCTGCATAAATGTTGTTTCTGTGATTGTTAGTGGGCATCAGAAATACAAGCCCGCAAAGGATATTTTTGTACTGTCGAATCTCTCTCCCACTTTTCATTATTTATACAGATGCTTGTGTTGGCATAGCTTTGCGAAACATCATAAGGTTTTTCTCATGCATAATGCATTAATTAAAACTCCAGTCAGATACAATGTCATAGTCTGTTAGTTTCCGTCAGTTGTTTATGTATTCTTGTTTGCTATGTGATGAATGCTGTATAACTCACTACTTTATGCTCCTTTTAGAAGATTTGGATTCTCAGTTAAATATGATAATTTAGTGCTAAAAGTCCCATAAATGAGAGTGAATAGAACCTGGCTCAGATTAACTTTAGTAAATGCTTATTTGGATTTTGGACCTTCTTTGGTTTCACAAGTTGCTTTTGATATTGATTATATTGAACTGTATTGTAAATTTTTTTACTAAAAGTACAAAAATCCATCTATTTATGTCTAGCATTTGAAAATTTTAAGACCATTTGCTTGAGGGATCAGTTACCATGAACTATTTGATAAGTTAGCTATAACCTATAAGATCATGGTAACATCCATTTTTTTCCATCTTCCAGCTGTGTGCCTGACTAGTTTTAAGTCCTAGCACGTTTACAACAGTCACACACCCTGTGCTTGCATGAAACGTCACCGAACACATAATAGGCAATGGGAGAGGTTTCATTGATATTTTGGATGAGTAAGGATTGTAGTAACCAATCTCTTTCATTCATCTTTGTTCTCTCACTATTTCTGAACATATAGGCTTCGTCTTGTTGCTTTGCTCTGTAATTTCTTACTGTTAACACGACATGCTATTCCAGTCTAGCTTCTGTCTTTTAGGTTTGTTTCATCTATAAACTGATTTTTATCTTCAACTGCAATTCAAGGGTTATTTGACTAAACTATCCCCATGTTTTTGTGTATATGAATGTGCTTCATCTATTGTAAAGTTTCAGTTGCGTACATGCAGTGAAAAAGAAAATATTCCTAATCAAGGAAATTGTCGATTGTAGAATGAGACTGATACGGCTCTCAGTTGCAGAATTGGTAACTTCCTGTTAACAAACCTCTCGTATGATTTTCTTAGGCTTGGTTCAGAGAACTTCCAAGTGGGCTACTGGATTCTCTTTCCTCGGAGCAGGTGATGCAATGCCAGTCAGAAGAAGATTATGATTCACTCGTAAAGGTTCTTCCACCAACGGAAGCTGCTCTGTTGGAGTGGGCAGTTAACCTAATGGCAGATGTCGTCCAGCAAGAACATTTTAATAAGATGAATGCTTACAACATTGCCATGGTATTCGCTCCTAACATGACACAGGTAAACCTCATATTTTTGTGCCCTGAAATAATACCTACCTTGTTAGTTTAATCAAATATGTTGATCCCTCCATATGAAATCCTTGCATGCAAGTGAGCAAGAACAGTTCAAAATCGAGATGCATGGAGGCTTACCCTCTGGAAGTCATCTACTCAGATGACAATTTTTGGCCAACACATTTGACTATTTGATTTTCCTTACTCTGGGTGCATATTAGATTTTGATCATACGTATGATTGGGTTTTTAAAGAATAGAATGAAAAGCATTTGATCTCGAGGAAGTTAACTGTCTCATTGTGAGTTGTGACACACTATAAAATAGAATTTTTGCTTTTCTTTTTCAATTCTAATATGCTTAGGGTTTTGCTTACAGATGGCTGATCCACTGACAGCATTGATGTATGCTGTACAAGTTATCAACTTCCTAAAGACTCTTATCGAGAAGACGCTACGGGAGAGAGACGATTCTGTGATAGACCCAACTTCTGTTCCTCACATGGAATCTTCCGATGACAACGGGAACCAGAATTGTTTGAGGCTGCATCACAAAAATCATGGCGAATCAAATGATGAGACGATACACAAGTTTGTGGCGGAGGACCCTGCTTCGGACACTGATTGGGAGGAGACTAGCCAAGTTGAAAACATCACTGATGAAGATTACCACAGCTATTCAACGTGCTCTGTAGAATCCGAAGAAAGCGTCTCTTGTACTCAGAATCAGGTTGAAGAGAAGATTAGGAGCCAAGAGGATGAGTCGAGTGATTCCAATAGAACTAAATTGCAGTTGAAAAGTGATTCGGCTACAATGATCGAGGGCAAGGGCAAAGGTACGAGCAATTTGAGCCGTATAAACTCGATGGCTGAATGGTTTGAAGCTTGGCGGTAGATAAAGAGTCTTCTTGGTGGATGCTATGTGAAAATTATGTATGCTTTTTACTAGTTGTATTACTTACTATTTAGTGCTTGTTGGTTGATGCTTGGAGAAGGAAAAAAAAGTATTAGTTTATTTTTTATTTTTTTATTATCAGTTTGATGTTAGTGTTAACATGTAAGTTCAGTTCGTATGATTTGATGAATTATGTAGCTAGCGAACATGCATAAAAGTCTAATATTATTTGGACCACAACATGCATGGAGATATGGCTACCGTTTCACTTAACGAACTATTCAATCTATGTGTGAATATTTTGGAGATTATTTTGATGGATACTAGATAGGAAAAATAATACTACTTTTTTTTTCTTCTTTTTTTTAAAATCATAAATACCCTTTTTTTATAAATACAACGTTTCACAACTACTTTTTTCGCACTCAAATTCACCTCCCCCTCTAACCCGATAACAATTTATTACCGTTTATATCACCATTTCAATAATAAGTATAAAAATTTGAAATATTATACATATGATGAATCGTGATTGCCATTTACGATATTGAAATTTGTAGGTCCAGAATGAGCATGAATCACAAGTAGAAGGGGGAGGGTTGAATACGTGTGACATGTCGACTAATAGTTTTTGCAATCATTACGCCTCTTTCAATATATGATGCTTCATGTACAATCATACACCAGGGTGAAGTATTTGACACACATTTTCAATGATTCCCCATTCCTCACTTTGGGGTAATGGATTCCCTTCTTGCCCCCTTTTTGATTCCCCTCTTTTTACTTGGGACTTGATTCCCTTTCCTCTCCTCTCTTCATATTCCCTCAAAATTTATAATTTACTCCATGATAATGTCATTAAAACTTAAAATATATATTATTCATTATTTATTTTAAATATAATATTATATATATATATATATATATTATATTATTATATTATAATTGTTTAATTATAATATAATTAAATATATAAATAAATATATTATGTTAATTAAACTATATAATAAATGATACGTATTTAATTAACATTCTAAAGTTTGATAATATTTAATAATATTTCATTTGTAATTACATTTTAATTTAATAATATATATATATATATATATAATTTATATTATAATATAATATGATTAACTATTATATATATTTAAGAGATTATATATATATATAGAGTAATATTAAAATATTAAATATATAATATATTATATAATAATAATAATATTAAATATAATATATATAACTATATTATACTAGTACTATTAAATATATATTAACTTATTTTATAATATAATATATAATTTTAATAATAAATATTATTAAATATTTAAATAATAATAATAATAATATAAATTATATATGTATTTTATTCTAAAAAAGTAGATTTATTTCAAATTGCAATATTACAATATATTTATAATATAATAAAATTGAATATATATATATATGAGAAATGATATGCTACTCACCTCCCGGTGAGCACCTTCGTGGGCACCTCGTCGTTTTATCACGTTTGCATTGCTTTTTTTTAATTTTTATTTTTATTCTATATTCTAGTATCTTAGAAATTAATTTACAAATCATAAAATCTAAAAAATACATAAAAATCGAAGCTCGATTTATTTTATTACTCATTTTTTAAAGTTAAAAATAAAAAAAAATAAATTGAACATTGATTTTTTAGATTTTATGATTTGTAAATTAATTTCTAAGATACTAGAATATAGAATAAAAATAAAAATTAAAAAAAAGCAATGCAAACGTGATAAAACGACGAGGTGCCCACGAAGGTGCCCACCGGGAGGTGAGTAGCATATCATTTCTCATATATATATATATATATATATATATATATATATATATATATATATATATATATATATATATATATTTACTCCCTCCGTCCACAATCTTTAGATACTAATACTATATCCGGACGTCCACCATCTATAGACACTTTCTTGTTTTAGTAATGGTCCCCACAACTTCATCACTTTACAATTTAACACTTTAATATTTTAATACTCACAAAAATTTTAAAGGGACCCACAATTATCCTACTTTAACATTTTAACACATTAATTTATTAATATATCACCACATTGCATTAAAACTTGTGCCAGAAATTTTGGGTCTTAAGATGATGGACGGAGGGAGTATTTATTAAAAATATAAATAAATAATATTTCGATTCTCTTTCTTGTACTTAACCAAACGAATTGGCAAATCAATAATGATTCTCATTCCATATATATATTAAAAATATAAATAAATAATATTTCGATTCCCTTTCTTGTACTTGTAACGCCCTGACTCAAGAAAATTAGGGCGCTACCAAACGCAAACGAAGAAAGAAGAAATACGAAAAAGGGATGCCGAGAATAACCTATTCAATATTATAAATCAAGCTCGAAAATTTGAAATCGAATAAACTTCATCTCAAATGGGTTTAGTCAACCTTCAATAAAATGGGAGTTGAATAGTCAAATAAAAACTTGAGAACTACGACGAAGTCAAACATTTAATATATATATAACGAAATAATCTTATATAATTATACAACCATTCAGCGGAAGCATTTAAGTAGTAGTATCTTGACCAAAACATACATAGTTTGACCCGAATATACAAAAGAACAAAAGTTGGGTCAACTAAACACAGTCCATCGAGTCCACGTCGCCCGCCTTCCTTCACTCCATACCTATAAAATAGTTTGAAAATATTTTGGGGGTGAGTGCTAAAGACACTCAGTGGGCAATACATACATATATACTTTCGTCCAGAATATTGTATCATAGAAATGTAGTTGCTTTCATATAACATGGGCTCATAGATAACATTGTGTGGAAACAGACTCTATGTGGCCACATAAACATAGTGTGTTGTGAACATTGTAGGAATTCCATATGCAAGTCATGTCAATCCACGTATGAGCATAGCAAAATAGTTTGGATCATAGACGTAAAGCTTTTGTAAAAATAGTTGTAGGTTTTGAAAATAACCCACTTTAAAACTAGTAGCGAGCTTGTCGGATAGCTCTAGTTCGGGTGCTTTGAAGCTTGATCTATAATAAGAGATCTACAATTAGTATGAAGCCAGAGACTGTAGTTGTGATATATATGTATATGCTTCGACTCTTCATACACTATTTTAACTAGGAAACCATTGATCCAATGATAATCTCGTAAGATCCCAAATATCCACTTCTTTACATATCCAAATCAGAAGTCCAATGCTTCGATTTTCCACAAGGCACGTGGTTAAATGTTGAAGCAAATGCTTAATTCTAGTTCCTTATGTTAATTACGTGGCCAATAATTGAACTCAACATCATTATTAAGTTAAGAGATTCAAATCTACAACCCATCATATTATTCAACTAAAAATCTACTATTCGATCATATTACTGTATTGATTATAAGTTTATATTTGCAGCCCCATTTCCATATTATAGTTCATCTCATCATCTTCCTCCGTCGTCATCCTCCCTGAGCACACAACGCTTTCAATTTCCATCTCCTTCAGCAGAAGCTCTCATTCGTCGAACACCGCCATACGCCGGTGCAGTCGAGAAACTCCGGGTGGATTCTGTCTCATTCGTTTGTCGGCGATAAATTCATTTTTTTGACTACAGCAGCCTGATTTCTCGACTCCCTACTCCCTTGTTTCCATTTTTTTTTCCTATTTTTTTTTCCTATTTCGTTTTGATTGTTCTTTTAATACGATCTTAAAACTTAAATTTTGTTTCGTTTCCTTTTACTCTCTTAATTCTATTATTAATTAGTTATGCTTTTTTGATTGGAAAATTATAGGATAGAAGTCTCGATTTTGTATATCAGAGGTTACGAAAGAATTCATGAATTTTTATTCTATTTCCTTTATCAAAGAAACGGAGATGTAAGTATATATCTATATATATATATATATATATATATTGGACTTACGAGAAAGAAAATGAAGAATTGTAAAGAGATCAAAGATTTGTTTTAGCTTACGTAGAGAATTTGGTTGTGAGGAGAGGTGATTGCTTGAATCTCTTCACTAAACTTTGCAAGGGGCAAACGGTATGTGATGAGAAAGTGTAAGTGACTTCAAAGAAGATGAAGATCTATCAAAGTTTTGACTTACTGCGACTGTAATTACAGAAGATGAGGAAGGTGTAGAAGTGTTTGACAGATTGACGAGGAGTAGAATATTTTGCAATTGACATCTGTTGAGTGTTGAGACGTGGAAGAATCAGAATAGGTGTGGGATTTGTAGTATTACACGTATTTGAATATGAAGTTTAAGAATTTGACAAAATAATTCTATCTTAACAATTGCATAATATATATATATATATATTTTTAGTTATCCTCTAGTTCTATAGTTGGGCTTTCATTCAATAAGGACAATAATCTTAGCTCATTTCTCCAAGTTTACTCGTTCCTATATATATTGGGCTTATTAATACTTTACATCTAATTTATTACTTAACTTGTTTGGCCCAAAAGTCTTCTAAATTCAAAATAAATAAAAAATTTGGGATGTTACAGTACTTAATCAAATAAATTGACAAATCAATAATGATTCTCATTCATTTCCTTTCCCTTTGTTGATTCATTTCTCTTTCCTAAACAAACGGCCCCTGATAGTTAGATAGGTTGATTCGGGGAGTGAAGAGCTTATCAAAATCACAGCTTCAAAATTCGTTGCGGAAAAGCGTTTTAGTGTGTGTGAGCCCATTTGCACAATTTATGGGTGTATTTGTGAAGTCGTTTTCTTTATGAAAGACTTCGTGTGTTTATGAACTTTATAAATTGCAAGGCTTACTGACTTATTTTGAGCATGCCAAAACTGCAGTATGCAAAGTAACTAGTGCATATATGACATGATGTATGCTTGACAAATATTGCAAAAATTAAATCGCTTAAAGTAAATAGCATACAAATTTTTATATACATCAATTAATTAGTGTGGTTCACGTAGTATATGATATAAATGTTCCATCATCCATTATGAGCACATTTCGTTGTTAATGTGACAATGTTACATCATTAATTTTTCTATTTAGAGTTTAGTTTAGCTTTTTTATTTGATTGCGTGGGCATTAATCGGATATAATGTATGAGACCGTACACATTGTTTTCTTTCTTTTTTTCTTTAATTGAAAGAAAGATGTGAACATTATCAAGTCAAAAGTCTCTCAAATCATCCCTATTTTGGTGTTGGACAAAGATACTAACGCGTTGAACATTAGAATTTGCAACAATCAAAATGTAAATCTCCACAACCACCCATTCTCATTAATTACTTATTCTAAAAAAAAAACAAAAAAACAAAAAAAAACCTGAAAGGCAACCCTAAAATTCAGCATCTTTAGATAAATAATGGCAATCCACAATATTTTGACTTCATCAACAAAATTTAACCTCTTCCCATCTTTCTCTCTCTCTCTCTCCCCTTGAACCCACACACACACAAAAAACACAAACCACATAGTATTCTCTTCTTCATATAATTAACCCTTTTCCCATTTCTCATTTCTTTAATGGGTGGGGATTAGAGGGGAGAAACACATTACACATCAAGATCAAAAATCCAAAACCAGAAAAAGAAAAATAAATTATTATTAGCAGCAAAAATGATAGTAGAACAGATTTTCCAGATGCCAACAAACCCTAAATTTGATGAATCCATTATTTCACCATGGAAACACGTCGACGACGACTCCATGGAAGAAGAAACTGGAAACCTACCTTCTTTAACTGAGATATTTGCGCAACTCCATCATCAAGAATCGTCGTCTTCTTCCTCTCTCTACACTCTCTCTCCATCCTCTTCTCTCACATCGGAGTTCTCCCACGACTTCCACCCTCCCTCCGACGACGACTGCAGGAAGCTTTACCTCATCCACACGCGCAGCGACAGTCTTTCTTCATGCAACTCGGAGGTCTGCAACGACGTCGTCGAGGATGCCGACAACCCGATCAAGGGTTGCGATCAAGAGGAGGAGGAGGAGGAGGAGATTTATCATCATCACCATGCAAGAAGAGAGAGTCGCCGCCATTGGAAGAGATGGAGATCTAGAAGAAAGTTTGGGGGATTCCCTCCACCGATTTCATGCATCGGAATAAGTGGGGAGCCATGGGTGTGGCTTCAATCGACGAGGCAAGATGGGAGGTTTATTTTGAGAGAAGTGAGAATCCCGACTCAAGAACTCATGCATGGATACCGCCAAAATGGATGCCTCAAGGTGGATATTGTTCAGTCCGATGAGGAAGAGGAGAAGGAGAAGGGGAAAAGGTGAAAAAAGAGAAGAAAATAAAATAACGCCGCATATATAGCTTAATTTAGGGCAAATTTTATATAAAAGTCTTTTTTGCATGGCAGAAATTTGATATATTTTTGCAAATGCTTGATTGTTTTCATTAATGTTGAAATTGTGCAAATAAGACGTTGTATAGAAATTGATGGATGTTCTTAATTATCAGGTTTTTGTTTGTGTGAATTGTGTTAATAATTTCCTTTGATCGAATCATGTAGAATTGAGCTGTATATGTATGTAGTAACTAGTAAGTATAATTTTCTCTCTATCTTCTTTTCTTCATCAACTTTTCTGTTTCAGCATTTAATTAGTCACAATAGACATAACCCTGCTATTTATATTCGTATAATAACATATACGAATTTTTAAGGATAATAAGCTAGGAATGTCCATTTTTATCTTTTATAAATTGTCATTTTTCTTTACTTAATTAATCTTCACTTATTTTTATCTTTTATTATATTCGTATAATGAATTGTCATTTATATCTTTTTATTTTTATTTTTCTTCATATTAAATAATCTTCACTTATTCCCTTCCCCTAACCTTCTGTGTACATTTAAGGTAAGGTTTCGATTTTTTTATCGATGATGGGAAATGATAAAACTATTCATTTTTCTATTACAGTGAAAACGAAGGATTTAACATTAAAATTGAGTATAACTATCCGAGAAATATTAAACTTCCTTGACCTATTTTTTATAGTATCATATTGATAACACAATTAATAACATTTATCACACACACACACGCACGTACATATATATATATATATATATATATATATATATATATATATATATATATATATATATATTTTGATCAGGCAAACGGCAAACATAACACTCACATATCCACACACGCATCCGAGGTGACTTGAACCCCTGACCTCTTGATTGGAAGGGAAGCGTCTTACCAACTGAGCTGCGTTTTGTTGTCATATATAGTGGAGAGATCACATACAAAAGACATGTTCCTTCCGTAAGAAATGAGAAATGATCTGAACCACTGATCTTAGTGTGATCTATGGTCAAAATTAACTGGTGCATTATGATTACACTAAAAATGCATTATGATGACCGATGCATTATGATTGTATAGACAATGCATTATGATGCCGATGCATTATAGTTGTACATATCATGCATTATACTTGTGCATAAGATGCATTATTTTTTACGGAAAATCTCTTTTGTATGGGATCACATAAAAAGCTCTTCTAGTGTAAGAAATAAGAAGCATTTTAGACCCTTGATAATTAGAAATAGACGGTAAAGATTAATTCTCCAAACTTGCAAATTATTGTTATAATTGCTCACGTTTTCCGCTACAAGGATAAATTAGTAAAAGAAAATACTTAATGATCTAACCACTATAAGGAAACTGCGATGTACATGGATTTTGAATAATCAGCCAATAAAAAAATAAACCTAACCAATAATAAATCTTGCAAACTAAAATCCAAAATATCCTACACAAAACACTAAAATCTGTTGCAATTAAAAATTCACGCATAATAAAGCTTCCCAACACGAAATAACTAAATTAAATTCACTCTAACTTTTGTGAAGAAAAAATTCAAATAAAATCCTACGAAATCACGATAAATCGTATATGTTGGGAACCCCTGCAGTTTGGTTTTGATGATGTTTTCCGAAACCACACTTAGTCTGTATTTTACACTTTCATAGGTTGATTATAATGACCTGCCTTGTTGGCAAAGGTCAAGTCTTCATCTTGCTTTAGAGGTTGGATATTGTAAAGAGCATATCGTGCTTCAATAATCTGTTCTATAGTCCTCAACTTGTCTCACGTTATAGAGTCAACCTGTCGTAGAAGTTCTAGCTGCCCTGTCATGAAGAGCTCAAGACCGCTGGAATTCTACAGATCAAGGTCATCCAGATCCACTTCTTGTGTGGACGACCTGTCCTACGCTACCTGTCTGCCAGCAAGGACAAAATCTCCCAACGGCTAGAACTGAGTTAGCAGTACGGCCTCTCTGCCATCACTGACAACTCCAACGGCTAGACTTCAAATCTGGGCCTATAAATACTTCAAGCCTCTCCAGAATTCAAGTACGGGAAATTCAATATTCAAGCCAAAACTATGCAGAAATCTCTGAAGTTCAAAACTCACTTAGCACTCGAATCAAGAAGATTTCCCAAGTGTTAAGTCTAATAGATTTATGATTCTTGATCTCTTGTTCTTAAGTAATCACTGCTACTTAAGAACATCGTGTATTTTCTACACCCAAAGTCTGTAATGTCTGTAAGTGTTAGAAAGAGTGCTAGATCTCTTAATTGTTAGGTTTGGATTAACTTAGCAAGTTTAGAGGTTGTGTTTGTCACAAAGGTTGTAATCTCTGTTTAGAGAAGTTTGTAAGGGTCACGACCCAAAACTCGTGTTTGGATTTCGTCGAGGTTAGAAGAAATCTGAAGTTGATTCCCTGTCAGTCTAAATAAGAAGAGAAGTAAGGAATTTCAGTTACGACGGTAACTGATGTGGACGTAGGGAAGGTTATCCCGAACCACGATAAAATCGACTGTGTTGATCTCTCTCTCTCCCCTTTATCTATTTACAGTTGATTTACTACTTACTCTCTGACCTGCATAATCAACATATATTCTCTTTTACAAACACACTATCTGTTACAAGAAAAGATTTCTAAGTGTTGCCAACTCACTCACCAACTTCCGCACAACACTCTCAACCTGTTGAGAACCTGTTCTCACTGAACCTGCTCCAACTCAACAGGTTGTTACAATCTTCTTTTTATCTGACCTGTCGAGTCAACTTATTTAAACCTCTGTTTTAAAGTCAAAACTGTTGGCAATTAGTGTATTCCCCCCATACACCAAAACACTATTTTTGGGACCAACAACTGGTATCGGAGCGGTGGTTCTTTTGACCATCGCCTCTGCATACTGAAAGTCTCTCAAAGCTTTTGGTTAATTCGAACTTGATCCAAGAAATTCCTTTCTTTCAAAATTTTCTTCTCTCTCCTCATCATGTTTACATCATCATTCTGCAAGAAATATCATTGCAGATGCTTTCTCAGAAGCCAATGTCATCAACATAATTGAGCAAGCACTTTTTGCTGATGAAGTTGATAAAGATGATAATGTTGGATAATGCAGCCCGGAAATCACATCAAGATCAGAGAACTCTCAGTCAGTCTCTGAACTTGAATCCGTTTCGTTTTCTAACATTGATCTTGCAGGAAAGAATACTCCCGAGATGATTCACAGGGACGAATTAATCAAGCAAAGGAAGAACTATGAAAAACTCTCAAACATGTTCAAAGAGCTTGTCATAGTTGGAAAGGAACTGGAAGAGGAGAATGCAAATTTTAAGCTGGCCTTAAAAGAAAAATTTGAACCTTTTGATGCAGCTAAGGATCAGGAGATTACAATTCTGAAATCATAAGTTGATCAAGTTGTATTAAAAGAAGAAGCTTTAAAGAAATCGCTCTCTAAAAAGGATGGAGAAATCATTTCTCTATCTCAAAAGCTTACAGATCTTCAGCAAAAGGTTGATCGAATGATCAAAGGAAAAGATAAGCTGGAAGAAATCCAGTCTGTTCAAAGAAATTCATTGATCAAAGCTGGATTAGAGCTTAAAGGTCAACTGAAAGCTCAAAGTCAATATGTTAATAGGAGGATCCAACTTGTGAAGTCCAAGGACAAACAAGCTACAAATTCTACTCAACGGACTCTACCTGACAAGAAAATCAACCGGAAAAATCCAGTTCGCCAACCACAGGCAATCTTGATCAAAGAGCACAAAGCCTCGAGCTCTCAAAGTCAACCTGCTGACATAGCCAATGCTCCTCCAAAGAATAGAGATCGACCTATTTCCATCAAAGGTCGATCCAAGTCTAAAAGGAAGCAGCATGTTCCCAAATCTCGAGGGATACAACCTGCTTATCACAACTCTTGTGAGGAATGGCCTCAGCAACAATTTTATGGACATTTTGAGCCATGGAACTGTTACTATCATTTTGAGCCTCCCTATAAATTCAATCATCCACAGGCTCACTATGGGTTCTATGAGCATCAAGGTTATCAAACTCACTATCAACCTGCTCATCAACCCCACTTTCATTCTGATACTCTCGAAAACTCTTTCCTTCGAAAACCTCATCATCTATAGATGAGGTTGAAGAAAAAGAAAACTCGTGTTGTATCTCAACAACAACCTGTCAAGAGTTCTTCAACTCTCAAATGGGTTGTTAAATGCATCTTGCCACAGCCTGACCTGAAAGCTGACCTGTCTGAAGACACGACAGACTCGTCAACAATAACTGTTTGAAGCTCCTCGTACAGTTATGAATCCTCATCTTGAACTTCTTCAGATGAGACGGTAAACTGTATCACGTTCTGTCTTCAATAGTTAATTTTTTTGTTTTGTGTGTTGTTAACCGTCATCCAGAAAATACTCTTGGCTAATGAGTAAAATACTCTTCTACTTTAGTTTCTCGTGTTGATCCTTGTGCAGATTAGATCATCTTTGCATAAATCTGCTGAACTTTAATGCACACACACGAGAACAGCTGGCGCTGACGTAAGAGATTATGCCACGTAGTCAGAAGAAAATCCTGGCCTACATCCGAGCTTAACAGATTCACTTATTTATTAAGCTCGAAGCAACCATAACAGATCACCCAGAGATTCACTCACCATGATGTGTTGACATGTGCTCTGTAACAGGTCAACCAAACCTGTTCTGCATGACACAGGTCATGAAGGAACTCCCCCAACCCTCTTGAACTCAATAGATACACTCTTCATAAGTGAACCTGTCCTCTCTCAGACTGATCATAAATTTAGGGAGAATAAGTGAAGCGTATCAACTTCCCTTGTGATGATTACTTCCTTATCTAGACTTGTGCCATACCTATTGTCATTACCTTTTCTAACACAAGTAAAAAGATATTCCCAGATTCTCCTTCTCAGAATATGAAAAGTCTTGAGAATATCCAAGGTTTTCTATCAAATCAACCATCTGCCAAGTACTAAAAAGCTATGCGCGTGTAACCCACTCGTTATCCCACTCGCAGCCACTCGCCCACTTTCCCGCTCTCGACTTGTATGATCTAAAAACCACTCACGATTCCCTAGAAATCTCAACCGCCAAGTTGAAATCTGCTATAAATATAGCAAATTGACTGAGAATCTTCATCTTCCTCATTGTGCTATCTCTCTACAAAATTCTGCAATCTTTTCCTTCAGCGTTCCCAGAATTCCTTTATCCCATCTCTTCAAAAATGGCGGCCCAACTCCCTAACAAAAAGATTGTCCAAGAATTTGAGCCCTATATCTTCTTCGAGAAAGCTGCCATTCTCGATAATCATGGCTTCACCGGCATAAATCCGATGTTTGAGTCCATCGCTCGATGCAATGGATTTTTCAACATCATAACCGGTAAGATCTCCTATCTCCTTCAAAAATATGTCGCCCAATTCTACTGTTCTCTGGAATCCGAAGGTTTTAACCCCTCGACGGCGATGACTCTGGTACCGCAGGAAGGGGAACAGACTCAGTTGGTCTCTGTGTTGGGCCTCGTGCTCAGAGCTTTCAATCTTGTGGATATTGGCTCCATCTGCAAGATCGAGGACATTCCCGATGCCGCCGCACAGAGTTTCTACCATCAAGCTCTCATCGAACCAAAAGAGGCGTACAATCTGACGACTTTTAACCGGAGAGAACTGAAGCCGGAGTA
This sequence comes from Mentha longifolia, assembly GCA_001642375.2. Classification (NCBI taxonomy): domain Eukaryota; kingdom Viridiplantae; phylum Streptophyta; class Magnoliopsida; order Lamiales; family Lamiaceae; genus Mentha; species Mentha longifolia. Next base: position 20,208,896 of record CM038112.1, on the reverse strand, counting down.
CTGAGTTCTCTTTGAATTCGTGCACAACGTCTTCCTCTCCTATGCTGGTTCCAACGAGAATGTCACTGTAAACAAACTCAAGGTGATGGTTGTTGTGTCGGAACAACTTGATGTTAATTGGGGTAGACTGCTTGTGAATCTGTTCCTTGAGCAGACTACCTTCATCTCTCGAACTTTCAAGAAAAATCGGTTGGTGAAGATCGAGGCGAGGTGCAATCTTCACCATGGAACAAGATCAACTTCATGCTGATGACTATCCTCACCAATCGGGTTTGGTATCGTGTCGTTCCAATTCCTTCAGAACAGCTGGTGCTAAACTCTCTGAAGCAGATGGGGATGCTTCTTGGAGTGACCCCTCACCTGTCTCCAATTCAAGTGAAGCTGCCAAGGCTCTGCTGTTCAGGCTACTGTCAAGGAAGAAGCAGGCCCATCTTCTTCTGATAGGAAGGGCAAGAGGAAAATCAACCCTCTTCCCGATTCTCTCAGGTCAAGGAGAGCCACTCGCTCTCAGACCGCAGCTGCAGTTTGCACTTCCTCTCCTTCTCTCTGTCTCTCTTCTCCTGGCTGTCAAGTTGGAAGTAGGTTCCTCTGCGGGCAATCTGAACCTGTGACCACCTCTGTTCATCAGGAAGAATAAACATTTGCTGTTACTCTATCCTCATCACCTGTCAGCAATCTTGTTGAAGTTGAAAGTAGGATCATGGCCTATGTTAAGGCAGAGCTGTGTACAATGACCAGGAAACTCAACCTGTTTGAGCTTTCTGATATTCAAAGACAGCAGTTTGTCAATGAAAAGATTGACAAGGTGGACGACATTCTCACTGCAGATCTCTAGGGGCTGAGCGTCAAGTTCTACAAATGCATCTCTCAACTGCAAGAAGAGGTCTCTACCCTCTCCCATGTTGCAACTGAAAATGCTCTCAAGAAGCTTGCACCTGAAGTTATTGCAGCTCATGATCTGGCAACATCTGCTGGCGTCTTTGCACTAGAAATCCACTGCAAAGACTATGTAGATACACAGGTTAAGGCTCTTCAAGCTGAGAACACAAAGCTCTAGAAATTCATCAGAACCCATCTTGGCTCTGCCAATAAGGGTGATGGTGGATCTACCTCAACGGAGAAGAAATCTTCATAGGATAATGTAGTTCTCTACCTAAGGAAGGACCGGTAAAGGTCAAGAATCTCAGGATCGAGAGAAGTCTATCAATAGATGGGCTAAAATCCTCTCTACAAAGAGATAATACAAGATCTCTACTTCAAGAGAATTCCTTGTCATCTCTATTTCTACAGATCCTAAGAAAAGCAAGAAACTGAAGCTGATAAATAGAATCAGCCTACACAGTAAAGAAAGGCAATGAACTTAATTGTACCTCATGTTATATTCTCTATCGAATCATTGTACTATCTGTTGTGGTTACCCTAATCTGATATATAATATAATGTGACTTTTTTTTTCTGCCAAAGACAAAACCTCTTTGTCCTCTGCTATGCTCATCTGTACTTATCTTGATTCTATATCTGCGATTAACTGTTCTAGCATTACTGATAATGATAACCTTAACCGAATTGGTAACTCGGCACGTTATCTATCGTTGATTAACAAATCTTCTTATCTATTCAGCATTTAAGATTACAGGTCATCCTTTCCAGATCACTTTCACTCTAAGACCTGTCGATGCTGACCTGACAAAAGAAGAAACTTCAGATCATAAACGATCTCTCAGCAAGGGGGAATCAATGGAACTCCTCTCTCGCTCTCTAACATCGTTGTTGTTAACAAAGTCAAAACCTTCAAATACTTTATTTTATCCTTCTCTTTTCATACACTGATTGTTGTGAACCCTCAATTTGGTAATAGATCTTATCCATGAAGAAACTGAAGATGTGTCAACCTCAGAATTCAGATCAAAATACAAAGACAGATCATGTTTACCAATCAATGCTCTGATCCTCTATCCTCACGTGCAACCTATTCTGAACAATCTCGTTTTCCACCTCATACATCTCTATTCCCACTCTCCAACTCTTCAACCAATACTATATCTCTCCATTCCTCCAATCCTGACTCTCCCTACCATCCTCCAATCCTTTTGATGATATCGAAAAGAGGGAAGAGTAGAATCAAGGGGAATGAAAGTTTTGATTGAAAAGGGAGGAAGATAAAGGGAAGATAAGATCAAGGGGGGAGATTGAAAAGAGCAGATGCAGGGGAATGAAAGTTTTGATTGAGAATAGGGGAAAATGAGCAATTCAGGAAAGAATCCTGAGTTAAAAGAAAAAGGGGGAAAGAAGCTCATCATTAAAGAAAAGGATGAGTCTTTTAAAAGTATCGAAAGTATCGAACTCGCACTTCTTTATAGTTCTTGATTTCTCTTGTAAACTCTTTATAAGAACTTATTGTAATAATGTTGGGTTTCGACATCATCAAAAAGGGGGAAATTGTTGGGAGCCCCTGCAGTTTGGTTTTGATGATGTTTTCCAAAACCACACTTAGTCTGTATTTTACACTTTCATAGGTTGATTATAATGACCTGCCTTGTTGGCAAAGGTCAAGTCTTCATCTTGCTCTAGAGGTTGAATATTGTAAAGAACAGATCTTGCTTCAATAATCTGTTCTTTAGTCCTCAACCTGTCTCACGTTATAGAGTCAACCTGTCATAGAAGTTCTAGCTGCCCTGTCATGAAGAGCTCAAGACCGCTGGAATTCTAAAGATCAAGGTCATCCAGATCCACTTCTTGTGTGGACGACCTGTCATACGCTACTTGTCTGCCAGCAAGGACGAAATCTCCTAATGGCTAGAAGTGAGTCAGCAGTACGGCCTCTCTGCCATCACTGATAACTCCAACGGCTAGACTTCAAATCTGGGCCTATAAATACTTCAAGCCTCTCCAGAATTCAAGTACAGGGAATTCAATATTCAAGCCAAAACTCTGCAGATTTCTCTGAAGCTCAAAGCTCACTTAGCACTCGAATCAAGAAGATTTCCCAAGTGTTTAGTCTAATAGATTTCTGATTCTGGATCTCTTGTTCTTAAGTAATCACTGCTACTTAAGAACATCGTGTATTTTCTACACCTAAAGTCTATAATGTAGGGGAGGGCACTATTAGCCGAAACCCAAAAACCGAACCGAAATAAAAATTCAGTTCGGGTTATTCAGGTTTTTTCAGAATTTTGGGTTTATTCAGTTTTGATATTCGGGTTTCGGGTTCGGGTTCGGGTAAGTTTTTTTAAAACCCGAAAACCCGAAACCCGAATTTATATATATTAAAATTATTATTAATATAGTATATATATGCATATAATTTATAAAATTAATAAATTAACTAGGTTTTCAACTTCTGCGTTCTAATTCATCTCTTCTCAATCACTCGACTCACTCCGCAGTCCGCACTCAGTCTCGAGCGGTCGCATCAACAGATTCAACATTCTTAATCATCACTCTTGCCATTACTCTCTGTGCTTGAGCCCTAACTTTCTCACCCACGGACCACCGTCGAGTCTCAGTGTCTTACCATCACGGTGAGCCGGCGACGCCGACGCGACTCTCGCCTCTAAGTTTGCAATCCAGATTCCAGAGGGAATTGAAGCAGCGGGCGGAGAAGGAAGGTATGTGGGGCTTCTCTCCTTGTTGATTTCGACAATGCAATTGAATAAATTTAGGGATGTCAACTTTTGCTTTTAAGCCTTTTATTCTAATTCGTATCATTTCTCCTAAGTAAAGAGGAATAAGAGTCCTCACTTCCATTTGAATGGCTTGCTGTTTATATTTTTGTTGTTTTAACTTCACTAGTATTTCACTTATTTTTATTATTTCTCTCTAATTTTAGATGATGCTTAAAGTAACTAAACTACATGAAAAGGAGAGAGAATAGTGTAGATAATTTAGTATATGTTTACTGGTATCACTTCTCTTGTACTTAAGTGTAAGGGAATTCTTGATTCTTTGTAATATGAAATGGTTAAAGGAAAATGAACAAAGCTAAATTAACAGTTTTAATCAACTTTCCCTTGTCATTTCAGATTTCGAAAATTGGCATTAAGAGATCCATAGCCTTAATATTTATTTTTTTCTTTCTTCTTTTTAGATTGTTGAAGGCGCTCTGCTTCGTAACCATAGATTCTTCAGCAACCAGTTGTAATGTAAGTTCATATTCATGTATACTACTTTTACATTCATCAATTCTTAAGTTGTTTTATTATGTTTTTATTAATTCTCACTTCAAATGTAATTAATTTTTAGATGTCGACACAAGAAACTGTTGGAGTTGGAGATGGGCTTGAGGGAGTTGGAGATATACCAAATGAAGGTGGAGATACACCAACTGGAGTTGGAGATACACCTGAGGGTATAATAGGAGATGTGCCCACCTCTTGCCAACTTAAGAAGCGAAAAACAATGGAAAAACGGTCAGATGTATGGGAACATTTCAATCCGTCTACAGATTCTAGGAATAATGTTAAAGCTAAGTGTGTGCATTGTGGTAAGATTTTGTGTGCTGATACGAGAAATGGTACAACTTCACTGAAAGGTCACTTATTAAAATGCAAGAAGATGCCTGCAAAAGTAGATCTTAAGCAATCACTGTTACTTTTTCCTTCTCCACAAAATTCTAACCTCAACACTTGGAATTTTGATCAAGAAGAAATTAGGAATGCCTTGGCTTATATGATTATTGTTGATGAGTTGCCATTTAAGTTTGTTGAAAAAGAAGGGTTTCGGTACTTTGTTTCTAAGTGTTGTCCTAGATTTAGCATTCCATCAAGATGGACAGTTCCACGTGATTACTTTATGTTGTACAATATGGAAAAGGATTTGCTTAGGGGATCACTAAAATCCACCAACCAAAGAGTTTGTCTTACCACAGACACATGGACTTCTATTCAAAGGATGAATTACATGTGTTTGACTGCTCATTACATTGATATTAATTGGAAGTTGCATAAAAAGATTATCAATTTTTGTCCAATTAATTCTCATAAGGGTAGAGACATAGGTTTGGCAATTGAAACATGCTTGCGTAATTGGGAAATTGAGAAAGTATTCACTGTTACAGTAAATAATGCCTCTTCGAATGCTGTTGCACTAGATTACTTGAAAAAAAACTGTAGGACAATGGGGGGGGGGGTAACATCAGAAACTGTGATTATATGCACATGAGGTGTATTGCTCATATATTCAATTTGGTGGTGCAAGATGGCCTGAAAGAGATCGTAACTTCTGTAGAAAGAATTAGGGGTGATGTACGATTTGTTAGGCATTCACCTGCTAGGTTGAAGAGGTTCAAGGAATGTTGTGAGCATGAGAAGATACCAAGTAAGAATTTGTGTGTTTTGATGTTCCCACTAGATGGAACTCTACGTACTTGATGTTAGATGCTACAATAACATTTGAGAAAGCATTTACTAGTTTGATGTGCTTGATCCAAAATTTAGAATTGATCTTGAACTTGAGGATGGGGTGCCTGATGTGGTTGATTGGGTTAACTCGAAAAGGTTGTTGAACTTTTTGAAGATTTTTTATGAGATAACTTGTACAGTTTCTGGATGTTTGTATGTCACATCCAATACGTTTCTTCATGAGATTGATAAGGTGGATGTTCTGTTAAAAGCCTACATAGATGGTAGAGATAAGAACTTAAGCAAAATGGCACGAAGCATTAAAGAAAAATTTGATAAGTATTGGGGAGATCCAATGAAGATGAATAAGTTGATATTTTTTGCTGTTATTGTTGATCCTCGATATAAAATGAAGTGGGTGAAACTTGCTTTGACGGGCATGTATGGAATTGAAATGGGTACTCAAATGGCAAAAGCGTTGGAGGAAGAGTTGGTAGTCATGTGTGGTGATTATAAGCAAACAAATGTGGAAACTAGTCAAAGTAGTGGTGAACCTGGAGATGTTGTGTTGATGATGATGATCCAACACAAAAGGCATTGAAGGCTGGGAAGTATGTATGAAAGCTTTCAGCAGAGGGAGGTCGATAAGTTTCTCAAAGAAGACACTGAGAGCGGTGGCCCAAAATTTGACATTCTAGCATGGTGGAAACTGCATGAATACAGGTTTCCGATTCTGTCCCAATTGGCTCGTGATGTTCTAGCAGTATTGATCTCAATTGTAGCTTCAGAATCGGCATTTAGCACCGGAGGACGAGTACTTGATCCACTTAGGAGTTCATTGTCCCCTCAAGTTGTTGAGTTTCTCATTTGTGATCAAGATTGGCTTAGGAAGTCCTCTACTCCTGTTAATGTCGAAGAACTTCTGGAAGATGTCGACAAAATTGAAGAAGGTACTCAAAACATTAATCTTACTGATTCTTGCAAAATAAATATATCATGTATGCATTGTTGGTGGAAAAACTACGTCCTATTTCTGTTATTGTTGCAATATGTATTCATCACTAAAAAATATCCATTCATTTCTTGGTTTCCTGCTTTGGAGGCTTATCTTTTTATTTTATTTTATTTTTTCATTTTTAAAATAATAGTTATGTTATGTGTATATTTAAATGGCTACTAAATTATGTCTGCCCAGTGAGCATTTGAGGAATGGAAGCTCTTATCTTAGTTTGTATATGGTTGGTTTATATTTTACTATATTGTACAATAATTAGTTATTTTTTAATGTATCTCATATGAGTATAAAATTTGATCTTTTATATCTAATATATTCTTTATCTTTTGTAGGTTTGAGAAAAATGGGTTTAAAGGATTCTACAGAGGAATCAATACCATTATCTGTTTGAAGACTTGAAACATATTGGCAATGGCAAATCGGCTATGGATGATTAGGATAACTTTTTAATGTTTTCTTGAATCTTTTGGTAGTTATTTCAAACTATTTTTGGCAATGTATTGATAGGGACTATGGATAATTTTGAAGGTTGTAATATTTATCAATGGAACTATGGATAACAGGCATTGTAATGGATTATGGATAATTTTGCTATTATAAATTGTAGGAAAAACATTATTAGTATTGAGTTTGGATGAAAATTAGTGTTAATTAAATTTATAAGTGAATAAAGCAATATATATATTTTCGATATTTTAAAAATAATTTGGATTTTCGGGTGAAAACTGAAAAAACCGAAATTAATTTTGGTTTTTCGGGTTCGGGTTTTTTTTTTTAATTCGGGTTCGGGTTCGGGTGTATTTTTCAAAATCCGATTTTTTTTCGGTTTTTCAATTTTTTACTAAAAACCCGATCCGAAACCCGAATACTCACCCCTACTGTAATGTCTGTAAGTGTTAGAAAGAGTGTTAGATCTCTTAATTGTTAGGTTTGGATTAACTTAGCAAGTTTAGAGGTTGTGTTTGTCACAAAGGTTGTAATCTCTGTTTAGAGAAGTTTGTAAGGGTCACGACCTAAAACTCGTGTTTGGATTTCGTCGAGGTTAGACGAAATCTGAAGCTAATTCTCTGTCAGTCTAAATAAGAAGAGAAGTAAGAAATTTCAGTTACGACGGTAACTGACATGGACGTAGGGAACGAACCACGATAAAATCGACTGTGTTGATCTCTCTCTCTCTCCTTTATCTATTTACAGTTGATTTACTAATTACTCTCTGACCTGCATAATCAGCATATATTCTCTTTTACAAATACACTATCTGTTACAAGAAAATATTTTCTAAGTGTTGCCAACTCACTCACCAACTTCCGCACAACACTCTCAACCTGTTGAGAACCTGTTCTCACTGAACCTGTTCTAACTCAACAGGTTGTTACAATCTCCTTTTTATCTGACCTATCGAGTCAACCTGTTTGAACCTCTGTTTTAAAGTCAAAACTGTTGGCAATTGGTGTATTCCCACCCCCCCATACACGAAAACACTATTTTCGGGACCAACAATGTATATCACGCTTTCTTCATTTAAAGTAATATTGTAATGAACATGTATCAATTTATAATGCATTTTGTGTTGTATCGTAATGCACTTGTCATTTATACATATACGAATATATTGTGTGATTAAAACAAATTACACATATATATTTTCGTAATGCATTGATGGTCAATTTTAATGCATTAATAGTAATATTATAATGCACTTCTCGTCAAACAAAATCTCAAACATGAATGTTATTTTTTGACAAGTTATACATATGCATTCATAATGCACTGTTTACACAAATATATTTTTGTAATGCATTGATTATCAATATGCATTAATAGTAATATTATAATGCACTTCTTGTCAAACAAAATTTCAAACATGAATGTTATTTTTCGACAAGTTATACATATGCATTCATAATGCACTGTTTGTTTATTTTTAATGCATTCATTGAACAATATAATGCACGGGTAATGTTCCAATGCCCACCGTGGGCATGTTTAATGTGCCCACGGATGACGTGACATTGGGATATATAAGGAAATTAATAAAAATTCTACCAAAAATAATTAAACCCTACTATAAAAAACTAAACCCTAAAAGGAAAAATTGCAGACGTGGCACTGTCACATCACCGGTGGGCACATTAAGTGTGCCCACCGTGGGTAGGGGAACATTTCTATATAATGCACAAAAGTAAAATATCAAACTTATAATGTTATTATTAACGTTCTGTTCCCCAAATTCATAATGCATTGATTAGATATTTTTAATGCATTTTTTGCATTTATAGAGCATAAAACTTTAAATTACAAATCCGTAGTCAACAACTTCTACTCCTGCTAATTAATATTGTGCTACAATACCTGAAGAAGTCCAAATTAGAGAAGAAAAACTTATGAGTAATACAATTGAAAAATCTATCGACAAGAAATAGTAATAATTGCGCAAAGTAATAGTAATTAAGAATCCCATAATTATAGGAGAAACGTATAACTCTCAATGTAAAAATACATTGTTAACCTTTAACGCTATTAATGGGTCAAATTTAAAGAAAATATGAGGATTAATAGTAACCGTAGATCAGAAAATATAAATGGATAGATTACTTCTTATTTCTTACGGATTAACACTTTTGTACATGATCTCTCCTCTATATATATATATATATATATATATATATATATATATATATATATATATATATAAAATCAATTGTTACCCTAGCTAATTTTCTATTAGAGATGTTACATCCCTTAATTTGTTATTATATTGCGATGAGCCGAGCCAAACTATGAGCCGATTTATATAATTTGTATTTATGGAATAACAAAGACAAAACATTTCCCATATGATTAATTTGTGTTGGTGCGTAGCAACTCATATATTGTCTAGTATAAACGATGATTTATTATATCCTCCAAATTTGTGCATCACTTTGAGGGACATGAATTTTAATAAAGAATTATAGTATTTTTTTTGTTCTTTATTGTGAGCGAAAATTGACTCTTACATTTATTTAGTAATAGTATTAAATGGTGGGCTATGAATAGAAAGTTAGCAAATATGTAGAATAGTAAAAGTGTATTCTCTTTGATGAAAAAAGAAAATGAGAGGTAATAAAAGGGTGAAAAATATTATCCCATAACGTGGTCTGGTCACCCACTTGTTTTATCATATGTTCTCTAAAGTGGAAAAAATAGAAAAATATTATCACTCCAAATGTGTGAAAAAATATTATCACGATTTGGAATGAAAAGGTGAGAAAAGAGCTTTTCAAGGAGAAATTTTTCCTCCTACCCGAGAAAAATTATTCATCACAAAGAACAAGACAAAAAAAGGGGAAAATGATGAATTTTTTTTTTTGTTCCCTCCTTTACCTTCAAAGATAACATATCTTAAGGTATAAAAGATATTATCTCAGTGGCCCACTTCCAAAAATAAAATATGGACAAACTTAAGGAACAAACTGTTGGGATTTTGTATAGGTAAAGTAAAACCAGTGTTTTAGTGTATACAATATTTATTTCACTGCTTACAATCACTTATCTGAAAGTATATAGTTGAGAAAGAATAAGTCTATTATCCCATGCTTTAGATCACGTGGAAGGCTTGATCGTCTAGGGATCACGTAGATTAGTGACTCGTGAGATATAAACTGATATCACAGTCAAGATATAGCTTGGGCAAAGCTATCAGTTTGGACTGCAGCATTAACAATACTGATGGTCTCAATCACTAGTTATGCTTATCGGTAGGAACGTATTGATAGGATCTTAGTGAGATAATGCTCTTCTAGACTGACCTAGAAATAGGTGAAGAGCTATAGATCTCGGGTCTTAATAGCTTGATCTTAATCCCAATAAGCTATTAGACATATACGTGTCCTTCTCTATTGCTTTGACTTATTCGGTAAAGGCTTGCATCATAGTTACTTAATTCCTTATACCTTGGGTAATATGGAGGCACATATGATGTCTAGTTAGTTGTATCGATAAACTGTGTCCGTATAGGTTGAGATATCCCCTTGGGGAGCTCACAAAGATTATTATACCAGAGTCTGGCCTGCAGGCTGATTAAGTTCAAGGTATAACAATAATGTTGAATGGGTACGACTTAAAGAAAGTAAAAGAAGTTAATTGATAAGAAGCAGTCAGACGAGCTCTAATTAATTAGCGGATATCAAGAGTCTTAAATAAGGGGATCGCTCTAAGCAAGATACCAGCCCCGATCTACGTAATCAGGACAGAGTTATAATTCTCTAGTGGAATGAATTATAGCTCTAATGTAGATAAGTGTTTTGGGCTGAGTACAGTAGTTACCCATTAGGAACTACTCAGTAGGTAAGAGCCAACTCTGTTTCGTATCTAAGTCCCTAGAATGTCCCAATCACCTCCGAAATGTCCCAATAAGTTAATATTGAGCCCAATATAATAGCTAGTTTGGGCCCAAAAGAGTAGACTTATGGGCTTTAGGCCCACAAGTGGCTTCATGTCCGCCCCCTACACTCAAGTGTGCCCATCGATCCAGACTCATAACTTACGCTTAGACCCAATATGTGATATGTATAAGATCTTATTGAATAAGATCAAATCTAGTCTGTTAAGATTTGGATAGATTCAAATCTTGGATAAGATTAACCAGATATGGTAAATCTTTTAATATCACAAATAAATCTTTTTCATATTATTTTTTTTGAAGAAATCTTTCTCATATTTAATTCCATTGTTATGTAATTATTTCGATAATTATACGAAAAGGGAAGAGAATTAATTCTCACATACGATACACATAATCTGAACATGTGTGTGAGAAAGAGATGGAGTGGGTGGCCGAAACCCTAGAGATGGATAGTAGAACGGCAGCCACACTTGTAAGTGTAAGAAGGCGATCCAAGATCCAAATCTGTGTCAGATGCACACCAAGTCGGCAGATCTAGAGGAAGGGATGACACACTTCAGTAATCTAGACCTATAGATTACCTTGCCTCGACTCAAAGGTGTGATCTTCGATCTTATGTATGATTTAATTGCATTTACTATCACAACAAAGTTAATTTATAAAGGCAAATCGGAACACTTTCGATTAGCGTTTCCATCACAAACTGAAATAATATTTCAGTTAATCTATAAATATCTTAAGAGTCTATTAGTTTAACTAATTGATTACTAATGTGAATTTAGAAAAATAATTTTGTATAGAATTGGAATTTGATCTGAGATACAAACTCCCATACAATCCTATCTATTACTGATTTATTTTGTCTAATATGATCTAATACTTATATTCTTTTATCCTAATACTCCATCCGTCCCCCATATATGTGTGGTTATTACCCGTTTGGGATGTCCCCTATATATATGTGACTTCCATAAATAGAAAAATTCTCTTATCAAAATTACTTATTCACCCTCACTTTATTCCTACTTTTCCACTTTCTCCCTACTTTATCTTACTTTTCCCAATTTACACCAATTTTTTCTTAAACTACGTGTCATTTCTCTCTCCACATATATGTGAGGGACAGAGGGGGTACTATATTACTCCATCCATCCCGCGCTAAAATTAAGAAAATATAGATTAGTCTATTAATTGTGTAAGCATATGTGCACCTTTTCAGCATATGATGTTTTTTTTTTTTTTTTTTTTTTTTTTTTTTTTTTTTTTTTTTATACCTTTTGAGCACATGCAGTGTAATAAAGGCCCAATTAATTAGTTTTAATTATACACTAATTTAACCCCAAATCTTTTAATAATTACTCAATAAAATATGGATGAGATCCCCTGTACCAACTATGGTGTACCAATCGTGTACCAATTTTTTTTTTAGTTTTATAATTTTTTTTATAAAAATAAAAATTGTTATATTATAATAAATCAAAATAAACATTTATAAAAAAAAATCTTAAAAATAATATATCCCAATTTTGGATTTATCAATCATATTTTAGCTAGTAAAATTAAAATTAAATGTTAAAAAATAATGTGGGGATGGGATAAAATACCCACATTTCATAACAAAACTTGCAAAATAACCACTTCGGTAACTCTTCTATCAAACTACCCACTTTTATAGTGATCTCCCGATTATACCCCTCATATTTGTCTTGGTCAATGGTGTCTTCCATTTTCAGTTTGTTGCAAGTTGTGCAGGCGGTAGAACTCTCCGAAAATCTGCAGAAACCGCAGCTTTGATTCCATGGGGAATGAAAAAAAACGTCCCTTTCATCAGTTACCTTTTTGAATTTATTGCATTGAACAAACCCACCAACCTCATATTTTTCCAACCGTTGGCATCATTTTCCCCTCTTCCCCCCCAATTTTTCCTCTTCCCCAACTCAAGCTCTTGTTATGTATATGTTCTGTTATAGCAAAAATAGTAGTTTTTAGCAAGCAACGACTGAAATTAGGACACTCGGGATGACTGAAATTTGAAGACAATATGAATTTGAAGGCAGGAAATACATTTTCCGACCGAGTAAGTTCACAATTTCATTCTTCATCTTTTTTGTTGCTTGTCCGACGGGAATGTGCTCAAAACCGGTTGTTTTTTGCAGGTTGCCGAAAGGAATACTGTGATAAGGGTGGCGGGTTTTCATATCTAAAGTTTATTGCGGTTGTACTTTCAGATTCGTAGCCAAAATGTCTTCCTCACAAGCGAATGAGCATGTACAAAAACTTTTATGTTGTTGTGCATAATATAAAATTCTTGTCGTTGTATGATAAATTCTGATCGTTGAAATATATTTTTTCATGTTGTTGTAGTTGTCTGAAATTCCAATGAATTCGTAGTAAATTTTGTAATTTAAATCTACATCTAATTTATTTCCTTCCCAAGAACAGTTGCAACCAACAAAAATTAGATGTTAATTTGACAAATGACAATGACTTTGATCCCACGTGAATATGCAATTTTCTTGGTTTGATAAAATAAGTAAACAAATGCAGAGATTATTAAGTACTCCAACAATGAGAATGAAAACGACATCAAAATATATAAAAACTTATTTTGTTTGTGAGGGATTTTGCCTTATACACGAGAAGAAACACTCTGTAAAGATTTTGATGTCTACATGAGGGATTTTATAATTTTTCCGTTGTATGAAAGTTATAATCGTTCAAACTACATTTCTCAAATCTACAAGGATGTGGTAGTAGCATAACGCGTGTGTCGCATCGGGAAAGACTTCTCTGATGGTATTCGCAATGGATTTGTGCTCATTGGAGACAATAAGCGTGTTGGCTCTACAACTATATGCACTTCTCTCCCGATAGAGAAACCAAGTCCACTCGTCGTCATTTTCAATCGGCCCTACTTCGTATGCTAATATGGATATACTCCCTCATTCGCGTCCTTCGTCACGGCAACAAATAAAATACCACGACCCTTCCCTTTCAAATGAGTTCCATCTATTACAATTACAGGTCTCAGACAGAACGCGTAGGCCAATTGAGCAGCACTAAGAGCCACAAAATAGTGTCGAAAATTTCCATCTTCACCCATTTCCAAATCAGTGATACTACCAGTAGAGGTGCCCGCGGTTCCTGAACCGGAACCGAACCGGCGGTTCCGGTTCCAAGATGGCCGGAACTAAAACCGAACCGGAACAGTAACGGTTCCGGTTCCGGAACCGGATAGGAACCAACTTTTTTAAAAAAAAATTTAATTTTTTTTTGTTCGATTATGATTCAATGTTTCATTGTTTATTGATTTAATTTTAATTGTAAGACAATTCAAATTATAAAATGTAAAAAAATACTTGAGAGTGAGATTATATAATTTTTTTTTATTTATTAATCCTAAACCCTTGGATATCACATGTCGATTCCAAGGGCCGAGTCTCGTTAAAACCTCCGTGAGGAAAAAGAGTACTCGTCTAAACATTTTAATAGACCACTACATATTGTCAAAATCGAAATCGTCGTCGAAATCATCCGTTTCTTCAGAGGCATCGGTGTCGGTTTCTGCTTCGGTGGTACTGATTGGATCATGTTCAAAGACCTCATCCCATTTGTTCTCTTGCTCACGGTGTTCGGCTAAAGTGTAGTCCTTGAGCAATACTTGAGCTTTGAGATTCCGCGGGGTCATCGTTGATCGTCTTTCGTCTAATGTGTACCCTCCACTGCTAAAAGCTTGCTCGACCGACACCGTCGAGGCAGGAACAACAAAGAGTTCTCGAGCCATTATAGATAGGATTGGGTATTGAGCTGTTCTTCTTGACCACCAATGCAAAAGATCTTGATTGTTTGGACCTGCACTTGTTAGTTCTGATGCAATAACCGGTTCATTTAAATATATAGACAATTCATTGTTTTGAGCGAGTCCGGATGATCCCCTGTTTTGGAAGAAAGAATGGAGTTGTTGGGCCCGTTGACTCTGAGAACTAATTCCTAAGTCCATAGATGGCCTTGGTCTCCTGCTATGTTCAGAACCTTCAAAAGAACCCCCATATTTCTCTACGAAGTGGTTATACAGGTACCTAAGGGATGCATCTAAGTTTCCCCTAATAAGATCTATGGAAGACAAATCTAACCCATCCTTACCCTTCCCCCCTGCGAATCTCATCTCCCCCAAAGCGTTGTAATAGAATTCTAAAAGCATCTACAATTAATTTCGATGACAATATGACATCTTTTATGTAAATTGTCATCTTCAATTCTTCATCATCATGTGACATTGTTTATTATTAATTTAAAAATATTTCTTGTATTAGTCTTATTTATTTTAGCTTATTAAATTGTGAATTATAAATTAAATGATAAAACTTTACAAAATATAACATTTCCATATAAAAAAATATAACACACTAATCAGTAATCAAAGGTTACATCAAATAAGTATACAAATACAAGTATAATACTGAAACATAAAATAAAATTAGAATTTAAAAAAAAAAAAAAAAAAAAACGGTTCTTTTCGGTTCCGAACCGGAACCGAACCGTCGGTTCCCGGTTCCAAACTTTCGGAACCGAAACCGAACCGTCGGTTCTACCGGTTCCTCGGGTCGGTTCTGAACCGTCGGTTCCGGTTCGGTTCCGGAACCGCCCGGTTCCGGTTAAAAACCGACAGTTCGGTTCCGGTGGGCACCTCTAACTACCAGTGTTAGTCACCCCAAGCTAATGCAGATAACCGGGCAACATCTCATACGAATCATAGTATCGACCGTATATCATCTGTATCGTAGTGTGTCGTGCTTTCAGAGCTTGATCATATTTGATATTGACCTAATGATTCTGAAGTAGTTCATCCATAATGGCTTTGGGTGTCAATATTTCACACTCATGATGAATTTTCTTAGCTATGAAGGTCACAATTACTTTATAATCGACCTTAGAGGGACCCACATGGTCCAATTGAAGTACACACGAGTGCACACTGTTGAATTCAGATACACGCCAAGCAGATCCACGACTATTGGCCCGCAACTTGAAAGGACACTCGGGGGATGTTTTGTGCACAGCCACACAATTCATTTTTTATCAGAACGATCAATCGTATATTCAACACCTTGCTCTATATGCCACAACCCGACGACAATCTTCAAATCCCCTTTGCTATTGTAATAGACATCTTTCGCCAACTCCTCACTAGCACTCGGATCATCTTCACAAACCACAAGCAAGTCCGAAGCATCAATCGGAATAATAGGATCGAGCCAATTATTGATTTCATCGCCAACCAATGAGCCTTCTTCCTCGTTCTCAAATTGGGCTCCCGTCGGATGCATTAATTCCAAAAGTTTTGCCATCCCACCTTCCCTCTGAATCCATGAAGCAAACTCTGCAAATGTGAACTTCTGCAAGTTTTCTTTTATCTCATCTTCTGAAGCCTCTGCTTCAGTTCCAAGTGCTTCAGATTTACGTGCTTTAGATTCAAGCGCATAATCTGCATCGTCATCATCATGGTCCAAACTATCCCCTATTTCCTCGGCCGTGAAGGATGGTCCCCCAAAATTCATCTCATATCGATGAAAATCGGCAGCAAAATTCCCATCTCCAATAAACCTTTCACCTAACCAATCAATGGAAGCCATCCGCTGAATTTGCTCTAAACCGTCATCATATTGTGTGAATTCAGTGCCATATTCTGATGACATCTTCGCGTGGACATCAAAAGGAGGAACATAGCAATCCGACTGCGAAGTATCAACACCAGCATTCGCGTCACTTCTGAATGAAATATACGATTGGATATGTGTCACGCACGAATAATTGCTCCAATTGCTCATCGTCAACCAAGAGAGATTTACAAGACGACCGCTTTGAGCATGCGATAGATAATAAAGCTCATACGACAACCCCAGATTTGAACCTTGCAAAATGTTGTTAATGTTGTACCGCAGAATCTAGAGAGACACGGGCTGAGTCACTATACTCGTAACTTGTTCGATTCTGCCAACATAATCACAACTGGGCCATTCTCCACCCGATTTAATGACTACACACTTTCACGAATTCATATATGCGTAATAGAGGAACATTCAATGAATATACATTTTATTAATTACAAAACACGACTGAAAAATACATATCACGCACAAAATATCATATTCCCACAAACCATATGCTAGCGTAAAATCACAGTCAGCGATCGAAATTTAGACTATTCCAATATTAAAATATGAAATTGTTGATTAAACTTCTTTCTACACAATGCATATCCATATATAAGTTTACAACAACAATGACCGAATGTAAGTTTGAAATTTCGAAAACTATACTCTAGGTAACTAGAAATCAAAATTAAAATCTTACGCAACAAGACTTTGTTCTATAGCCATTCAAAATTCAAAATAAAACAATCTTAAATATATGATGGTAGTAATACACAACGAGAAAATAGTGAAACAGACGGAATTTGAGAATAAGTTAAATTATGTCATGAAAAATTCAACAATTAGCCGTGAAATGTCATAATTAATAAGAAACATACCTTTTAAGTGGTGCGATACGAGCTCTTGCACATAAATTTCAGTCGCTCTAGCACGCAAAAATTTATTTTCCAGCCAAGTTTGTAATCTCTAATTTTTCAGCAACAATTCGAATCTTCATTTTTCAGCACAATTTTACTCTCTCTTTCTCTCTATTTGCAGCAACATATCCACTACCTCAAATGTAAAATGAAGTTGAAAGAGGTGTGAGACATTATTTGTTCACTTAATAATTCAATGTCACACGCATTCAATCAAAAAATCAAGGTACAATATCACATGAACACAATGAAAGACAACAAATATCACATGCACACAGTGAAAAACCAATTTTACGATCGATGCAATTTTACGGTCTCTATTAACAGCGGGAAAATAATAATTTACAGTAGATGTTGCAGTCAATATCTATGCATAGATCCCTACATTTTGGTACAAATCATACTGCATGATTGCAGAAAAAAATGACATGAGTACAATTGTGTAAGAGCAGGCCCATCTCAATCAATATTGAGGCCCTGTGCTTACTATAAAAATCGGGCCCCTATTTTTTTTTTAAATATCACTTAAAAAAATAATAAAAGAGGAGAGAAAAATAAATTATCAAAGAATAAAATTAGATAAAAACAAAATAAAGAGGAGTGGTTATATGATTCCTATTTACAATTTTATTCATGCAGTACTCATAGCATTATCAATTTTTTTATAGGACTTTAATTTATGATTTGAGGCGATTTGGATCATCTATTGCAATTTCTTATTTCATCTCCTATTGCAACGACGGATGGTCGCCACATGTCATGAATATTTTTGAAATAAACAATTTTTGTTTATAGAAACCTTTAATTATTGCTTGCTTAGGAACATGAGGATTATCCGTCATTGCAATAGAAAATACAATACGAAATGATAATAGAGGATCAGAATTGATTTTGGGCCCCATTATTTTGTCGGGCCCTGTTCTGAAGAACTTCTTGAGCCCCTTAATAGACGGCACTATGTAAGAGGCTAGTCAACTTCACATGAGAAACCAAAAATTTTGTCTTCATTCAAGGGTAATATTGGTAGATCACTATAAAAGTGGGTAATTTGATAGGAGAATTATGAAAGTGAGTATTTTATCAAATGTGTTATGAAAGGTGGGTATTTTGTCTGAATGATAAATCATAGATCGTTAAGCCTAAAAAATAATTATAAACCCTATTTGAATGAGTGAACTATAGAACATAATTATGAAATTTAAAGTAAATTATTATAAATTAAAATTATTGAATATAAATATATATAAAACTAATATAAATCAAAATTTGATAGTGAATATAATATAGAAACTAGTAGTACTATATTTTAAAATAAATAATTATATTATCTTTCTTTCTTTCTTTCTTTGTTTTTTGAACATTATTTTCTTTCTCAATTAGCTCTATATATATATATATATATATATATATATATTTAGGTAGTAGATCATATGAAAACTAATTATTACGTGAAACCTGCAACTAGACGTACCTGGGCTTTTCGGCCCGTCGGGCTAGCCCTAGCCCAGCCCTAAAGTCAACGGGCTGAGCCCTAAACCGCAGGTCAACGGGTCCGAACCGAGCCCTAGACCGCGACGAAGGGCCGGGCTAGGTTCGACGTGCGAAGGAACCGCGGCCCGCCGGTTAACCGTAGGGCTGGCCCGCCGGGCTAGCCGTTGAACCGACGGGCTTATTATAGCCGTTGGGGCCCGACGGGCTGACCAGGACCGACGGGCCGGAACCGGACCGGCGGGCCCAATGGCAGAAAACAGGGGTGTGGGTTCAGCAGTTGCTGCCTGCTGCGCAGCATGCATGCATGCAGTGGCACCAACGGCTCCTAGCCGTTTGGTTGTCATCTTCCCCCTCCTCCAAGGCTCCAACACCTTCTTCCTCCATTCCTCCTATAAATTCATGGTATATTCAAAAATCAAACACCCAATTTTAATTCTTAAGCTCTCATTATCACTCTCAAGCTCTCACTCTCATTTTAATTCTCTCAAGCTCTCAAGCTCTTACTCTCTCAAGCTCTCACTTTCTCAAGCTCTCACTCTCATTCTTGAAATCTCTATTGTCACTCTTCAACTCAATCTCTATTCTCATTCTCACTTTCATAATTACACACACACATTATGTCTTCTTCCAAAGCAAATAAGGGCAAGGGCAAGCTCGTTGGTGATGAGCAAGAAGGCCGAAAATCTCAAAGGTCAAGAAGGGCGGAAGTGGCGGAGGAAATCTCAAGGCAAGTTGCCGAACGACTTCAAGCCGAAGAAGATGAGCAATTTGAGGACATGGTTAATACGATGGAAAGCCAAGGATTCGAATTTCATGGCTCGAACGACGATGAAGAGCACGAAGATGACGGGCTAAACCAATCTTCCCCAACAAATGCTTACAAGGAACCCAAGTCCGACATCTTTAAGAAACACTTTAGAAAAGTGTTGGCTCCGGTACGTGAAGGCCAACCTCCTCTCTCCGATGGTCGAAAGAGATACTTGGCATATTGCAACTATTGCACGAAGCAATACAAATGGATCGAAAAGGGAGGCTATGGCACGCTCAATAGGCACATGGAGAGCACGCATCCGAGTGAGTTCGGAATGTCTACTTCTCAAACTCAAATTCGAGGTGCCACTTCATCTTCGGAGACGGGTACGCCCTATTTATTTAAATTTGATAAAGCTCGATACGAAGATGCATGTGCTAGATATTGTGCTATGGAGAAACAACCTTTTAATTATGCCGATAGAATAACATATGAAGTATCCTATAAAGAAGGTTTAGGTCCCAATGCTAGTAAAGTTGCTAGAACTCAAATGCTTAAGAGGATTAGGCGTCAATGCATGGAAAAACAAAAAGATTTGATGAAATATTTACAACGTTTGGGTCATAAAGTTTCTATTTGTGCCGATGTTTGGACCGATGCATATAATAGGGCTAGTTATATGGGAATTACATGTCATTGGATTGATGCAAAATGGACTTTGCAAAAACGTTTGATTGCATTTAGGGAGTTTGAAGAGCCTCACACGGCTCAAAATATTGCTTTGATTATTATCACCGTTTTAAATGAATATGGTTTGATTAATAAGGTTTTTTCGGTTGGTTTTGATAATGCAACGGCGAACACGGCTAGTATTCCTCAACTCATTGAAGTATGTGCACCATCTTTTGATGGAAAATATTTTCATTCTAGATGCATTTGTCATATTTTGAATTTATGTGTCCAAGATGCGCTTGAGATTTTTCAAGAGTCCGTTGTTCCTATTAAAAATGCCGTTAAATATTTGCATAAATCAAAAACATTGGGGAAAAAATGGCAAAAATATTGTCGTTCAAAGAATATTGTTTATACATGTTTCAAAGCCGATGTATCTCATCGTTGGAATTCTACTTATGAGATGCTTAATAGTACAATGGAGTATAAGGGTCATTTATGTGATTTTTTTAGGAAAGAATTTTCCATGACTCAATTAGTTCTTAATGAGAGTCATTGGGATGCATGTTATGATTTATATGGATTATTGAAGGTTTTTCATATGGCTACTAAACAATTATCGGGTGTTTATTATTGTACTTCCGTTAAAGTGTTGGAACATTGCATGTATATTGTCATGTCTTTTAAGGCTTGTTTTACTAGGCCAAACTTGCAAGGTGTGATTTATTTTATGGTTCAAAAATGGCTAAAGTATTTTAGGGAGATTCCGAAAGTTTTCTTGATTGCTAAATGTTTGGATCCTAAATGGAGATATGAAGGTGTTTGTCAAATGCTACAAATTTATTATGATGTTTTTTTGCAAATGGACTTTAGTAATGTTATAATTGATGGTGAACAAATATTTTTTGATCTTCCTAATGTGCAAGATATGAAGGATGATCTACATAGGACTTTGCTAGAACTTTTTGATGAATATAGAAGAAAGTATGGTAGTAATGAAGATAATACGGAGATTTCTTCTTCTTATACTATGATGCCTTCATTTGATTTTCCCTTTGCTATGGACTCAATGGATCCTTTAGTTAGACAAATGCAAGGAATGTACCAAAATAGAACCTATGATAATCCAAGGAGCCAAGGTAATAGTGAATTGGATATATTTTTGCAAACTCGTTTTGTTTTGGTGTTGAAGATAGTGGTCCGTCGATCGACGTGTTGAAATGGTGGTCGAAGAGAGTGGAGTACCCAATACTCTCCATGATGGCGAAGGAGTTATTTGCCGTCCCGGCATCCACCGTATCCGTTGAACAAGCCTTTAGCACCGGAGGTCTTATGCTAGATCAAAGAAGATCAACAATGAAGCCGGCAAACATTGAAGCTACCATGTTGCTTGATGATTGGTGTAGGGCCGACCTTAGAGCTCAAGAACTGGAATGGGATGATCGGAATGAGAGCGAAGATGAAGCCTTCACCGAGACAGATTGATCGGCATCGGGTGCGGAGTAGGAAACGTGGTGTTGTAAAAAGAACTACGTCGACTTTGATTCCTCTATAATTATGAGGATACGTAGGCAACTCAATTTTAGAAATTAAATTGAGCTCAAGTCTTTTATTGTTATATTTTTCCTCTTTTCAAATGTAAAATAGAGTAATTAGTGTTGTTGTGAAGAAAAAATATTTATGTAATTGTAACTTTGTAACTTACAAAGTTACAATTAGAAGACTACAACACAAGTGGTAAGTTATAATTTTTTCACATTTATTAATACAAAGTCCTTTTGATCAAACATGGTTTTTACATGTCAATTAGGATGGAAGTTATGGATTTTAGGTGAATTGGAGCTCGAACGAGGAAGAACGGGTCGAAAATGGAATGAGAGCCGGCAAGAAACGGGCTGGCAGCGCGACCGCTTCAGAGAAGGGGTCCGGTCGCGGGCCTATGCACAAACTTTGTGCTAGACCGCGCGACCCAGCGCGCGGTCGCGCCGCCCGGCCCCTTCTCGCGGTCCGCCGGTTTCAGCCCGAGCCCGCCGGTTTTTAACCGGCCCTGAACCGGCGGGCTAAAAGCCCGGCCCGGAACCGGCATCCCTACCCGCGGTTCGGGCTAGGGTCGGAGGTTTTCGAACCGGGGCCCGGCGGGCCTAGCCCTAAACCGCCGGGCCCTGAACCGTGGGCAGGTCTACCTACAACCCATCATAAAACGTTGCATTTTATGTATAAAATGGTGCATTTTGTGCATAAAATGTTGCATAATAAAATATATTATTTTATATTATTTTTATGCATATAATGCATCATCATGAGAATTTGTATAATAAAATATATTATTTTATATTATTTTTATACATATAATGCATCATTATGAGAATGCAACATTTTATGATAAAAATGCAACACTTTTATTTATAAAATGCAACATTTTATGATGGGTTGCAGATTTCACATAATAATTAGTTTTCATCATAACTCGTCCCTATATATATATAGGTGGGGGAAGGAATAAATAATTATCAAGGTAAAGCGCCAAACGTTTTCACTTTTCACTTTTCACTCCCTTTTTGCCTTTTTTGTTTAATTATTCAGCGTTGATCGAGCAACTCCGTCATCGACAAGAATTATTCACGGGAAACTGATGGGTACCGACTCAGTGAGCTAAATTAGGGATTTTCTGTAGGTGAATTCTTGCCCGAGGATTTCAGTGTTGTTTTCTGTAAAATTTTTGGTGCCGTACTTTAGGTTTGCTTTGGAGGTTGATTGTCTTTATTGAACAAACTTTCCCGCTTCAGTTTATCGGCTTCGAAATCTAATTTTTTTGACGCATTGCTACGGATTATATGTTTAGCGCTGCTGGTGTGGTATGTAGATGAATTTTGGTTTGTTTATGCTTTTGCATGTGGTTGTAGTTTACTCTATCTGGGCAAATAGTGGGCAAATAGCAGGAAATTGAGCAGAGATGATTGCAATAAATTTGCTGTAGTTTTCTTGAAAAGTTTATAGTTTATTTAATGACTTAATGGCATGGATTGTTCAGAGCATTCTCAGTCCAGCCCATAATTACTGTTGGTTTTAAGTTCATTATCTTTTTCTAGGTAGTTTAAATTTATGTTGTTCTGACTGTGGTCCTCTGTAGGTGGAGCTGAGGAGAATGGTGAGTGATACCCGATCTACCCGCAAAAGTACCCGCCAGGCGACAGAAAGCCCTCCGAGTGTTCGAAAATCCAAGCGTCTTGAGAATGAGATACCTCCATTGACTCCTCCCATGAAAAGAACGTCAGAAAGACTAGGGAAGTGTAATACCCCTGATTCTCTTAGGAGGTCTGGCAGGGGTAAGAAAGAATTATCACCCTGTTCTGTTTCCAAGGAATTTACTGAAGAAGCTCTGTCAAATTCGAAAAGAAAGAAAGAGAAGCCCGTGATTCAGGTGACAATGGAATCTAAAAAAACTGTACTTGACCTCGAAGAAGTTGGCATGAAGAGAAAGAACTTGAGTGCTCAAAAGTATAAGGCTCTTTTTAAAAAACAACGAATAGTGCCAGGTAAACTAATCGGCCTCAAACATGACAAACTTATTCCATGCACCGTCTATAATTTCAGTAGTCGATAGAACATCATAGTAGATTTTACTATCATGTTTCCCCTAAGTCTTCTTGATGCTCTTTTCTAATTTAGTCATAAGCAATATACAAAGGGAGTAACCAAAACAAAAGTGATAACATCCTGATCCTTGTTACAAATAGAAATCCAATCTCTATATGCCCGCTTATTCGTTTTTATGCTTATTAAACATGACAAATAGTTAAGTTGCATAAAGCGTGTCTCTTTTTGCCCTTTCCTTTTTCCTTATGTTCAAGGGGAACTGGTTAAAAGCTGTTGGTGCAATCCCGATTATGCATATGATATACTTAACAGTTTGAATTATGCTCCTTTTGAATCATCTTCATCTTCATCTTTTGTTAGATGGTGGTGATGAGCTGGAAAGACCAGAAAATTTAGTTGGTCTGTGCAGTGACAATGGCAGTGGTATTAACTCTCAGCCAATGGAAGATACAGAGGATGTTGGAGATGACTGCGGTAAAAGGGTGGTGGGTAAACTAAGAGAGGAAAGTATTATCAAAGTTTCTGAAGGAGCTCTTCCAGATTCAGCTTTAAGAGAAGCTGATGTTGAAAATGACATCAGTGTGGATTCTTGCATTAGGGACTATGTTGTGGATGATCCTGGTTCAAAATCCTCAACATATTGCTCTTCCAATGAAGATAAGGATTCTGAGTCATCACGAGAAGGTTCTACTAGTGGAAATTGTAGCAAAAGATCTAAGTACTACAAAGGTATGTTGCACTAAATGGATGGAAATTTCTACGTCATCATTATAAATCTGCATAAAGATGTTTTTCTTTCAGTTGCAGAGGATACTGCATCAGCATCTCTAGTGTGTGGATATTGCAATCTAGAGGGGATCTGTCCTCTATGCTCTAAAAGCAAAAGGTACAACTCAACTTCCTAGTCACATTTATGCTTGACAACCTAACTTTCTTCTCAAAAGAGCTGTGAGCTGTGGACATGGGTGGCAAATAAAGACTATAGTTAAATATATTCCCGAAACATCTTTTGAATTTGTAGAATATGCTGCCCAGGGAAATAGTTGCATTATTTGTCTGTCGTTGCAGTAAATGATGTGGCGAATTGTGGCTTGGATTAGTGGTTGTCTTTCCAATCATTTGTTATTACCATTGCCCATGTAATCCTTGAGGTGTGGAAAAATGTTATTGAAAAATCTCATGATTATAAACTATGACTTCTGATGTGCTACACAGAATTATGTTCAGGAGAGGGACATAAGCCCATGTGAAAGAGGCCTTTGATGCATAATCATGTCTGGTGAAGAAGTATTTTGCTTGGGTTTATATGTTAGAGTCATCTAATCTTCTTGAGTCATGAGAATCCATTCGGTGGCACAATTAGTATACTCTTATCCTTCTTTATTTGTGCAGTAGTCTGATTGATTTCATTTGGTTAGTAGTTAATGGTTTACTGGAGTTTTCCACCTAGATTTCTAGACAGTTAAGTTAAAACGTGGCATGCAGTCTCATTATGGGATCTTTATGTAATTTTCTTAGAATGTTCATAAAAAGTCATATTTTTCCTTTTTTAAGACAAATAAAGTTTTTTTTGATTCTCCTTTTTTCCAATGGCTAGGCTGCATTTCTATTTCCCCTTGAAAGCTAAAAGTATTTTTAGCTAGTGCAGATGTGTTGTGTATCCAGTCATTGGATTGGAAAATCAAGGAGCACTAGTTATTGGTTTCATTATATTCTGTATGCTCATCTGTCAAGTTGTGTTTGACCTGGGAATTCTACCATTCTCAGGTAATGATGTTGATCCTAATTTGATTAAAGATGTCCATTGATTATAAAATTAATGGTAGGAAACACAACAAATGAAATGGAAATGAAACAAAGAATGCCTTTCTGGATGGTGGGTTTGGCCATCATTTTCTATCTTGTATAAGGAGTTCTTCTCTGCATCTGCATTTTGAGACTGTATCCTTCTACTAATTAGCTTGCTGCACAGCTTATGCATTAGCATTAGAGGGACAAGAGCTGGTCATTTTTTCTTGCAATCCCTTTTTCCCTCTTAACAGAAATGAATGCAAAAGTTAAGTTGACAATACATGCCCAGCTTTACTGAGATAAAATTATTTTGGATTCTTCTGTAGGGTGCGCTATGATTCACCAGAACAGGAGCTTTGCTCTTGCAGTCCTATGGGTGAGGATCTGGTTGGCATTGCAGATTCTTCTACCAATGACGCTGAAGATTTGTGTGGCTTGTGCAACAAAGATGGAGATCTCCTGTGGGTAAAACATTGTTGTTTTACTCTCTCATGACATACAATTATGATATAGTAACTGCTTCCTTATGCACTGAAGTGTTCGATCTTTTCTTAGGAAAATTGGGTTCTTACTGATATTAGTTTTCTGATAGTAGGATCTCTCCTGTTTTTTGTGGACATGCAGTAATAATGGGATCTCTTTGACTTTATTTTTCTGTGCTCTTTTTGGCATGTTGCTTAGTTTCTGTTTGTTATTTATTTCTAACTTTTGACCTCACCTGCTTGTGGTATTTGACAAACATGCATTTGCAGAACCTGTGAGGGCAAAAATTGCCGGAATTGCTACCATCTATTGTGCCTAGATCCTCCTCTTACTGATGCTCTGCCAGGGGCTTGGCACTGTCCCCAGTGTGTGAAGAAAAAGCTTTTACTTGGTGTGCACTCTGTATCGACGGGAGTTGAGTCGATTTGGGACGTCAGAGAAGTGGTGGTTCCAAATGCTGAAGGTCTGATGTTCATCAATATAGAAATATAGAATATTGAGATAAGAAATGCTATAGTCAACCGATAACAATGTAGTGGTTATACGATATCAAATGTTTGCAAGTCATCCGTGATTAAGCTTAGCTGCCTTATGTTTTTTGACTTCTAATGCTTGATGCTGGTTTTAGGAGCTCGGCAGAGACAATTTCTTGTTAAATACCATGGGCTTGCCCATGTTCACAACCATTGGATTCCAGAAACACAACTGCTTCTTGAAACCCCTTGTCTTGTATCCAACTTTCTTGAAAAGAATCAGGTTAAGTAACTTATTGTTTAGAAGTCTAAACAGAATGCCTGAATATTCATTTGTTGACTTATCTTGATAGAAATAAGATGAGAACTCATATTTTATTTTCACCTGCAGGATGTCAGATGGAATGTGAAATGGATGGTGCCGCATCGTATATTGCGGAAACGACCTATACAACATAGTATATATGTAGCATCTACTTCTATTATTTGGGTGTGCGAATACGAGTGGCTTGTGAAATGGCGTAACCTCGACTATCACCATGCTACATGGGAGTTGGATAATGCCAACTTCCTAAGCTCATCCCTAGGTCAGGACCTTGTGAGGAACTATGAGATTCGTCGGGGAAGAGCTAAGTTCGAAGCTGATAAGGTGTTGGAACTATCTCCAAATATTTTGCTAGAAGATATTTTATTCTTCTTTAGTTGTTTTGTTTTTTTATTTTTTATTTTTTAATATAGATTACTTCGTTTATCATTTCATTTATCATATTGCCTATTGATTAGCAATATCAAAATATTTAAGGTGTTGTTCGTGTAATGGTAATAGATATGCATCCTCATATTGTTAAGTAGTGTACATCATGCATCAACACCTTATCTTAGGCTCTTAGTCAGCCTTTAATTGCAAAGCAGATGATGATCTGTCTGTGTAATTTTGATTCGAAGTTTGAGTGCAAAAGGAAGTAAGGAATATGAACTCTAGGCATAAATCTTCCCAATTACTGAAACATTTTGTGAACATCATATGCATATTTGCAGCATGCATTGATGTGGTGAAATAGTGAAGATGTTAAACATGCCTTTAACTGGTTGGATGAAAAGTTTTTTTTTTTTTTTCCCCGTCCAGCACCTCTGTTTACTTTTCGAGGGAGAAAACATTCTGTTTAACTGGACTACTTGAAATTAAGAATTTTGACCTAAATTTTTAGTTGATAGTTTGTTAGTTAGGGTCCTTTCTATTAGATGATCACATAGAACAACCTCAGGTGGTTCTAGATTTTATCATTGTTATGTATCCAATTATTTAACTGTGAATCCCCGTCTATTGTCATGGTTTCTTCATATTTGCTTGATCCGGGGTGTTGATGCGATCCTTGCCTCCAAAATGATGTATTTATATACTGATGAATTAGTTTATTGCAGTTTTGTTTGTCACTGTATTGTGAAATACCAGATTTTCTGGTTTTCCATAAGTACTTCCATATTTTGTTGAGTACAAATTGGCAATAGGTTAGTTGATAATTGGGAGAGTTACCTGTTTTCGTCTTTGATTTTCTTAGTAATTCTAGATTTGTGGTTTTGTTTGAAGCCAAGAGATCTGCATTCAGCCTGGTGTTGTAGAACTTTAGCCTACTGTTGGTAGTTTGGTGCCATATAAAAATTTCCTGCCTCGCTTCCTCAGTAAAGGGAAAATATGCCGAACAGTTGTTCAGGATACATAGAAAACGAGTTTGCTTTTACATACTAGCTACTATTAGTCAGTGTCCATAAACCTTCTAATAATAGCCTTGATCGGAGTTTCTCTTAGTAATAAGGTGTTGATCTGGTCGATAGAAGCCACAAAGGGCTATCTCAATTGATTCATTTCTGCCAATATGTTCCAATTACGTCATAATAATTTGTTTTGACAGTTTTTGCAATCCCATAGATTATACCCACAATCCCAAATTCCTCAAGTTTCTGCTCGTTCATAAATAGTCTGATGGCCCTACTTAATCGCAAAAAAGTGAAACTTCTAAAGCACTTGGTGTTTTGGCAGTAAGGATCTCTCATTGTTCATTAAAAATATACATGAGAAAGGATCCGTGATTTGTGTTTGTGATGAAGCAATGAGATTTGGGATAAAAATCAGAAGATTTAACTATTTAAGAACAGTAGATCCCATAGGAGAGAAGGATGTGGAAGAAAGGGGGTGAACCTGGTAGGTGCGTAGAATATGGTGGATTGTATCTCAATTGATAATAACAGCCTGGTATCATTATTAAATGCAATTGCAGTGCTTCAAAGATAGGGATTAATCTTCTCATGTTTCTGTTTTGAAGTAAATTCTCCTTTTTTTATTCTCTAACTGGACTTAAACTATGAATGTGACTTTCGTTATAGATGGATTCCCTGA
The DNA here is from genome assembly GCA_001642375.2 of Mentha longifolia. Classification (NCBI taxonomy): domain Eukaryota; kingdom Viridiplantae; phylum Streptophyta; class Magnoliopsida; order Lamiales; family Lamiaceae; genus Mentha; species Mentha longifolia. The sequence goes on along the minus strand of CM038112.1, from coordinate 20,179,931 downwards.
CATTGGCGATTTACATAAGATACAGCTATTTATAGCTGAAATAATATGGAGGAACCATGATTCTTGGTTGATAAATTAGACATGCATTAATTACAATGTAATTTTCGTAGTTTTCAGTCCTCTTATAGTGCTTGCTAAGCAATACATGTCTAATCTTGTTTTCTTTGCTTATTCTGCAGCCTCACATGGAACCTATTGTAGGACATTCAGAAATTCCAGTTGAATCACTTGAGACACATGTCTTGGAAAAGGTGAATAAAGTGCACAAATTTTTGCTCAAATGCCCAAATGCCGTTGTTATTGATGATCAGGTTAGCCTTTTCTGTGGGAACAATTAAGTCATTTCAAATTCAATGATAGGTTTTTTCATTGGCTAGCTTAGGCATATTTAGTAGGCTCCACTGTATTGCATGTGGGTGTGATAGAGATTATAGTCAAGATCTTGTTTCCATATTTATCGTATTTATTTTACCTTATCTATTAGAATCTCTTAAGAGTAGGGTTGTCAATGATGTGCCAGGCTCTTAATGCTGGAAATCCTAGTTTCTTTTCTTATTTAAGTACTAGAGTTTAAGTCATTTAGTTATCAGAGAAGTTATTAGTTGAAACAGCAGATGCTTTGCGAGGGATAATCGACGCTTAGTGCTTGGAGCAGGATTGCCTGCAATTCTTGATTTTATTCTGTTTTGATATTGTTCCTTTTAATCATAGTTTTGGTCATAAATCCCTATCATCTGAAATACCCTTTACTCTATCAGGGTGTTATTGAAGCCTTAGGCCTTTAACTCCTATTATTATTTTGACAAATAACTTATGTTCAGTCCATTAGATTTAGATAGTTAAAAATGTTAAATACTTGTCATCAGCTGTAACTTTGCATGCATGATACATCTCTTCCTAATGGATTAGGGGTACTTAATGCATAAATTACACAAATTTTCGTTATTCTGTATCTACATTTGGTTTGATGAAATTTCTTTATTATTTAATTGATTTCCGGTGGGTGTTGTCAATAAAAAGTAAAACTACAACATGACACCTCTTTATGCTCACACCACCAATCAGGTCAAAATCTTTTAGTAACACATTGAAACTTCCATAACTGGTTTGCATCCATGTGGTTTATAAATATTGTCTAGATCTACAAATCTTGCTTGTCATCTTGTTTCATCTTCTAGAAAAAAAAAAAAAAGGGAAGTATTTATACTGTTGAATCTGTCAAGTGATTTCTCCCGTTGTCGAGGTTTACACACCTAATAGACTGCCTGTATGTATTTGCATGTCATAACCATTTAAAATATTCTATCCTATCTACCTATATGACACATGCTCAAGTATGATCTGATGGTATCCGTCCTTTTCTTACTTAGGTTTTCTGTGAAACATCTTTTACATATTGTGCATATCAACCACCCTCATGGCTTGCTTTCAGGATATGCTTATGCTCTTGCTTAAATAGATTAGCTGTTGGAAGTGATGTTTGAATAGTCGGGAGTCTGAGTCCTCTAATAAATCTTATTTAATGCAGGAACGAACAACGACTGCTATTCGTTTAATTCATTCTATGATTGAAATATTTTGGTCTTTCCTCATTGTCGCAACCCATGATTCACTATCTCAATGGGAAGCTAATTTTGAACGACTGGCACCATCAGTCAATGTGGTTGTATACAGTGGAAGCATAGACACCAGGAACATGATTAGAGCATCAGAATTTTATGATGAAGGTAACCGCATGATAGTCCAAGTACTCCTGTCTTCTGTAGAAGCTGTTTTAGAGGTATGGAGTTCACTTCACTGCAATTCCTGTCTGTATTTCAGTGGCTTGCCAGAATGTTGTTTCTTTATATTTGTTGTCTCCTCAATTCATTATGCAGGATTTAGAGATCTTGAAAAGCATAAAATGGAAAGCCATTGTGATTGATGAGTTCCAGTACTCTGGGATTCCAGAAGGGCTTGAACAAATTAAGATGCTCTCGACTGACATGAGAGTACTTCTGGTCAGTGGTCAAATAAAGGTATGTTCCCAATTCTGGTCCTGATGTTTAGGTTTATTGTAGCTGTATTGTGTTTAATTTTACTGTTTCTACACCTCAGGATGCAACATCTGAGTACCTCAAAATTCTATCCTTGGTTGAACCTCAAGGTGATTTTGACAAACTGAGGAGCCTGAAGTCTGAAACAAATGACAACCTTTGTAAACTGAAGGAGAGATTGTCCCCTTTCATTGTGCATGGACACACTTCTCAAGCACCTAAGTTCATGGAGTACTGGGTCCCAGTTCAGATATCAAATCTTCAGCTTGAACATTATTGTGCTACACTTCTTTCCCACTCTAATGCTCTTTGCTCTTGTTCAAAAAAGGACCTTTGTTGCGTCCTCCAAGAAGTTCTTCTAACGGTCCGAAAGGTTTGCTCAGTCATATCTATCTGGTTTCATTACTGCATATGTACACCTTTCCTTTTAGGAGAGTCTTTAAATATATTATGAAGAAAGTGCCAGACTGTTGACACATCTATCACATGCTTCTCTTTATGAATGTTTTCAAGCAGATCATCAAGGAAAACACTACTTTTATTTTGCAATGAACTGTTGGCACAATCCTCTCATCAGGCTTGCTAAATTTTTTAAATATGATATGTGTAAAAGTTAACAAACCAATCTATCTGTGTTTTATCCTTCACAAGTTTCTAAATCCTGGTATGTTTGAATTGCTTGTAGTGCTGCCATCACCCTTATCTTGTGGACACTTCTGTACAAGCATGCTTGATTGCTGACAAGCATCCTATTCATGTGGTTAAGGATGTTGGGATAAAAGCTAGTGGCAAATTACAACTTCTTGACGTGATGCTCTCTGAGATTAAGACACTAGGTTTACGAGTATTAATACTTTATCAGGTAACGTGCACAACTCACTTATTTGTATTAGCTTATTCTTTAGCCATCCATACTTGTAGATCTGTGTGTTCTTTTACTCTACAGGTAGCAATATAAGTTCCTATTGGTTTCTTATGTCTATAATTGCTTTTACTGTTATACCGCAGCCGATTAGCTCGGGAAAACTATCAAGTGGAGGTATATTGGATGATTTTTTGTTCCATAGATTTGGCCATGATAAATACGAACATGTTGACGCTGCGTATATCAAATCTGAGAAACAAGCTGCTGCAGACCGGTTTAACAAGAAAACCACTGGACAGTTTGTTTTTCTATTAGATAATCGTGCTTGTTCTCCCTGCATTAAACTTTCATCATTGGATATTGTAGTCATATATGATAGTGACTGGAATCCAGCAAACGACTTGAGGGCACTGAAAAAGGTATCAATTGATTCAAAAGTTGAGGGGATCAAAGTTCTTAGATTATATTCTTCATTCACTATTGAAGAAAGAGCCCTACTGCTCGCAAAACAGAAGCTCAATCCTGATCACAGTTGGCCAAATCTCAGCCGAAGCACAATTAATACTCTTCTGTCCTGGGGTGCCACAGATCTGTTCAAAAAATTAGATGAATATCATGCCGATAGCAACTCTAGTTTGGCATTGAATTTGTCTGGGCAATTGCTTTTGGACAAAGTTACCAAGGAGTTTCAGGCCATACTTTCTGAAAACTATAAAAATTTCGATTCAAATTCTGTCATCTCCGAAGCTAAATCAGATATTGGAAGCTACAGTACAAATACTCTGGTGTTTGGTGAGTCAAAAGTTCAGTTGAAAGATGGAGAAGAACATCATGTCTTTTGGAAAAACTTATTTGAAGGGAAAAATCCCCCATGGAAACATTTAACGGGGTCCAGTCCACGGAGTCGGAAGAAAGTTCACCATTGGGAAGGATCTATTGACATTTCAGAAGCTGAGAAAATTAACATGGCTAAGAAACGTCAAAAGATGGTGAATGAAAGTTTGGGTCCAGGAATTTCTTTTGTTGATCCAGGACCTTCTGCAATCAAATCCTGTCATCAATCTGAAAGTTTCCACAGATATGGCCAGAGCTCATTGAATGAAGTTTCTGCAAGTGCTGCTTCAAAGGAAAAAATTGTACCATCTGACGAGCAGCAAAGCACCCATGGTGTTCTGCAGAGAGGAATGAAGACACTGTGCCAACATCTTAATCTTCCAGTACAACTCTTAACTTTATTCTACAGTCCTTCTAGAGCACTTTCAAAGTGTAGTTATCTGCATTGGATACTGGATTCGTATTAATTTTTTATGGCATAAGATAGAGTCAATGTCGTATTGTCGTACTACACCCTACTACAGAACAGAAATAGTTGCGAGAAAGAAGATCATAAGCTTAACAATTTTGTTTGATGAAGCTAGAGTAAAAGCTGATCACTTTCCTCAGAAATTTCCCTTTCCCAGCCTTGAGCCAATATTAACTTGACTACCTCCATTTCCATGTTAACTAAAGAAAACCTCTTATATACTCTGAAGGAGTCACCCCTATTCAACTCTCAGTAACTAGGAAACTAATAAAAAACTAATAAAAACCACTAATATCTAATATCTAATCCTTAATTTCATCTGCCTTCTCTGTACCCAACAACCGCCTCTTCCCTAGACGCACATGAACAAAAAATAGCGCACTTATAGATTCGATTAATTTCTTTACCATGTCTTATGAGTTTGAAGTAATAATTATTCAAGCTCAAATCAAACAGTTCTATTTCGTATATATCACGCTAGTTTATTTACTCTATTTTCTTGCTCATGGCTGGTAATGCAGGACAATGTCATTCAGGTGGCTGAAAAGTTTTTGGAATATGTGATCAGGAATCATCATGTCAATAGCAACTCATCATCAATCATGCAGGCTCTTCAAATATCTCTGGTTAGTTAGTTTCTTTCCATTAATATTATTAAATGTCACGTACAAGTTAAAACTAACTCGTACTTGTGAAACTATTATATCATGCAGTAGAAAATATATCTGGCTTTTGTCAGTGATAAAAAGAGTGCTGGCATTTTCATACCTGGTTGAAATACAATCCATAACAGAGGCATAAATCTTTCATCATCTTGTTGAGAAGTTAGTCAATGTATGATTTTTAACTATTAATAGTCCCCGATTAGAAGATTTGAATTCTTATGTTTGTCCCAGTCTTTTGTCTTTTATTCTTCTGTTTTTATGGGCGTTGGCTCTGCAAGATCCAATAAACTACAATTTTAGGAAGCATGCCCCTGTGGTCATGAACAGGTCGTGCAAGGCATTTGAATCCAGAATTACAGAACAATATCATCTACACTTAGGAACTGAGGGTTTCTCCTGTGCTCTACTTATGTCTGTGTGCAAGTATAGCTGTGAATGTGAGCGAGGGTGAATTTTGTTTGAGCATATCATTCCATAACCCACCAAGCACTCTCTTTGAGTATTGTTATGTGGAGTTTGCTCCTTTTTCTTTGTGGTAGCCCAAAATTTTGTGATTACTTTTTAAGTAAGGACATATAAGTGCAGAATGCATTTCTTCTTTACCTTATCATCTCTTGATGCACATTGTCTGGGTATTTTAGTAGGAGTGTTGTATTTAGCTCTGAAACTTAGTTTATTCTATATTGCTGTGGTATAATATTTACATAAATCACTTGTGGACTTTTTCAGATTCAAGTAGTGGAGTATTTCTGCTAAATCTTGCCCATCTAATAGATTTGATTATCTGTTTGCTCTGTCAGTGTTGGGTTGCTGCGTCAATCACAGATCAAAAAGTTGATAAGAAGGAATCACTCATGTTGGCAAAACAACATCTGGGTTATCAATGCACTGAAGAAGAAGTCAGCTCAGTTTATATGAAGATGCGGTCTCTCAAGAAGGTGTATTTGGCGGACTCAAAAAAAAGAAGGTTTATTTGGAGTGCTCAGACAATGGTACATGCTTGAACAGAGATAGCCTATCAAGTGAAGAAGGTTTCAGCAGGGGGACATCAAATGTTAACAATGGGGAGTTGCGATGTTCATCATATATAGAAAAAGGTGCCGAACTGGAGATTGGAGAAAGTTCTGCAAACAAAGAGCATGCTGCATGCCAGATTCTTACTCAGCAGAAAGTGACACTAAATGATGAAGCTGGTGCCAATGACATGGATGAGGATGATGAGATGAAGATAGTACAGAAAAAATGTGACAAGCGGATGCAGAAACTTATACAGAAACATCAAGAGCGAATTGAGGAAGTGGAACGAATCTGGAAGGATAAAAGGGTTAAACTGGAGACAGATCACAAATTGGAGTCAGCCATTGTTCGGTCTTTACATCATCAAACCCCTACAAGAATGGACAAACTCAAGCTTTTGGATGTTGATTTTAATAATAAAATAAAAGATATTGATACTCTAGAAGATGCACAGCTAAAAAATCTTCGGGCAGAGCATTTAGCTGTTATCAATGAGGAGAGAGAAAGGGCAACTGATTGTCTAACCAAAACGAAATCCCGTTCTAGAGAACTAAGGGTTATTAATAGCCATCAGTCACTTAGTACTCTACGAGCTGATGATGCTGCCAGCCCTCAGTCAAGCACATGCATCGTAGTTGGTGGTGGTGGGGATAGATTACCTGGGCAACTGGAGAATGAAAGTCCAATTATGAGTCTTTTTCAACAAGGCAATGATGTGATTCCTTCCATTTTATCTGGAAGTGCACCTGCTGATGCAAGGTCCGATGAACCTCCTGCTGAAAATTTGGTATCCTGTACTTCAGGAAATGAAGTGGCTGATGCAAGGTCCGATGAAACTCCTGCTGAAAATTTGGTATCCTGTACTTCAGGAAATGAAATGGGGGAGGAATCATTAGCTGAGCTTCTCATTCAGTCAGAAAATTTCATTGATAATGGCCAGGTTGTTCTGACAAAGCTACCTGCGACTGCGGAGCAGGTTTCTGGTGAAAACCAATGGGTTAAATCGACTGAAGAGCATCCATTAGTGCCTGAGACTGTTCCCAATGAAATTGTGGGGCATGATCCTTCACAGGAAGAGTCCAATGAAGTGAGGAAAACTTCTTTGTCTGATGATTTGGTGTGCCGGAGAAGTGAACCAGAGGTGGTAGCCAGAGGGTGTGTGCTTAGCCCAGGACAGCCAACATTGCAAACTGAGCAAACCATGATTTTACCAGATTCTTGTGAGATGTTGCCACAAGTATGTGATGTTTCTCTAGTCTCTACCTATCTATCTAGTTTATTCATATCATCTTTGGTCGTGCATTTTTTTTCCCAGTTAGGTGAAAGTTAAAACTAATCAAAATAATTCAGTTAGAGATAAATAATGTGTGGTTTCAGATAAAGGTTCCTCAAGTGTGAGATCTGCTTGAAAAGCTGTATTTCATGTCTTTCCAGATTCTTGTTCCATGACACAGTTGGTATGGAAGTGGTCTATTTTCAGCTCCCATTTTTTTTTTAATTTTTAAATCTAGATATAATATGTTTAACTGAATAATTTCAAGGATATGTTAAAAGCAACTGAAGCAAGTTGGTGTTAGTATGGCAGTATAGATCTGACAAACACTTGGGGTCTGCTGAACTGCAGGACAGAGATGCACTACATGAAGAAAATCAAACTGCTCCACAGATTGAAATAGCTAGTTCAGAACCCGCTGATTCTGCTACGCCCCTGCTACCCAACTTTGAATCTCATGTAACTAATGATATTGTAAGCCCTGAGGCATCTGACAAAGCTCCAATAGATGAGGTCTTTGGGCAGCTGCATTCTTTAGCAGTTGATATCTCTCTTAGCTGTGATCAGTTGCCTGCCACTGAACACCCTGATCAAGAAAGAATCTCCCCTCAAACTGCAGAGCCTGAAGGAACTGAAGTTGTTTCGCATCAATCTATTTCTCAGGCTGAACATCCTTATCATATGAGTGTAGCGGCGAGTACATCAAACCAGCCAAATCAAGCTGTAATGGAGAATGATGTGGCTGTACCTCAGGCAATGGTGAGCATATCAGGACAACCAAATCAGGCTGTTCCGGATCCACCAGTGGTGGGCATAGATTCAGGCAATCTTCATGGACCTGGCTTCCTTCAGAATCCAACTCGTCAGCCCGTTTGGAGTTCAGCTCCTCCTTCGTTAACTGACCCGCTTCAAAATGAGATATTAAGGATACTAAATGAAACTCAACAATTGGAGAAAAGCCATGCGGAAATGGTCAGTCCGGAAATTCTTGTTGGTCATATGCCATGCGTTTTACTATTTTGTTAAATTGTAATTGGTCTTCTCCCTTTACACAGATGGCACAGTTGAAATCGGACTGCGAGAAGGAGATAGAGAAGATTACTGCTCAAATACATGATAAATATGAGGTGAAATCTCGTGAGACTGATGCTGAATTTAGAGTAAAAAGGAATGAACTTGACAAGAACCAGAATAAGGTTCGTCTGAATAAAATGTTGGCCAATGCTTTCCGATCCAAGTGCGTGGATGCCAGGCCTTCTCGGTTGCCAGGTACTCAGCAAGGTATTTGAATCGTGGTCCAGAAGTCCAGTCTTTTTCTTTTGTTAATTTTGAATCTAGATTGCTCAATAGCTTATGCTTTTTGTGGATATTGTTTTTGTGAATGTCTGAATGGTTTCTGGGTGTTCTAGGAGAGACTTTGGAAAAGAAATAGAATGTCTCAATGTGTGGATGCTTTCTTTGCCTTGAAACAAACTGAAATCAATGTGTGGGAAGACCACTAAAATTATATCAGATTACTTTCACATATTTGTTTCCTTGTTAGGCCACCATCTTTTGTGCCTCCCATACTTTCAATTCTTGATCTGGCTGTATGAACCTTCGTTCATCGAGGGGTTTTGTTGCTTGATATCCAGTATGTTGCATCGGAAACAATACTAGGAATCCACCAGTGAATCTGTTGAATTTGCTCTAGTCTGATTTTGATTTGTTTTAATTTACAGTCTATTTTAGTCATCTATGAATCTCTTACGCATCTTGGTGAACTCTTAGGAACCGCCGGCACTCAAACCAGTTATAAACATGTTTATCTCGTCTTTTCATTCATTATATTTGCATGTGTTTGTCGATATAATAATGTTAGCTCTCGTTGCAGGTTTATCCACTTCCATGCGGCCGCCTTCTGTCAGACCTTCTCCAGGGCCTTCAGCTTCCCAACCTGCCCCTTCCCCTACCTCTGCCCCTGCTGCTGCCCATGCCCATGCCCGTACACTGCCTGCCATGTCTCCAGCCGTCCAACATCTATCACGGTCACATCCCATGAGATCTTCCTCTTCGGTCATTCAAAATGTGCCAGCTCATCCTATACGAGGTTTACAGAGTGCAGCAGCTCACATATCAGGCAATTCAGCCAGGTCGCCTCCGGTCATCAGTGTCATCAGTCCATCAAATCTTCGTGCCTCTAGTGAGACCCGGTCTGTACTTCCTCATCTTCAATCGAGTAGACATGTTGTAGGTGCATCCATGTCAGCGCCCCCATCTTCATCATCAGCATCTCAACTCCAGCCCCTTCAAACCTTGCCGAAGCCTCCTTCACAACCGGGGCCACTGCCACAGAAGCCTTTGGTTGCTCCAAACAGTCCTGAGGTTCGAGGTGAACTAGGAGCTCCGCCTGGGTTTCCAGATCGTCGACCTTATTTATCTGAGAATCGTAATGCATCTGTACCTGATGTTCCTTCTAGTTTTCGTTCCTTGGAACAATCGGACTTGGAAATGGTAGGTAATGATTCACTTGGAAACCAAACACCTGCTGTAGAAGTAGAAACAGGCGTTGTTTGCTTATCTGATGACGATTAACTTGTGAACGTCTTTTGGAAGATCGAATTCTGTTAATATGATATTTCTAACGTGCGTGGAAATTGTGGCTCGAAAATAAGTATATTACCTCGAGTTAAATTTTGAAATAGCCATTTTGGTTCTAAAATTATATAAATTCTAGCCAAACCTTATCATCATAAAATAAATTACGAAAATACTAATAGCGAACCTTATCATCATGGGACCAAAGTACCATTACTAAGCTGACTTTGATAGGTTTTGACTCATTAGTTCAATTATTAAATTATATCAAAAATTCTCTCATTTTCTCTCTCAACTTGGTTAACTTGATTTTCTGGGGCCCAATTTTTCTCTCATTAGTATGTGTTAAAAAATATATATATTCCAGTCCAAATAGTTTATTGTTAAGGGTCCTCCCTCACTTATTCTAAAAGGCCCACAATTACAAATCAACTTAATTTTATAAAAAATGTTTAACCCGTCATGTTCTGCATATTGTTTATTTATTTCGTATTCTATTTCTTTGTATCTATTTGGGACTTAATTTTGTTTATTTTATATCTATTTTGTATAATTGTATTGTACAATTTGTAGCTCATAACTAAATGAGATACATTTCCATCCCATCATCCTGTGATGATATCCGATATTCCAAAATGGTGTAACAATGGTGTTCCAAAATTTAATTTATACTAGTTTTATATTATTTTTTTTAAAAATAAAAAAACTATAATTTAATAAATCATAATACACAGGATTTTTTCTAACTAAATATTGTAAATTCTTTCTCAAATTTGTTAAATATATATATATATATTTTAATATAAGAAGGGCCTATATTTTTGATTTTGCCTAAGGCCCCATGATTGTCAAGAACGGCCCTGCTATTTGTAGCACATCAACTTGGAAAATATCTCACACTGTACATATTAATTGGATGACCCTTCTCTTTTACAAAGCTTTTTAATAGTATGAATGACCTAAAATACTCTGGCAAAAAGAGAAGGCCAAAAATAAAAATATACTCTGGCAAGATAAATGGGAGTACGAGAGTCTAGAAATGCGTGTACAAAATACTAATGGTTGCAAAATGGAAGACAAGCATATAAATACAAAAGAATCTACTCTAATTTTTGTTTACAAGGAAAATCTACTCTAGTTAAGGAAGAGTAATTTTCTTTTTTTTATAGTAGTAGTAGTATTTTGTTTTTTTTAAAGAAAATTTTAAATAATTAAAGGGTGGACGTGGAGTAGTGGAGTTGAAGCGAAGAACAAAAGTTGAAGTCGGAAATCGCCTTGCTTGGATTGCCACTGCCAGCACAACATTGGACAACTCTTCTTCAGTTTCTCCATTATTTCATTCCTACATAAATCCCCAATCTTAAATCTCACCTAGGGTTTTGATCAAACTTCAATCCCAACTCATATAGTGCAGAGATGAAGCCGATTAGGCTTCCGGAGCCGCCACGGAGCCCAAAATCGATGGGCGGAGTGCCTGATATATTCGAGGGCGGCGTTTACGGCGTCGTTCGCCGTGCAGTCATAATCGGAAATGGTTTTCCGGCGTCGGAGAACCAGAGCATGGGATTGGTTCGCGCACTGGGTTTATCTGATAAGCAAACTCTCTATGTAAGTCTTAAACTTATCTCGATGTTCTTTTTTCTTTTTCTTTTTTGTTTCTCTATGAAATATGTTTGTCAGTTGGTCAGTACTGAGAAGCTAGGAGGTTTGATCTTGTAGTCGTAAACGTTTTTCTAGGTACTGATTTTTGCCCTGAAGTGTGCATGCTCTGATCAGCTTAATTTTGGATTTTTTTGGGGGTTGATTTTCTGCCTGGTGCAATTTAGGGTTAGAGCAAAGGGTATTGTTGACTCCTGATTTCTAAATTTGGAATTAAGAAGAGGAATGGATTGTTAACTATAAGACCTTCTGATCTGGATGGACTCGATAAATTCCTTTCTCTATGGATTCATTCTGCTTTACTTGCATGTTGTAGTTTAAAGTTTGTTTTACAATTAGATGGTTTTCTCCCAGCGTGTATTCTAATGGTGGTTGTGTTGAACTTTCTCTGGGGTTTACCCTTTATCATTAGATTTTCTCTTGGAAAGAGTCGGAAGACATTGAATAGATCTATTTTAATTGGAAGATGTTTAACTCTGAGCAGAGTTGAACGATAGCAGTTTTTCTTGTAAAGAGTCGGAAGACATTGAACAGGCCTATTTTAATTGGAAGATGTTTAACTCTGAGCAGAGTTGAACAATAGCAGTTTTTCTTGTCTAAGATATGATTTATGAAGTGCTCTCTATCTACATCTTTTTGTTAATGTATTGTTTGAGGTCACATAAAACAGGTAAAAAAAAGACCATCATGTTGTGATTATAAAGGGGTTCCCTTTTCTAGCATCCTCAGACTGTTATCTTAGTACCTACTTTAGCTCACTAAATATGCGTCTCTTGTTAACATCCCTTTTGTAAATGGTACTGAGGCTTGCTGATCAGCCTTTTCTAGGTAAAATGTCTTGGAAAAGACTTGATAAAAGGCATGATACCGTAATTTCTTTGTGATGGTACTCTTGTATTGCTTTTTCAAGCATGTCTTCCCTGTATGGTATAAAATCTATTATCTCTCAGCTAAATGAAGCTACTGTATGAAAGTTTCTCCATAAGAGAACCTGATTGTGTGGAAGTTTCTCAATAAGTGAACCAAATTGCAATTATGAGCATCCATTCTTAAATTTATGTTAGAACCTGGAACTTTATGCATTCTTAATGACTGATTGTGTTATATCTGTTTGATGTGTATGATATGCAGCGGGTCACGAGACCAACAGGAGGAATCAATGAGTGGCTTCACTGGCTCCCAGTTTCTATCCATAAGAAATTGTACTTTATCATTAGCCAGATCTTGGGGTGTTCAAAATTTTTTATTTCCAGAAGTGGGAGGAGAGTAGCACATTTGCCTGCTGGAAATGGTGCTGGCGTGGGCTTGTCATCGGTGTTGGAAGCTGATGTAAAGAATATTGTCAAGATGGCTAAGGAAACTTTTGAAAAGTAAGCTCCACACACTCTCTCTTTCATGCACACACAAAATGATGCAGAGTAATGCTCCTTCATAGTCTCATTTGTGTTGATGAATAGCATATACCTGGTATACTTTTATCCCAGGTATTGCATGTTTTTGCATTAACTAGAATAGTTATGTCAATATATTTTAGGTCTAGATTTCTGATTTCACTGTATTGAAGAACGTTAATGATAAATTGCTTGATTGAACATATGCTTACATTCATATTATAGTGAGGAAAGTTGCAACAGATGTGGTTGCCTTTGTGATGGAGGTCGTGATGGATGGTGATCAAAGCTTGTACAGGAGAAATAAAATGAGTATCCTATGGAATAAGATTATAGGAGTAATTTGGCTTTTGTGTTTTATGTAATAAAGGAAAATAATCATATTTTCTATTATCTTCACCTGGGATATTGGCAAATGTGGTAGGCATGATAAGTTAAGTGTATGCTCGTGTTATCAATCATATGTTGATTAATTTGATACAAATGTGCTCAGTAAAGAATGTTGCTGAGATTTCTAGTTATCTTGGTGTATACCCATCAGACCATATGGGTTATAAAATTTCATTGAGACAAATAGTTTAGCCTTATATTGACACTCCAATTTTTTTACTATTATACAATCAATATTGAAATAGCTGGTGCAGTAAATGTGTATTTTCATATATTATAGCCTGATATATTCACCAGGATATTATTTCATATATCAGTGTCTTGATTGTTTGACACATGAGAAGTGACACTTTGTTTCCTTCCAGGGATGGGCCACTACTTGTGGTTGCATCTGGCAGAGATACGATTTCAATTGCAAGCTCTATAAAAAGATTAGCTTCTGAAAATGTGTTTGTTGTACAGGTATGTCATCCCCATACCTAACATGTCTGATTTCACATTGAATATTTATTAAATGTCTGCTAGAAAGATTTTGGTGATGTACTATTTACCTCATCAAACACAAGCATATTCTTGTGATTTTTGTAGCCAAATAGCATTATTATGCCTTCTGTTTTCCTTTTTCTCACAGAAATAGGATTTCTGATTCTGTCATGCGATACTTCTTCAGGTTCAGCATCCAAGGTCCCATTTGGAGAGATTTGATATGGTAATAACCCCACAGCATGATTATTACTCATTGACCCCTCAGGCACAGGAGCAGGTTCCTCACTTTCTTCGGAAATGGACAACACCGCGTGAGCCTCCTACTGATCATGTTGTATGTATCTTTACTGCATATGTGTAATTCCAGTCTCTCCAATGATTATAGTTGAAGCTGAAGCAGGCATGTTCTCATTTCCAGGTCCTCACTGTAGGTGCCCTTCATCAAATAGATTCTGCTGTACTTCGTAGCGCAGCTAATGCCTGGCACGATGAGTTTGCACCTCTGCCTAAGCCGTTGCTTGTAGTCAACATCGGAGGGCCCTCAAGTAATCACTCCATCCTGATGATGTGGCTCTATCATATAAACAAAAGTTACAATTGAAATTGGTTAGAAATATGATAAATTAACAAAAAGGTGCTTAGAAGTTCTTCTTGGGTGAAAGTTTGCATCAGAAATTTATATATTGTTATAGTTTGTTGTGATGACTATTTTATTTTGCCAAGAGCATGTTTTGAGCAGTTTAGTGGGAAATATAAATGGGACTTGTCATGGGGTAATTTCTTGGCCGAGAGTGAAAAGGTTGGGGTATATTATTATAAAGTCTTGCAATATTTTCAAACTAACATACTTTGACTTGCACACTTGAACTTCTTAACTACTTTCTTTGCCATTGGAAGATTAATTTCTTCCTAGTCAGGCTGTTTCCTTCAACTTATAATTCTGTAAATTTCCATTTAACCAGTCAGGAATCATTTATTAGATGGCTAATCATATTTTTGGGTTCTATCCTTTGATAGGGTACTGCAGATATAGCACAGACCTAGCCAAACAGCTGATACTTTCCCTTCATAATGTTCTCACAAGCTGTGGAAGTGTCAGGATTTCTTTCTCAAGGAGGACACCTGAAAAGGTAACTCATAGTCCATCCATCATCCTTCTTTCCCGTGATGCTCAGCTTATTGTGAGTTGGGCATTCTGTTAACAGGTTTCTAGATTAATAATTAAAGAGCTTGGAACTCATCCCAAAATATACATATGGGACGGTGAAGGTATTTCTCATTCACTGAACAGTACGGATGATTTATATTTTGGGAATTAACTCAAGATCTAGCTAATGAGTAAATTGTCATTGTCAGAACCTAATCCACATTTGGGCCATCTGGCTTGGGCTGATTCTTTTATTATCACGGCTGATTCAGTTAGCATGTTGAGTGAGGCTTGTAGCACCGGGTAAAATGCTTTACAGCAGTTCTTGATTATGCTGTAGGCACAAATGCCAATTATTTGACTCATTGTATTGGTTATTGCAATTTGCAGGAAGCCTGTTTATGTTGTTGGAGCTGAACGCTGCACCTGGAAATTTGTGGAGTTCCATAAGAAGCTAAGGGAGAGGGGCCTGGTCAGACCATTCACAGGTCTTGAAGATGTAAGTAACTGATACCCTTCATGTTGCTCAACTAACCATTTCTTATTTCCGCATTCTATGTTTTTTTGTTTGTTTGCCCCCCCCAACCTCCCATCCCATCTAAGATATAAGAGAACCTGAATGGTTACGGAAAGGTGACATTCAGAAACCTAAATTGAATAAGGAAAGAGATGGTTTAGAGAGAGAGAGAGAGAGAGAGAGAGAGAATTAATTAAGGGTCAAGATGATAAGTTTTCTGCTGCACAGGCATGGGCTGAAGCATCTTGTGACCTCAAAATTTTTCTTGGTGTCAATATATTCTTGATGTTGGATATTTCGTCTAACCCATGGCACTCGCATTGTTAGGCCAGGAAGTTTGGTTGACCTATCTTATTTCTTTGGTTTTTCCTTGTGTCAGATGTCAGAAACCTGGGGTTACCCTCCTTTGAATGATACTGCTGAGGCAGCAAGTCGGGTGCACAGAGCACTTGCTGAGCGAGGATGGAGAATACGACCATAAAACTACTCATGTACACTGTTGTTGCAACCAAATTAATCTTATTGAAAATTTTCTCCAGTAGCATGTCCTTCCTTTACTTGAGCCCATAGTATAGCTTTTTTGTTAAATAGAGAAAAGAGCCACAGCTATATATACACAGTATATTCTTATACTTGTTGCAATTCTTTACCCCTATATTGGGTTTCAATACTTGTAAAATAATCATTACCTTCATTGGTGCGGCCTGTAAATTTTGATGGCTTGAGTAGGCTGTATAAATGAACAAATTAAGCGGCAGAACCAATTGAGTTATGCATCTTTGTGATGGCCCTCATGCTATATAGCATTAGAATTCAAAGTTTCAAAATTTATATTATCCTTACATTCATGATGTTATTTGATATTTATGGCATGTAAAGGTGATTGGATGCAAAAGTGATGGAAAATTCTTGGAGATTATAGTTTTTTATTTTATTTTATTTTTATTTTTTTTATATAGGGGGTTGATAACTAAACATTTTAACGACCGTGTCACGAAGAAATATTTATAATATTTATTGATGCATCGTGTTAGTATTTAAACTAAAAATTTTCCTCTAATGTATCATCCCAGGCTCTCTCATTCTCAACCTCTAAAATATTTTCCATCACAAAGAATTACTAAGAAAATAGAAAGAAAAAAGATATTATATCAAATTTAGAAGGGACATACATACATATAAGAAGGTTGAATAATTAAATAGGCATAGGTGGAGCAAGTTGACAACAACTCCATTCTTCCTAGCTAGGAAAACCTACTCTCCCATAATAATCAATCAACTGCTCCTCATGCAGCAGCATGCATTTATAAATTCAGCCATAATCAATCTTACTTTCTCATCACAACTATCACTTTCTCTCTCAAATAATACTAAGAATCCTCTCTCATCATATCGTCAAATTAAGGCCCATGGAGCACAGCAAGAGCAGCGGCGAAGCAGCCATCAACATCCCTCCTCATCATGACTCCAACTCCTCCGCCAAGCACAAGACCGCCGCCTTCGCCGCCACCACTAAGGCCGTGCTTCCACACCCACAAGCTAAATGGAAGAGAGGAGTTTCCATCTTCGATTTCATCCTCAGAATCGTCGCCCTCGTCGCCGCCTTGGCCGCCACCGCCATCATGGGCACCACCGACCAAACTCTTCCTTTCTTCACTCAGTTCTTCCAGTTCCAAGCCAGCTACGACGATCTCCCAACTTTCACGTATAGTATATACATATTAGTATATGTCCTTTTTTTTTTCTTTTAATCTTAATTTTCTTGCATGCTATATTTTTATTATATATATATATATATATATATATATATGACTTCATATTATGGAAAATTGTAGATTCTTCGTGGTGGCGAATGCTATAGCAAGTGGGTACTTGGTTCTGTCCATGCCTTTCTCCATTATCGCCATTGTTCGCCCACATGCTGCTGGAATCAAGCTTCTCCTCCTCATTCTTGATACTGTAAGTAAGATTATATATATCTGTATCTATGTAGAGAGAGAGAGAGAGAGAGAGAAGGATATATGAGGCGATTGATTGATGTGGTGTGTGTGGGTGTGCAGGTGATCATGGCTTTCACGACGGCGGCGGCAGCAGCGGCGGCGGCAATCGTGTACTTGGCCCACAACGGGAACTCCAACACCAACTGGTTCGCGATCTGCCAGCAGTTCAACGACTTCTGCCAGCGCGTGAGCGGCGCCGTCGTGGCTTCTTTCATAGCCGCCGTAGTCTTCCTTTTCTTGGTTGTGCTCTCCGCCGTCGCTCTTCGCAGGCACTGATGATGGGAGCTAGATATTGTTGTTTGTGTATTGTTATTGCTGTTTTCAATTCAATATTAATGATGTTGTATGCTTTTTTCATCAGATTGTGATTCACTGCGAGCGCTGCACGTAATTTGGTTTGTCTTGATGTGGGTTAAGTATATATGATGAAACTTTTATTTTGCGTTGTATTTTACTCTTGTGTCCAGCATGCATGTTACACAATGTGTAACTCAATCACGTATTTACATAAAGGTTAATACCTAAAAATAATAGTAATCTTTTTTATAGCCACAAAGATAAAAAACAAAAAAGTAGCCACTCTTACCGAATTGCCCCTCATCCTGACCAATACACGAATATATGAATGTGCATTCGTGTAATCTGAATAAATGGATTCCATACAGGAGTACATGAATGTGTATTCATGTATTCGTGTGTTTTGAATTAAATAGATATTTGGGAGGCCACGGGTATGCGATTCCAAAACATATAAAGTTCAAAGTATTGCATAACATAGATCCATTGCTGTAAGGCACAAAATAAGAACAAAGAAGAAAAGCAATTAAGCAATTCACGATCACATCTGTTCGTGTATTATAGATCTAGTCGTGTAATATAGAAATTAATAATAAAAACACGAGCAAATCATTTTGTGAGGCAACATTACGGGAAGATGGATGTTGGACAACGGATTAGGAAAATTGATGATAGGCAACGGGCATCAGTGCAACATAACTTTTGTAGGCCCCGATAAGTAGTCATTGGTGTATGGGGGGGGGAGAATACACCAATTAGTCAACAGTTTTGATTTTTCAAAACAATGTGATCTTACTGAGTCGTCACTTCAGTTTATCAGAACAGTTTAGTTTTTCCAGCTCAATCAGTAAACTGTTGAGCTTGCAAAACTAACCTGCGTGCGGAAGTTTGGTGGAAAGGTTGGCTAACCGTTTTCAACACAGTTTTCAAAAGATTTCAGTTTAGATAACTGCTCATGCAAGACAGGTTACTGTAGTGCAGATTGTGAACGTGCAAACTGTGTAAATAGAGATGTAAAAGTAAGTAGCAAGAGAGAGAAACACGAGGAGTTTTTATCGTGGTTCGGAGTAAACAGCTCCTACGTCCACGCCAGATCCCGTCGAATCTGTAATCCCTTAACTTGAGATATTCGCTCCTTTTAACACTGGTGGAGGTCCAGTCCAAATTCAAGTCTTTCTTTAGACTGAATCTAGCACGATTCTTGAGTCGTGTCTCTTCTTACTTTACATACAATCTATCATACAATCTTACCAACGCTAAACAACTAGCGCTAATATCCAAACTAGAAAGCTGTGAAAAACTATCGTCGTTAGGAATACACAACTCAATCAACTACACTAAATATCAATTGTGATGGTAGTGAGAGTGTGTGTGATGTGTTCTAGTAAGACAGTTTCCAGAGAGATCAGAAATCTACAAAGATCAACACTTGGGAAAGCTCTAGTAATTTCGAGTGTTGATTGAATGAATTTCAGCTTGAGATTTCTGCAGCGTTTCAGCTTGTATTTTGAGTTTCCCGTTAGTTCTTTCTGGAATGAGTTGAGGTATTTATAGTGAAGCATTTGAAATAGAGCCGTTGGAAGTGTGTCAGGATTTGCAGTACCGTACACTGACACAATTCTTGTCGTTGGGTGAGAACAGGTTTCTCAACCACAGCTCAGGTTGGTCTTCACAGGTCGACCTTCCTATACCTCGAACTGTCTTCGGTCTTCTGTAACCTTCGTGTGAAATCTTCCGAGGTAGGTATGAGCAGGTTACATAGACAAATTACTTAATGGAACAGTATGACAGATTGAGTACATTAGGTACAAGGTTGCATTACCAACCTTGACCTTTACATGAGCAACCTGTCCGAGTTAAGCTTGACTGATCCAAACACAGAGACCAGCGTGTTCCACTTAAAACCTGTATCTAAGTGTGGTTTCTAATAGCATTATCAAAACTCAGTTTCAAAGGGTTCCCAACAACATTAATAGATGATAGGAAAATAGATGATAGGCAACGATGCATCAGTTATTCATGTATTCTTGGCACACTCGTGAATCGAAGAGGGAGAGGAAAATGAGACAGCGACCGTGGTGGTGGTGGCGATGGTTCGTCAGCGGCGGACTGGTGGTTGTTGAAGAAACAGAAACGAGGGAGGAAGTGCAGAGTGAGAAAAAGAATTAGTGCTCGTTTGGTTCAAGTTGGGTAACGGAAACGGAATGGAATCAAGTCAAGTAAGGGAATAGAAACAATAAGGATTACTTTTATTGAGTGTTTGGTTCAATAGTAGAAAAGGAGTCACTTGTGAGGGGGTTTCATTTCTCCTTGTTTCCCCTCCTTCTTGAGGGGTAACAATGTAATGGATTGGGTTACTGATAGAGAGTCCGAGATCGACGTTGAAGGAGAGGGTCGGGATATCGACGTGCATGAGGTGCATGGGCCGAAGCTGTTGATTGTTTACAAGAGAAGATCGCGTGAAGGAAGGGATTGAGCCCACATTCGTGGGCTGGGCTAATGAAGGAGTGTTTTATTATTATGGTTTAATTATTCGATTAGTAGTAGAAATAGTATTTGATATTATTTCCTTAATTATAGTTGGAGCAGTATTTATAGGAGATTAGGGTTTATTATTGTTATCATTGGAGAATATTGTTTTTGGAGCCTGGTGGCTGGGACGGCTTTGCCGTATTTCTATTGATCTCTTGCTTTTGCTTTACTATATCAAAACTGTTCTTATCAATTGGTCCGACCTGCCGGATCCCTTTCTCACGCGATGGAGACATGATCAGTGACTGAACGATTTGAGGCCTTGGAGCAAGAACAACGGGCGATGCAAGAAGAGCAGAAAGAGATACGGGCGAGCCTGGTGGCCATCACGGCCACACTCGCCGAGGTGCTGAAGGAAATTAAGAAGAAGCCGGGGGTTTCAATTAGAGAAAGGGGTTCCAACAATGACGACGGCACCGCATCGGAGGCGGAAAGCAAGGAAGTAGAGAAGAAGAGTCGAGGGGGAAACAACGGAGCCCTACAACTGCCGTCGTTCGACGGCTCGGATCCTATTGGTTGGTTAGCCCGCGCG
This sequence comes from Mentha longifolia, assembly GCA_001642375.2. Classification (NCBI taxonomy): domain Eukaryota; kingdom Viridiplantae; phylum Streptophyta; class Magnoliopsida; order Lamiales; family Lamiaceae; genus Mentha; species Mentha longifolia. The sequence goes on along the minus strand of CM038112.1, from coordinate 20,159,244 downwards.
AACCAACAGTTTGAGATCATGGCCACGCCGGCGGAAGCGAAGGTCTCAGCAGCGGTGGTGGCGATGGAGGGGGTCACTCTGTACTGGACGACGTGGCTGCGATCGCGGAAACCGACACTCACGTGGAAGGGATTTTCAGAGGCTTTAGTGGCGAGGTTCGACACTCGTTTCCAAGGAGATGAGTTTGAACGGCTGGCAGATATTAAGCAAACAAGCACGGTGGACGAGTATATCAATCTGTTTGTTCAACTCGCGAGCCAGGTGCCGGGGTTATCAGATGCTCATTACCTCGGTTATTTCATGAAGGGGCTGAAGGACCAGATCCGGGGATTCCTCCGGCTGTTCAGACCCACGGAGCTGGAGGCTGCGATGGATTTGGCTCGAGACGTGGAGGCCAATGTGGCCATTCAGGGAGGTGGACGAATCAACCAAGGGTCGTGGGGTCCATCTGCGCAAAACAATAACTACACGCGCAGTGGGTCGGCGAGTTGGTCTGGGGCGGGGAGCGCACAGGGTCGAGGGTCAGCCAGCAACAGCTCTCGGCCAGGGGAGCAGTCGGGACCAATCAAGGGGAGTGAGGCCTCTGTTCAGCAACCATATCGGCCGAAGTTCACACGCTTATCGGCACAGGAGCTTGCAGATCTGAAGGCCAAGGGCTTGTGCTTCCGTTACCGTAAGCCATATTCACCCGGACATGAGTGCTTAATGAGATCACTCCGAGTGATGATTGCCGAAGAGGGGGAGCAGCCAGAGCTGAGGAATTATGAGTACTATCAACCGACAGGGCTCGAAGTAGAGTGGGGGGAACCGGTGGAGTATGAGGAAGACAACTTACCCTTGTGTTCGATGGCAGGTATCACCTCAGCACGGACTATACGTCTGCATGGGAAGATTGGGTAAAGGAAAATCATTGTACTCATTGATTGTGGAGCCAGCCATAATTACATATCAGAGAAGTTGGTACGGGAGCTAGAGTTGCCGGTGGATAAAAGAAGAAAATTTAGCGTGGAACTCGGCAATGGGTGGAGGCAACAATCTGAGGGGAGGTGTACGGATGTAGAGGTGGAGTTTGCAGAGTGCCGAATCAAGATCGATTGTTTCGCTTTCACACTGGGAAGCGTCGACTTGATCTTGGGCATGACGTGGTTGGGAACTCTGGGGGTGGTGCGGATGGATTTCGGGCAGATGTCAATGGAGTTCGAGTTGGAAGGGCGGCGAGTCACGCTGCGAGGAGATCCACGACTGTGCCGAGGACCCATTGGGGTGAAGTCTCTATCTCGTACAACCGAGGCGCAGATGTGGGCTGTAGTGAGCGAGGAAGCAGTGGCCCGATTATCCGAACCAGTTCCACAGGTGCTCGATGAGTTGCTGCAGCAGTTCGCGGGGGTGTTCGGGGACCCGCAAAACCTACCACCGCCGCGAGGCACGGACCACCGGATCACACTAGAGGCAGGGGCGAAACCAGTATCGGTGCGGCCGTATCGCTATGGCCACCACCTAAAGGAAGTGATCGAGAGATTGGTGAGAGACATGCTGCTAGCCGGTATCATTCGTCCGAGTTCGAGTGCCTTCTCCAGCCCGGTTTTGTTGGTAAAGAAGAAAGACGGCAGTTGGAGATTTCGTGTGGATTATCGGGAGCTCAACAAAGTCACGATTCCGGATAAATACCCTATTCCGGTAATTCAGGAGATGTTGGACGAGCTATCGGGAGCAGTAATATTTTCCAAGATCAATCTCCGATCAGGATATCATCAAATCCGCGTGGCAGCCGCAGACATCCCGAAGACTGCGTTCCGAACGCACTGTGGGCACTACGAGTTCTTGGTGATGCCCTTTGGTCTTACGAACGCGCCGACAATGTTCCAATCTACCATGAATGATGTATTCCGGCCCTACATGAGGAAATTTGTATTGGTATTTTTCGACAATATTTTGGTTTATAGCCACACGGAGGAGGAGCATAGAGAGCATGTTGGGGTGGTGCTGCGCATACTACAAGAGAATCACTTTTTGGCAAACAGAAAAAAATGTGCTTTCGGGTTCCAGAAAATTGAGTACTTGGGTCACATTATATCCCAGGATGGCGTGGCGATGGATCCTGCGAAAGTGAGTGTTGTGGTCGATTGGCCGAGACCGACCACACCGCGAGAGGTTCGGGGTTTCCTAGGTTTGATTGGGTACTACAGGCGGTTCGTGAAGGAGTATGGATTAATAGCACAACCGCTGACGACCCTACTGAAAAAGGACGCCCCGAAACCTATGAAATGGACAGACGAGGCGGAGCAGGCATTCTGCCAGCTGAAGAGGGTGCTAACTGAGGCACCGGTCTTGGCACTACCGCAGTTTGATAAGGATTTTGTGGTGGAGTGCGATGCATCGGGTACCGGAATAGGGGCTGTGCTGATGCAAGAGCAGCGACCGATTGCGTACTTCAGCAAATCTCTTTCCGACCGCACCTTGTCAAAATCAGCGTACTAGTGAGAGATGATGGGCCTCGCGTTGGCTGTGCAACATTGGCGACCCTATCTGTTAGGAAGGAAGTTCGTGGTCCGTACTGATCATCGCAGCCTGAAACATTTGCTCCACCAAAAGATAGTGACTCCGGCACAGCAAGTGTGGGTGGCAAAATTGCTGGGTAGGGTTGTAAACGAACCGAATCGAATCGAATATTATACTATTCGAATCGAATTTGTTAAATTTTTTGCGAATTCGAATTCGAATTCGAATATTATGCGAATTTGAAATCCGATTTGTATTTGAATTTCTTGAATAATTTAACGAATCCGAATCGAATATCGAATCACTTAGATTTTGTATATTCGTTTAAAAAATGGCTCGTATTTGAAATTATTCGATTCGATAATAGCTTAAATTAATAGGTTGAGTTTGGAGCTATGGAGTATACAAGCATTTAAGAACTAAACTCCTAAATAGACTTATAGAAATTACCAATAAAAGTACTCCTTCCGTCTCACTTCGTTAGTTACATAGATCAAAATTAAGAAAATAAAAGATGCTAGAGTGATTCCCGGTTAATCTGTTAAGTTAATTGAATTTTCATGTATTGTCATTTTATTTTATTTCATTTCATTTTAATATGATTAATAAAATATAAATGTCTAGACTTGAGCTATGTGCTTTTAAAATACTTAAGAAATCAGTTTTTAATTGGAGTTGATAAATTATCATATACTACTATAATATAATATAATATAATATATATATATATATATATATATATCTAAACGAATATTTACGAATATCGAATCGAATATCATAATTTGTTATTTGTATTTGATAAGTAATAGAATCATAAAAATTATTTGATTTCGAATTCGAATCGTAAAATATCGAATACGAATACGTCTAATCGAATACGAATCTCGAATCGAATCAAAATTATTTGATTTGTTTACAAGCCTATTGCTGGGGTATGATTTTGAAATTGAATACAAGACCGGGGCATCGAACGCGGCGGCTGATGCACTTTCAAGGAGAGATGGTGATGGTGAGCTGGCAGCCTTGAGCAGTCCCGAGTGGGTGGGCTTTAGTGACGTCGAGGAGGAGCAGGCGAAGGACGAATATGTGGGAGCGATTATGCGAGCAGTCCGAGAGCAAACCTGGCAGCAAGCCGGGGTTCGAGTTGGTGGGGTCCCGGCTATTCTACCATGGACGTGTGGTTCTGCCGGCATCGTCTGCATGGATACCAAGCTCCTTACTGAATTTCATGATACCCCAGTGGGCGGACATGCCGGGGTCTATCGTACGTATCGCCGGATTACGGGTAACGTTTATTGGAAAGGCATGTTCTGCCATGTGAAGGACTATGTTGCTCGATGTCTAATTTGTCAGAAGATGAAATATGAGGCAATTTCCCGGCGGGATTGCTGCAGCCATTGCCTGTTCCCGAGCAGATTTGGGAGGATATTTCAATGGATTTCATTACGTGCTTGCCGAAGTCGAAAGGGTTCTCAGTTATTTTGGTGGTGGTGGACCGACTTTCAAAGTATGCGCATTTTATGGCGCTGAAAACCGCCTATCTCAGCTCGATCAGTAGCCGATGTATTCGTCAAAGAAGTGGTTCGGCTGCATGGTATTCCCAAATCCATTGTTAGTGATCGAGACTCCATGTTCGTAAGTGCATTCTAGAATGAGCTTTTTGAGCAGTCGGGGACGAAGCTCAAGTTTAGTACGACGTATCACCCGGAAACGGATGGACAAACGGAAGTGTTGAATAGGGTGTTGGAGACTTACTTGCGTTGCTTCACCAGTGAACAACCGAAACAGTGGATCCGTTGGCTCGCTTGGGCAGAATTCTGGTACAACACTTCGTACCAATCGGCTGCAAGGATGACGCCCTTTGAGGTTGTCTATGGGCGGCCTCCTCCTTCTTTGCGACGGTTCCTTCCGGGATAATGCCAAGTCGCAGCGGTGGCCGATAGCTTGGGCAGTCGGATGAGATTTTGCGCCATCTTCGTGATACCTGACAAGAGCTCAGCAAGAGATGGCACAACAGGCCAACAGACATCGCTGAGAGCTGAAGTTTGAAGTGGGGGATAGGGTGTTCTTGAAGGTACGTCCCTTTCGGCATTCGTCGCTGCGAGGCGGGCCGCATCACAAGTTATCTGCTCGCTTCTATGGGCCGTTTGAGGTGATTGGCGTGTAGGAAAGGTGGCTTCCGGCGAGCAGTAAAATACATCCGGTGTTCCATATATCTTAGTTGCGGAAGGCGGTAGGAGGATCATCCCGTGGCGGCGGAATTGCCGGAATCTATCGACTCCCTATTTTGCCGGTTCTGGAACCGGAAATCATTTGGCTTGGAGGAAAGTGGCGAGAGGATCAGCTGAGGAAGAACAGTTACTGGTAAAATGGAAAGGACAGTCGGAGGATGACACGACGTGGATTGATATAAAGAATTTCAAGGCCAATTTCCTGATTCAACCTTGAGGACAAGGTTGTTTCGATGGGGGATGGAGTTGATAGAGAGTCCGAGATCGACGTTGAAGGAGAGGGTCGAGATATCGACGTGCATGAGGTGCATGGGCCGAAGCCGTTGATTGTTTACAAGAGAAGATCGCGTGAAGGAAGGGATTGAGCCCACGTTCACGTGGGCTCGGCTAATGAAGGAGTGTTTTATTATTATGGTTTAATTATTCGATTAGTAGTAGAAGTAGTATTTGATATTATTTCCTTAATTATAGTTGGAGCAGTATTTATAGGAGATTAGGGTTTATTGTTGTTATCATTGGAGAATATTATTTTTCGAGCCTGGTGGTTGGGACGGCTTTGCCGTATTTCTATTGATCTCTTGCTTTTGCTTTACTATATCAAAACTGTTCTTATCAGTTACCCCCAAGTAAGGGAAATAGATAACCTATTAATCAAACCAAACAAAATGTAATGGAATCAACTACTTGATTCCCTTTTCATACCAAAAAAAACTTGAACCAAACATGGGCTTAATGTGAATGGCAGGGGCGGCGTTTTGCTGCTGTAGTGTAAATTAGGTTTTGTTTATTTCAAGTTTTTATCAATCTAATTTTCATTAAGGGTAAACTTGATAATTAACATAAAAAGTGACTATTATTTGTATTTTTTATGAATGACTATGATTTATAATACTAAAGTGGCTACTTTTAGGGATTAACGCATCTTTTTTTACTCTAAGTTTGTATCCCATTAACATAAATCTCTTTATATTTTATTTTTTATTAGGAATAATAATATTGCAACAATTTATAGAATAAAATATTGGAATCATAGTAGTATATTATGATGAATAGTAGCATTTGTCGAGAAGTTTGTCGATTGGGTCTTTATAATAGTAAAATAAGTTGCACTTTAGAATGTCAAACTATTTGTTGTTCACTCTAATATAATATTTGAATGGAAGATAACAATTTCTCAAGTACTTATATTTATTTTGATTGTTAAATTATTCGTTGTTCACAGCAATAGACAGATTAAGGAAGCTAATAATTTTCTCGAATAAGTGTATCCATTTTGAATATTAACTTATCCATTGTTCGCATGTACTCAGTTAGAATGTCAAATTGTTAGTTATTCGCTATAATATAAAAATATTTTAATGAGGGATAACAATTCTCTAGTAAATATATTTCATCGTCCCAGATGAACATGCATACTTTTTTTCGGCACGGGATTTAAGGAGTGTTAGTTTAGAGATAAAGTGTAGTGTTTAATATATATTTAAATGTAAAATTTATTATTTTAAGACTGGAGCATCATAGATGCATAAAAAATATATTGTTGGGATATAATTAGGAC
>CM038112.1:19908873-20152856 GCA_001642375.2 Mentha longifolia | reverse complement strand
TATGCATATTATATACATACATACATTTAGATTGGATATAAGAGATTCTTCCACAGAAACAGAGAATAAAAGGGCCTCCATATATAGCCCCAATTATATTTATCATTCTTCTCTTTTTGATAGAAACTTTTGACATGGTAGAGTGTAGCCTAGTATATTCCATTTCGTGACAGTACTCAGTTTCAATTTAATTATTTCAGATTCCTTCTACCCCTTCATTTTTTTTTTCTTTTCTGGTTTAATTAGTTCCATGTATTAGCTGTGTGAGGCCTTTCTTGGATATATTAATGTGTATTATGTATGATTTGTTGAACTACCATTTGTAATTATGATTTTGTATATGTGCAAGAACACACGCAAATCCAATCACATAATAAATAGAACAAGAGGCAAGAGCAAGAATCTCTATCTACTTTGATCTCTCAAATATGAAATGACACTTTCCTATTTTAGATTATAAATGGGGACAGCCAAATTAAACTAAGATTTAATAAATTTCATCTATTTTCTGTTATTTCCAGGCAAATATAATTTTGCTGATAAACCTTTGCATTGACTATCATTTTCTTTTTTGAGGAAACAATATCATTAATATTTGTTTAATGTGAAACAAAGCACATAATAACATAAAACATATGCCTGAGAATCTAAAACATACTTCTATTTCTATATATACGGCTTGAATCATAAAATTACCTTGTGTTGATCTTTTCCTGTATAGGTGTTTTTCTTGAATTCAACATTATATATGCAACTCAAGGTGTCCCGTTGATATAATTTTGTATTTTCGTTTCTGCCTTTGAAACGAAAATAGAAAATTATATCAACAGGACACCAACATCGACCCAAAGCAATAAAGAATGATCGATAACTTCTTCTCCAGTACGTCCATTTCTTAGCAGGTTTTCCCGAGACGAAGCACAAGGTGCCTACACACAATGAATAGTTAGCTTTTAGGCGAATTCATGACTCAAGGTATTAGATTTTGAAATTAAATTGTTCAAGATGAAATTTCTCAAGTCTTGGAAATTGGTTTAGATAGGATCTATAGGCTAATCCACCACATATATACTTAGTTTGATGGATTGAATAAGTATGAGCTTGCATTGAATCCTTCATACAAATCATATTCATACATCCTCATTATACCATGGCGCCAGTATATATTGTAGGAAGTGTAGAACTTGCCGGGCGTACAATTAGAATAGAATAATCGAAGATTACAAGTGAAATGAGAAAAACTACAAACAAAATGAAATTTGAAGTCGAGTCGAGAAAATCCTCTTTCCGCAAGACGAATTACGCCCCGGGTAGTGCTCACGGATTTGGCGCTTTGTCCCCAAAGATAAAACGACTTCTCGTCTTCTTAGTAGCAGCACCGCAAACTAAGAAGCTCCGGCGAACTGGAAATAAAAGGCGAAGGAACTGAGCTCAAAAACTGAATGCTGTAGAAGAGATGATGCAAAATGCTTTGAGTTGTGTGTCCTAGAATGGCCTGCAGAGCCTTCTATTTATAGGCTGCTCATTCAGTAGGGACATCCAATGCCATAAAGGCATTAACAGCCACTAAGGTAGTGGGTTAGTGGTGGAGTGGAAGAGGCTGACTGTTCAGCTGAAGAGACATCTTCCAGAGTCTTCTTCCGGATGGGCGACTGGGTGACGGGTAGGCCTCATTAGAATTGGGCTGGGCAATTGGGCTTCCACATGGCCCAAAATACTATATATTTTGTGGTCCAAAAAATATAGTACACAAGACCCCAAGCCCAAGCCAAAGGCCCAAAGGACCACCCAAAGGACCAATTGCCAAGATCCAAGTCCACGGCCACGAAACCCGACCCAACCCGAACCCGAGGCCCGAGGCCCGAGCCGGAGCCAGAGCCGGAGCCGGAGCCGGAGCCGGAGCCGTCCGTGCCGTCCGGCACGGACGGCGGGGCCGATCGAGTGTGTGCTCACGCGAGAGCCCAACCACACACTTATCCACTTACTTGGCCCACTTGTTATTAAGCCCACATGTTTAAACACTTTTAAACAGCACACCACATTAATATTTAATCAATGTGGTATACTTACACTTCATTAACTAATGAAGTAACTCTCCACCAAACTTTGAACATTTATATCTCACTCACCGGAAATCGGTTTTGAGCCTATAAATTATACCACGCTCATCTACTCCGCGAGTAGAACAATAATCTAATATTTAATTTATGTAATAAATTAAATATTGTTATTATTTATTTGGTCAAAAACCAAATTTCCAACAATCCCCCACATGAGTGAGATAGCCATATGCAAATGTATGCAAATGCAAGAGCTCAGTCCTTACGAGGTATAAAAGTATTATGATAGGTAGTTTGTGGCTTTGAACCTTCCATAGTCAACACCATCGAGTACACAGGCGGCATAGTAGCTCAATGCTTTGAACTATCCCTCCATGGCGTGCACCGAGACAACGATGTTAACGCTTATACACCTCAACCTCATCCGTTCTCACGTTTTGTGTCCATTTCGGCCTTGGACACCCCTTTGGTTTCATAAGTGTATCTTAACGAAGCGGCCTCACTTCACACTTACATAGGTAATTCTTTACCGAGTATCTTGCCATACTCAACCTCCTCGAGGTATTTAGGAATCATTAAAAGTCATAGACTTATCCTCACCACTAGGCAAGCTTTCAACACTCAAACGCTTTCTAGGGAATAGATAAATGTGAGTGTTTTCACCCGAACTTTCACAGCTTAGTTTTCCCATTGAACCAAGTTCTTGGGTTTCCAATCATCATGATTGGGTTACCACTATGATAGTTCTTAATTTGTAGGATTTTACTCTCATTCCCTCAAGCAACTTATTCATTTGATCACGGTTTAACCCTTTGGTTAGTGGATCCGCCAGATTATCCAACGACTTCACATAGTCGACTGAGATAATCCCAGTTGTGATCAAATGTCTCACGGTATTATGTCGTCGACGAATATGTCGAGACTTACCATTATACAAACCACTTTTTGCCCTACCAATAGCCGCTTGGCTATCGCAGTGAATCATCACCGGAGGCAATGGTTTCTCCCAACATGGAATGTCCTCAAGAAGTTTATTAGCCATTCGGCTTGTTCACCAGCTATATCTAAAGCTATGAACTCAGACTCCATGGTGGATCGGGCTATACACGTTTGTTTTGTGGATCTCCACGTAACAGCTCCACCCCCAATTGTAAACACATACCCACTTGTAGAAAGTGAATCTTTCGTGTCCGAAATCCAATTCGCATCACAGTACCCTTCAAGTACTGGGGGGTATCTCGAAAAATGTAGCCCATAACTTTGAGTATACTTCAAGTATCTCAAAACTCGTACTAGAGCTCTCCAATGCTCTTTGCTTGGATTGCTCGTGTAACGACTCAATTTGTTCACGGCACATGCTATGTCGGGTCGAGTGCAATTTGTAAGATACATTAAGCACCCTATTACGTGAGCATAGTCTTCTTGAGCAACCGACTCTCCTCGGTTTTTGCTCAAATGAACATTAAGTTCAATCGGGGTTTTGGCGGGCACGCTTTCAATAGCGTTAAACTTCTTGAGCACTTTCTCAACATAGTGAGATTGTGACAAGACAATCCCATCGGATTTCCTTAGAATTTTCATTCCAAGAATAACATCCGCTAAACCCAAATCTTTCATGTCAAAGTTCCTCTTTAACATGTTCTTAGTTTCGTTAATTACACGGATATTACTACCCATGATTAACATGTCATCTACATAAAGACACACAATAACATACCCGTTATTCATGTTCTTAATGTAAACACATTTATCACACTCATTTATCTTAAACCCATTGACAACATCACATTATCAAATTTCAAGTGCCATTGAAGTGGCGCTTGCTTCAATCCATAGAGGGATTTAACCAGTTTGCAAACCTTCTTCTCTTTACCAGGTTCTACAAATCCTTCTGGTTGTTCCATATAGATTTCCTCCTCTAATTCTCCATAGAGGAAAGCAGTTTTCACATCCATTTGATGTATCTCGAGATTGTGCAAAGCAGCAATTGCGAGAAGCACCCGAATGGATATAATCCTTGTTACAGGAGCATAGGTATCGAAATAATAGTACTCTTCTTTCTGCTTAAACCCTTTGACAACCAAACGGGCTTTGTACTTGTCAATTGATCCATCAGCTTTGTATTTCCTTTTAAGGATCCATTTGCACCCCAAGGGTTTACACCCTTCGGGCAAATCAACCAGCACCCAAGTGTGGTTTTGCCTAATGGACTCAATTTCACTTTGTACCGCTTCTCTCCAAAACGGACTGTCCGATCTAGAAAAACTTCTTTGATCGTCGTAGGTTCTTGATCCAACATGAACACTACATAATCCGGACCAAATTGCTTTGGTTTCCGAACTCTACTACCACGTCTCAGTTCACTATCTTTCGGATTAGACCTTTGTCGTTTGCGTGACTTAGGTTCTTCATCCTCGGATTTAGAACTTGTGGTTTCACCTTCAATTCTATTGCTAGAATTTGTTTCTACATTACCCTTATCTTTACAAGGATATATGTGTTCAAAGAATATTGCATTCCTTGACTCGATCGTTGTACCTACAGTCATGTCGGGTACTTCCGACTTGTGGATAACAAAGTGATAGGCGCTGCTGTTATGTGCATACCCAATAAAGATACAATCAACCGTTTTAGGGCCAATTGTAACTTGTTTAGGTAGAGACACTTCAACCTTCGCCAAACACCCCTACACTTTAAGGTATTTGTACGATGGTTTCCAACCTTTCCATAACTCATAAGGAGTAACATCTTTACCTTTGAGTGGAATCTTGTTTAATATATAGTTGGCTATCAAGACAGCTTCCCCTCACATATTTTGGGGCAACCCTAAACTAATCAACAAAGCATTCATCATCTCCTTAAGAGTTCGATTTTTACGTTCAGCAATGCCATTTGATTGAGGTGAGTATGGAGCCGTCGTTTGATGAATTATACCACTTTCGTTGCATAATTCCTCAAACGGAGCGACATATTCGCCACCTCTGTCACTTCGAACACTCTTAATTCGACCACTTAGTTGATTTTCGGCTTCATTCTTGAAGTGTTTGAACGCTTCAATAGCCTCATCTTTACCTCTTAAAAGATAAAGATAACAATATCTCGTGCAATCATCGATGAACGTGATAAAGTACTTCTTACCACCACGAGTTTGCACATACTTTAAATCACACACATCGGTGTGAATTAAATCAAGGGGTTTCGTGCTCCGCTCAACCGAATGAAACGGTGGTTTTGTCATTTTTGCCTCAACACAAACTTCACATTTGTTTTGAGTGTTAACTTCATTTAACTTTAGTAAATCTAAATTTACTAATCGTTTTATAGCATTTAGATTAACATGTCCTAATCTACAATGCCATAAATTAGAGCACTCAACAATGTAAGAGGAAGTAGTAGCATTTTCATTATTACTCTCAATAGATTTTGGTACATGGCGTATAACCAATACATTCAACCTAAAGAGACCATCAGAGAGGTAACCTTTTCCAAGGAAAGTACCACTCTTTGACAAAATAAACTTGTCAGACTCAAAAACTAGTCTAAACCCCTTGTTAACTAGAATAGAGCCCGAGACCAAGTTCTTTCGGATGTCGGGAACATGCAGCACGTTCTTCAAAGTTAGAGAATTCCCGGATATAAGCTTTAGCACCACATCTCCAACTCCGACAACCACGGACGAAGCTTGGTTCCCCATGTTGAGCTTCCTCCCCTCAACAACTTGATAGGTAACAAACTTGTTCCTATCGGCACACACGTGCGCAGTAGCGCCAGTGTCGATGAACCAGCCTCCCGGCTTTTCGACTTGGTTGACCTCCTCGGTGACCACAGCCGTAAAGTCTTCTTTCACCCACTCGCCATCTTTTTCGGCGACGTTGGCAGCATGTTTCTTCTTCTTCTTGTTCTTGGGCTTCTTGCAGTCCTTCGCAGTATGCCCATGCTTGCCAAAATTGTAGCAATCACCATCAAACTTCTTCGATGGTCAATTCGCCTTGCCTTTGTCTTTGGCATTTGGGCGATCACGCTTGTTGGAGGGACCGCCTTTCTCCATCAAGTTCACCTTGGCATCAGACGGTGCCTTTGGTTTGTCTTGATCGCGCACATCCGACTCGATGCGTAGCTTCACAATCAAGTCTTCAAGAGTCATCTCCTTTCGCTTGTGCTTGAGGTAGCTCTTGAAGTCTTTCCAATTTGGGGGTAGCTTCTCGATCACGGTCGCCACAACGAACGCATCCGGAAGGACCATCCCCTCAGCTTGGATGTCATGCACAATGAGTTGAAACTCTTGTACTTGCTCCATCATCGGTCGAGAATCGACCATCTTGTAGTCCAAGTACCGGGCTACAACAAACTTCTTCGTACCCGCATCATCGCTACGGTACTTTTTGTCTAACGCCTCCCAAATTCCTTTGGAGGTGTTGACACCAGAGTACACATTGTACAAGCTATCATCCAAGGCGTTGAGAATGAAATTCTTGCACAAATAGTCTCCATTGCGCCAATTGTCATACAAGGCACGAACATGAAAGTTCACCTCATTGGCATTTGGCGCAGCCGGCTCATCTTCCGTGAGGAAGTTTGCCACTCCCAATGTTGTCAAGTAGAACAACATCTTTTGTTGCCACCTTTTGAAGTCAGCTCCGCTAAACTTCGGCGGCTTCTCGGCGGGTGGCATCACCCTTGGTGCTGAGTTTGCTCCCATAAGGGAGCCACTTGGGTTAGGCCCATAGGCCGCCCCCACAGTCGAGCCCATGAATGGCGCTCCAACAGTTCCACTAAAAGTGGAACCCACGGTGCCGCTTGAAGCGGAACCACCGCTTGACAAAAACGGGTTACTCCAAACCCACAAACTTGAAGGCATCGTCGAGCCTCCGGTTGAACCGCCAGTGTTGGAGTTCATTGCCGATGCAGTAGTGAAGGTTGGCAACGGCGTTGACATGGTTGATGGAACAGTTGACGACATAGTAGATGGTAATGTCGAAGCTTCAATGGACGAGTCGGTGGAAGCTGCAGCACTTGTCATCTTCGAATAGTTGATTCAAAACTCCTTGGAACGGCAAGTATAATTCGTCTTGCGATTGTAGGAAGTGTAGAACTTGCCGGGCGTACAATTAGAATAGAATAATCGAAGATTACAAGTGAAATGAGAAAAACTACAAACAAAATGAAATTTGAAGTCGAGTCGAGGAAATCCTCTTTCCGCAAGACGAATTACGCCCCGGGTAGTGCTCACGGATTTGGCGCTTTGTCCCCAAAGATAAAATGACTTCTCGTCTTTTTAGTAGCAGCACCGCAAACTAAGAAGCTCCGGCGAACTGGAAATAAAAGGCGAAGGAACTGAGCTCAAAAATTGAATGCTGTAGAAGAGATGATGCAAAATGCTTTGAGTTGTGTGTCCTAAAATGGCCTGCAGAGCCTTCTATTTATAGGCTGCTCATTCAGTAGGGACATCAATGCCATAAAGGCATTAACAACCACTAAGGTAGTGGGTTAGTGGTGGAGTGGAAGAGGCTGACTATTCAGCTGGATGGGCTGGACGGGTAGGCCTCATTAGAATTGGGTTGGGCAATTGGGTTTCCACATGGCCCAAAATACTATATATTTTGTGGTCCAAAAAATATAGTACACAGATCCAAGTCCACGGCCACGAAACCCGAACCCGAGGCCCGAGGCCCGAGCCGGAGCCGGAGCCGGAGCCGTCCGTGCCGTCCGGCACGGACGGCGGGCCGGATCGAGTGTGTGCTCACGCGAGAGCCCAACCACACACTTATCCACTTACTTGGCCCACTTGTTATTAAGTCCACATGTTTAAACACTTTTAAACAGCACACCACATTAATATTTAATCAATGTGGTATAACTTACACTTCATTAACTAATGAAGTAACTCTCCACCAAACTTTGAACATTTATATCTCACTCACCGGAAATCGGTTTTGAGCCTATAAATATACCACACTCATCTACTCCGCGAGTAGAACAATAATCTAATATTTAATTTATGTAATAAATTAAATATTTGTTATTATTTATTTGGTCAAAAACCAAATTTCCAACAATCATCATATATATTTATTCTTTTAGCCAACCGCTTCAATACATTGTTCCCAAGTGGCGACATCAAACAGACTCTGCTGGACTAAAATTGATGGGAGAAGAGATGCAACAACGAGAGACATGACAGTGATGGATACTGAGTGGTGGCAGATTGATAGAGTTGACGCAAAAGAAGCAAAAACAGTGGAGAAATAGGGCGATGCCAGACGGCGGGAGAGGATTTCAAGTCGTTCGCGGGTGAGAAATGAGGGAAAATGCGAGAAAGGAAGAAAGAGAGAGCGCCCGGACAGAGAGACGGGGAATGGGAATCAAGTCCCAAGTAAGCCCATGTTTGGTTCGTTTTTTTTTTTGATATGGAAAGAGAAACAATTAATTGTTTCCATTACTTGTTGTTTGGTTTGAATAATAGGTTATCCATTTCTTTTACTTGGGGTTAATTCCATCCCCCAAATTGTTACTCTTCAAAAAGGAGGGGAAACAAGAAGAAATGAAATCCCTTAGAAGTGACTCATTTACATTATTGAACTAAACATTCAATAAAGACAACTATTATTATTGTCATTTTCTTACTTGACTTGATTTTATTCCCTTTTCATTACCCAACTTGAACCAAACAAGCATTAAATTGGAAAGAACGAAAATAAGTTAAATGCGAGGATCAAAACCCAAGAAGTGGGGAAAGTTTAATTAAAAGAAGTCCACCAAACATCAACAAAGGAGTCTCTTTCCCTTTCCCAAAGACCCCAAAATAAACGCCCCTTTATTATTACAAGCTCAAAGCTCAAGCGCAAAATGAAAGAGGTAAAAGTGCAACAAACTAAGACTTGGTATGATGGAATGGAATGAGGTGCCAAACACCCTTAAGAGCATGGACAATGGTTCATCCTCGAATGAGGCTCTTAAAAATACCACCTAGACTTGAGCTCAATTTTTAAAAATGTTACAATGGTGATGCTCTTAAAAGAGATTCTTAACACTATTTATGGTCATGCCTTTTATTTTAATGTTCCAATAAATCAATAACTTTTATTTTATTTAGCATATATATCTGTTTAATTTTGTTTATGTCAATAAACTTGATTGATAATCATAAATAATGAAATATATTTACTTTTGGTTATTATATTCGATATATTTTTTTTAAATATATCAATTCAATTATATATATATATATATATATAATAGCAAAATAAATATCGATCAATCATGATTTTTCTTGATTATTTTGCTAAATTCTCATAATTTTGCCTAATTAATCAATACTTTAATATAATTAATAATATAATATGTATCTTTAATTTGATATATATCTTTAATTATTTCATAGTAACAAGGATGACAATTTAGATTTGATATTCTATTAGTTTATTATTAAAAAAAATTAAAAATTTGGCACATAAAAGAAATATATATCATATCTATCAAAACTTAAATACGAAAAATTGTTAGAATGTTTAGGTTGATGGATTTTAAATTAATTTTTTTTAATAACAATATAATAGACTTATAGTTAATGTAAATGCGTGAAAATACAATCTGCGTCTAATAAAATATTGATTAGTTCTAATTCAATAATCAATCATCAATCAATATATTGACTTCCCATATTCACCTATTTTTTCTAATATAATTTTAATCCTAACAATTATTCAATATTTTTTTTAATTAAATAGATGACTGTACTTTTTAATAAATATTTTACTCAAAACTAACATTCAAAATTCAAATGAATTATATGACAACCCGAAAATATGTTGACCTTATTAAAGTATTTTTCAATTATTGTAAAACGGTGGGCATCATGACATTCAAAACATGTAAAACTAAACGAAAAATATTAATTGTCCCTCATTGATTAATTTTATTTTCTAATATAATTCGATTGTAAAATGATATTTAAAGTTTAGAGTTGTTGCATAACTTTTTGGCACGCTTTATCCAAGCATCTTGATGATAGGTTCTAAAATAAATTTTTAAAATTTTTATTTTTATTTTTTTCCTAAATTCTCATAACTTCAACATTAATTTTAGTTAGTTCGAACTATCTCATATCGAATTTGTATAAGATGTAATCAATAGAAAACTCTTATAAAAAGAGACATCACATCTAATAAAATAAAAATAAAAATAATTATAACTTTTAGTTACTTCAAAAACATTCTCTCTCTTTACTTCTTTTTATATTCAATAATTAACGGTTTAAAGTTTTGATAAGTCTAATTCTATAATTTTAACGTATTAGTCAATTGATTTTTTTATTTAATTTATTGATCTCAAATCGATTTTTGAGAGACGCGACTTCATCAATAGGAATACTCAAATATGATGGAGTCGATCATCTAAATCGATTTTTGAGAAGATGACTTCATCGATAGGAAAATTTATACATGATGGAGTAATCATCATCCAATATTTAAAAGAACTAATGGACAACTTGAATTGAAAACGAGTAAAACTATACGGGAAATGCCAACTTTCCTCAACAGTCATCTAAATAACAGGTGACTTGCCATTATGTTTTTCAATTATATCGGACGACGGGAGGCTTTACATTAGAATAAATATAACCACGCTATCAATCGTTGATTTATTTCTATAGTACAACGTACAATAACAATGATCAACGGGTTGCTTGACATTCAAAACGAGTACAACGACCCGAGAAGTGCGCCACACCTCATTTGTCTTTTTTTTTTCTTCATTTTTTTCTAATTCTATTTAATGCTATATTTTTTTTTTGAAAATTTAAATAAATAATTATACTCCCTCCGTCCTTAATTTACTGACTCTGTTGGCTTTTTAAATAATTTTAAAGCTTTGTGACGATGGATTTAAAATTGAATTTTTGGAGTTTAGTTTTTTTTACAAGGTACTACGAGTGTTGTAGTATCGTGTAAAAAAAACTAATCTCAAAAATTTAATTTAAAATCTATCATCACGAAGCTCCAAAATCATCTAAAAAGTCAACAGGGTCAGTAAATCGAGGACAGGGGGAGTGTTATTATTTAAAAATACAATATAAAGTGGTACCCGTCGAATTTTGACGGACACTAAACTAGAACACAAACCCATTAATTAACCTATTCTTTTACTACTGTGAACAAGTGGCTTGATATTGTCTCTCATAGTCTCATTGATACATCACCTAATCTATTTTTTTATTACAATGATCAACGGGCTACTTGACATTCAAAACGAGTAAAACTAATCGAATCGAGAAATGCTATACCTCACTAACTTTTTTTTTTTTTCTAATTCAATTTTTTTTTTTTTTCTAATGGATCCTAACAAACTATAGTCTCGAAATAAATAATTTTATTATTATTTTCCACGAGAAGTGAGCCCCGTCGAATTTCGACGGACACTGAACTAGTTAATAGTCAAAAGACTAAATTTGCATTACCTTGAAAAATACATGCAATAATGATATAAAATAAAAAAAAAGCACACAACTTATCAAAAATACTTGAACAAGGGAAAAAAATACAAAGTAAAAGTTACAAACATAAAATTTAAAGAAATAACTCGGGCAATGAAAAACATAACAATCTAAGCATAAAAATAAGCTACTCATCACCGCTGGAAAGTATTGCTAAATATGTCCAATAAAATTTGATGCATTCCGATCTCGACGCACGAAAGCTCTATTCCACGTTGGATTCTGTTGTACCTGAAAATAGTTGAGATAACGTTGATTGTTCTGCCTCCATGTTTTTAAGGCCTCACGTAGTGCCTCATCATCACCCTCATTGTTATCACATCACTAGAGCAAGACATTTGTTGAGGTGAAAATACAATAGAGTGAAGGATTGATATATAAAAGTAAAAAAGAGCGAGCCACATTGATGGGAGACTAGAAAAAGTATGGCGGAAATGTGATAAAATGAAGTTGAAAAGTGAAATGTTTATATACTTCATCCGTCCCGCGGCAATTGTCTCTGTTTCCTTATTCGGACGTCCCATTTAATTGTCCGGTTTCCTAAAATGACAAAAAATTTGTGGCTACAATTAACTCTCTCTCCTCAGAATTAATTACAACCACATATCCTACATTGCATTGACTATTGTGCCATTTCCCTACCGGATAATTGCCGCAGGACGGAGGGAGTAGTTGAATTGATAGAAAGTGAGAGATGACCGTTACAATTTGAATAGTCATTTACTGGAAATAATAAACAATATATAAATGCAATAATAACATATACAACAAATAAATGTAATAATACAATAAATCAATTGTAGTAACGTGAACATTATTTATAATTATTACCATTGTAAAATTAAAAAAAGTAAGAAAAAGGACTCTACCATTGTACAAGCTCAAACATGCCCTGCTAACGGCTGACCTGGCATCACACATAGCACACGTGTCAACTTCTGATGGGGCCTTCATACGCAGTCGCCCACTAGCCGGTTGTTCAACCATTTCCGTTAACTTTGACAGAAAAACGAAACTCAGAAATAAAAAATAATAATAATAAAAAAACCTCGGTTAAACCTCTCCCGAATTCCTCTGTCATCAACCCGAATCCAGAAGAAGGCGATCCGGATCCAAAATGTCGGTCCGCCCGACGATGACCCGGTTCCCGGGCAACCCGGCGGAGCAAGAGTCGTGCGGCGTGCCGTGGGGCATGACGGTGGCGCCGTTCGCTGCGAAGGACGAGAACGGCGCCCCGCCGGTGTACGGATCCGGCGGCGACCTGCTGCCGCGATGCGAGAATTGCTGGGCTTACTACAACACCTACTGCGAGCAAGACCAGTGGTCGTGGGACTGCTCCCTCTGCGGCACCACCAACGGCCTCTCAACGACCTCCATCTCCCGATACTCGCTGCCCCAATCATGCCCGGAGAATATCTCCTCCTTCATCGACCTCGAATTGCCTCGTAATTACTTTGTTGCTTTCGTCATTTCTTCGTTGTTTGTTCCTGGTTTTTGGATTCTGCGGCAGTGGAATTGGTGAATTTGATTGCATTTTTGGTTGGCTATTCACTAAGAGCTTGCCGTGATGTTTTGTGTTCGTCCGTGACCTGAATTTGATTAACGTTTCGTTAACTTGATCTGTTTCTTTTCCTTTTATCAACCATCTAACAATAATAAGTTCATAATGCTGCGCATTTCACTCTGAGCTTATGATACCATACTCTATGCTTAACTAGTCTGGCTGGTTATTGAATGGATATCCTCGCTTGCGATATCTACTAGCATTCCATTGTGTCGAGAAATCCGATAATATTTTGATTATAGGTTGCTATAGCTTTTCATCGCTCTAGCAAGAAGTTGAATTGCCTATTTCAGCTTGTGAGCTAGGAATACATTAATTGGCGATATGGGATTACCTCGTCCACAGTATGTATGCGTGTCATAGATGTAATATGATTGGGATAGTCTTATCACTTGAAATTGAAAGTTGTTGAACTGAAGTGCACAGGGTTCATTTCACATAGCTTGTTATCATGTGCATAAGTTACCATTCATAACTTGCACCTTCCTTTCCTTATTAATTGTGATTTGGTGGAAACTATGTTGGTTTTTTTTTTCTTACTTTTCATTATTATATTTGTTGTGGCAGTGGAAGGATCCGAAGAAATGCAGGCCAGGCCAGTGTATGTTGCTGCTGTTGACCTCTCTTGTAAGATTTTGTAGAGACCTATTGCAGCTATGACTATTTCATCCTGATTGAAATTAAATCTATAAGATATATTAATTCACACAGGAGTTTGGGGATCAAATAGGGTTTATTGTTGAGTATGAATTATACTAGGACTGCAATAATGAGCATGTTAATGGCAGTGATGTCAGGACACTTTGGGGTTCAGGAGTTCAATCTCTGTTGTAAATTATAGAAGGTATGAAAAAATAGATTGCCTGTATAAATGAAGGCATATGCTGTTGTTGGTATAAAGTAGAGAGTAGTGTCATTCTCTAAATACAAGGTCCAGTTTCTTGGCACTTCTTTAAACATTCATGCATGTTAATGTGATTTTAGTGATACTAACATTTGGTTTTTCGTAAATTGTCTGCTTCTGCAGCATCAGAAGAGTTTTTGGAACTTACTAAAAGTGCTCTTCTAGCAGCATTAGAAGGTTTGTTATGTTTCCGTCTCCTATTCAAGTTACTGTTTCTAAATTTGAATTCTGGGTTTACTCTTGTAATGTTGCAGCTCTTGGGCCCGGATCACTTTTTGGTATTGCTACGTTCAGCCACAAAATAGGCTTGTATGATGTTCAAGGGCCCATTCCGGTTGTCAAGAATGTCTTTATCCACCCAGATTCTCTTGAAAACCTAGCAGTCGAGCTCGAGGATGTTATGCCACTGCTTTCGTTTCTGGCTCCAGTATGTTTATTGATGAAGTTTTGTATGCTCTTGTATTTTTGTGTTTCATTCTATTGAATATGTAGTAGTTCTCATAATCTTCTATCAAACTTATGGTATAGTTGAAGCTTTGAATCTTGACTAAATTGGTACTCACTGATTAAATATCAATATTGTAGGTGGATAAATGCAAAGACCTTATTGCATCTGCGCTTGAAACTCTAAAACCAACAACTTCTTGGGAACGGACTACAGCTGCTGGTCAAGGAGAAGGTGTTTTACTCGGTGGTCGAGGATTTGGGGTGGCTATGGAAGCTCTCCTCAAGTATCTTGGATCAGAGTATGGGAATACGTATGCGCTGGGTACTATAAATTTATCTGTGATTCTCGTAAATCTTTTCATGTAATTACAAATTTGTTTGTTTCCCTTTAATTGCTTCTTTAGGGACTTTAGGGAGGCACTTCTGCCAAAGTCTCTCATATATAAGACTTTAGGGAGGCACTTCTGCCAAAGTCTCTCATATATATATATATATATATTTATTTATTGATTTATTTATATTTATTCTATGTGGTATGACCCAGTTAAGGACTTCTACTCTAATTTTTCTTCCTTTTGCTTTTCCTCCTGTCGGATGCAGCTAGAGTTTTTGCCTTTTTATCTGGCCCTCCGGATTATGGGCTTGGCCAGCTAGACACCAGAAGATATGGTGAACAATATGCTAGTAAAGGAGAGGATGCTGATCGAGCTTTACTCCCTGAACAGACTCCATTTTATAAAGATTTGGTAATTTGCTTTAGGCTTAACGAAGTTATTGTTTAAGATGCTGGCAAAAGAAAAGTAACGAGCTGGTGATGCTTCACAGGCTGCTGTTGCTGTTCAAGCAGGAGTATGCGTGGATATATTTGCTGTTACAAATGAATATACTGATCTAGCATCTTTGAAGTTTCTTAGCATTGAGAGTGGTGGCTCTTTGTTTCTATATTCAAGTACCGATGATTCAACTCTCCCTCAAGATATGTGAGTTTATAAAGTTATAACTGAAGATGATTTTTTGTAGATGATATTATTTTAGTTTATCTTGTAATAGATTGATGATAGAGAATTATAGCCAGGATCTTATTTCCATAGTTATCATATTTATTTTACCTTATTTATTTAGATTTTATTTAGAGTTATAGTTGTAGTAGGATTTTCAGTAATGGGCCAGGCTCGTATTGCTGAAAACCCTAGTTCTTATTATTATTTAAGTAGGAGGGTTTAAGTCATTAAGCATCAGAAAAGTTATTAGTTGAAAACGGCAGATTCTGCTTGGGATAATCGGCGTTTAGCGCTTGGAGCAGGTTCGCCTGCAAGTTCTTATTTGTATTCTCTTTTGCTATTATTCCTAGTAATATATAGTTCGGTATACTGCATCATCTTGAGATACCCTTTACTCTATCATAGATTGATGAAAATAGATGCTTTAGAGCTACTAGTTATTGTTTTCACTTTTCATGTCGATGATATAAATGATGTGATTGCAGGTACCGTATGTTAAGTAGGCCATACGCTTTCAACTGTGTTCTACGAGTCAGGGCATCATCTGAATTTAAGATTGACCATTCGGTAAGATTCTCCAGTTCCAGTTTTTAAATGTTTATTGCTATATTAAGCTTTTACAATAATGGTTGCCATTCCTGTTGTTACAGTATGGGCACTTCTTCCCAGACCCGGAGTATGAAAATGTTCAGCATATCATCTGCTGTGACTCTTTTGCCACATATGCCTATGACTTTGATTTTGCTAGTGATGTTGGATTTTCTAGGTAACATAGTACTTCCTTTGTACTTGATTCTAGAACATGGAGTGAGCCTTAGCTTTCCAGAATTTGAAGTCTTTTGAATTGATAAATAGGACTTGATTATTATCAGTAAATCATGTATTTGATGTTTTTATGAGCTTGCATGTCATTCAAAATGCTAGTATTTTCGTACCAAAAAAAAAAATGCTAGTATTTTTGTTTTCTCATGCAATGTTCTTTTTTTGTTTTCATTCGTTATGTCAACATGCTACAGATGTATTGTGAGTCGTGATGCAGGGATGCTGGTGAAATTTGATATGCATACGAATATACAATAATTATGTCATATTGGTATTTCTCTTATTTTGGATTAGAATCATGCCTCTTTTCTTTTTTACTTTTCCACATTGCTTCAGCTCTAACTATCCTCTCAATTCTTTTCCATTCATGGAGCACGTAATAATGAGCGCTGCAAGTAAATGGCCTTCATGACATGGCATCTGACTGTTGTAGTTGAAGACCCCATTATTCTCTCTGATTTGCAAGCCCCCCCCCTCCCCCCCCCAAGCTGGTGCTTAAGAAAGCGACTTTCCCCTATCTGCAAAAGTTTGAATCTTCTTCTGAATTTCAGTTGTTTACATATGCTGAAGTCAATTTTGCCTTTTGCAACTTTTCTCCACATATTTTGCAGTCATTTATTTGTGTTCTATTATTCTCATGATTTGGGGACTTAATAGATGAATAAAGCCATTTGTTAATAAATAGACCATACATCGGAATAAACTTATTTGATGGATGAAAATTTTCCATTGATTTCTAAATTTCATTTTTTTGTACCCTTTTCTAATTTTGCAATGTTTTATTTCTTCTATTCTGTATAAAATCTGACATCTGACTATTTCTCTGCAGGCACGGCAAAGAACATCCTACATTGCAGATTGCATTCCAGTATACGGTGGTTGTGCCTCCCAGTGAACTGCCAGTATCAAATTCAAGAACCTCAAAGAGGTATGGTTCTTCTTGTGCAGCTGTCACCTTGCAGCTTTCTGATCATAACATTAGCGATCTTTGATAGCCAAACCTTGGAAACTGAGTTCATGAATAAGAGCTGCCTATGTGCATGTGATAATTTGGGTGAGAACAACAAATTGACTGACCTAATAATTTAGGGAAAGATTGAGAATGTTTCAGAACTCATGAATCTTATGATTTTGTTGTCAGTATTTTCCAAGAAGTTTAAACATAGCCATCAAACCAAATATGAATACAGTCCTAGAAAATAGTGGAGTTGATCATTAGATTGAGTCAATCAGTCAATTACAGTACTTGTTCTTGCAATGAAACTGCTACACTGAAACATTCTACTACGAGAATTCTAATTCGTATGCTTAGTGTTTTAAGTAGTTAATCTTTATTGCTTTAATGAAATAAGATCCATTTATATCCATTAGTCACTTAATGGTATGTTTATTCACCTAGAAAAATCCATGAAGTCATAATGTCAATAACTGAATTGTGTGAAATAATAAAACTTTCGAACCATCTAGAGAAAATAGGGATATAAATATGTCTACATGTATTTTTTTGTCTCTAATAAATTCTTGAAAATGTGAGTGCTGATGTATATCCTCTGCTGCATTTTGCCAATTGAGATTGTTGCTGACCACATAATTCAGATCGTGCTGGGGTGACTTAGATCTCCTTGTTTTGATAATAGAACTAGGAACATAAGATTTCTTGATCTTGACTGGAGAAGCTTCACTTAGCAGCTGAGATTTATATTTGTTAATTCATGGCAATGGGGATGCGATAATTTGATTGACTTTTATATATTATTCTTGATTTCTATGTTTTTCTCATCTTAATGAAAAGCCGATGCATTTATCTATTCAAATTATTCCTAAGAAAACTTAGTCTTCCCATAGCATTTACAACTCTTGATCTGATGTGTCAGTTGTAATTCTGGAAGACTATCCATAATTTTTACTTTTTTGTTTTTAAATCTTCTTGATATATGAAAATTGGTAATTCTAGGACGGGGCGGAGTACCTCAGAAAATCCAATACTATTCTCATGTTTCTTTTTTTGTTTAGAATCACTGGATCCTGCAAAAATAAGTTGTGTCATACTTAGAGCTCCTTGTCTCCTATAAATTTGACACGTTGAGGACTGACCATTCCTCCTGCTGTACTTTCCTTGCTTTTGCTGTTGCTAAAGAGCCTTCACCAATGCTTTCAATCTTACACGTGGTTCCAGTGATTTATGTATAATCCACATTTATGCAGAGATACGTATTCCCTGCAAAGGAGACTGAGAATTAGAACTTTACAATTCGGAGCTGCTCGCAATATCAACGAGATTTATGATACCGTTGATCCTGAAGTCATCCTCTCCATACTTATTCACGAGGTACGCTCTAATTGCCAGGAGGCTGTGATTGGTTATATCTATCTAAGCATTTTGTAAGCTTGGGGAGGGAGAGGTCGGGAATTCTGGTCATCTGCTCTGCAGGCTTAAGCAAGTGTCTTAAGATTCATTTCATGTTATGTCCTATGCATTCTTTTGCTGAGGATTTTGTGTCAGTTTATTTTTCTCTTTTGGCTTTATATGCTAGACCACACCAGGGTGTAAAATTTATTGGATAAGTGTTTCTACAATTTAATATAGTAGATGCAGCTCTTCCACTCTTTTGTCATACATTGTCTCTATGTATGCAATAATACTTTGTCTAATATGATCAAATATGCATTTCTACTGATTCAAGTTATTTTCACTTTCTTCAGGTGATCATATCCTCATTGGAGCAAGGAATTCGAGAGGCTAGGCTTTTACTGCATGAGTGGCTTGTAAATCTTGTAGCTCAGTATAATGATGCTTTCAAGCTAGCTGAATATGGAAGAGGAAGTTTAACGACTTCCCACATTGATGTTGCCTTCAGCCAATGCCCTCAGCTGCAATCTTTACCCCGTTTAGTTTTTGCTTTGCTACGGAATCCTCTTCTTCGGTTTCATGAAGAAGGCGTTCATCCAGACTACCGAATATATCTTCAGTGTTTGTTCAGGTATATAGGATATTTCTTCGAATGATATCTTAGATAAAAATGTTATTGGCTAATCCACCACATACTTTGATGGACTGGACAATTTTCTATACTGTCAATCTAACCTATCACCCATAGTAAATGCCACCTTAGTGATTAGTTAATGGCTCCATCAAAGTTAGAACTCACAATCATATTTCTGATGCAGTGCTCTAGAACCTTCTTCACTTAGTCGTGCTGTATATCCACTGTTGGCATCATATGAAACTCCAGATAAACAAGCATTTCCTCGACATTCCTTGAGCAGAGCTGCGTTACTAACAAGTGGTAGCCCAATATTTTTCCTCGATGCTTTTACTACACTCATTGTGTTCTATTCCTCTACAGCCAATGTTGCACTTCCTTTTCCTCCTCCCCAGGATTGTAAGTGAATTTTTATTGAAAAGCATTCCTTTTAGAATAAGGGTAGAGTAGAGATGCATCCGGGCTTGCTAACAAATGATCTGTACCAGGCCTTTTGAGAAGTACCATCAATAAACTAAAGCAAGAGAGGATTATTACTCCTAAATTGATCTTTATCAGAGGAGGGCAGGATGATGCAACGGTATTCGAAAACTACCTTATCGAGGAACAGGATGTGGAGGGAAGTGGCTTCACAAGTGTTATGGGCTTCGTCTCCTTCCTTGATGTGATCAACCAAGACGTACTAGATTACATCAATAAACCAAATGGTAAATAGTGTTGGAGAGAAACTTGCATAGACATATACTCGATGAGTTGGTATACGAAGTTGGCTAATTGTGGATACGGAGGTTGCTTGTAGGTTAGCTAGCTTCCCAAAGAAAGTCGAAAACCGTTTTGGTTCTTGAAAGTTTGTTGCTAATTATTGTATTCTTGCATTGACTTGTAAGCCTGTTTTCGAGAGGAAGCTTTTGCTGCAGAATGCTATTTCAGGTTCTGTATTTTGTAATCTTAGACAGTGGGAAAATTAGAGAGAGTTGATTAGTTTAGGATTCATTATTTTCCTTTTCTCATTTGCACTTTTTTGTATTTATAATCATCAGCCTACATTTAGGCCGATTACAGTAGTTATTTTATTTTCTAACTTTTTTTTAATAAGTGAAACAAAACAATATTGAATGACACCTGTAAATGGAGCCGATATTTTAAGAACAACGTCCATTATCAGGTTAAATTGCACAAGAGGTAAAACAATATCGTTTTGTGTTATTCGTAGATCGTAGGCTGCATTTTAATTTTTAAATGCGGTGATGTAATCGAATGTGTTAAAACTTAAAAGTCGAGATAATTGTTGAAACAATCATCTAATCCTTTATTTTGTAATTTTTCAAATAAAATATATACAAGAATATACTCCCGTAAGTATTATTTCAAATGATATAATTCCCATAATTAATTTTGAATTTTTTTTAGCAAAGTATTATTATATAAAAGAAAATAGACTAATGAGAACAATATTTATCGTTTAGTTTTATGCAACTTGAATGTCATGTAGCTCGTTGTTCATAGTTATATTCAAGGGACCTGTTAAGCACGTGACAGTAGTAGAAATAATGAATAAAAAGATACATAATTTAACATGCAGTTTTGTTTTAAATATCACGTCGCTCGTTAATTTAATACTCCATACTCTCTTTGTCCCATTTCACTTGTCCTGTATACTATATTGGGTTGTTCCATATCACTTGTCTTGTTTCATAAAATAGAAAGAGTTAGTCATTATATGAACAACTAGTCATCTCATCAACCACTCAACTCTCAGCACATATCCCAATATAATTTAAATTGTAAAAGTTTAAATTATCATAACTTGCTCGTTTGTTCTCCGATTTTTATATTTTTTATACCAAATTAAAGGTCTTGATACGATCTTTCGTTTAAGATCAAACATCAATATGTTTTTATGCATATATGATGCTCTAGTTTTAAATAATAATGGAATTTACATTAAAATATTAAATAATTGATACGTTGCATAAATGCATATTTATTTGCATTAATCTTCCTCATATTATTGTGCTTAAATGATTAAATTGTGGAACTTAAGAGTGATTTGTGTTTTGCTAGGTGGTTTGTGATGATTGATGAAAAGGAAGTCAAAACACAAGTTATAATCAAGTTTTGGATGTGGAAAGTGAAGCCCAAGTGTGTAGGAATCGAGGGAAGCAAATCAGAAGCAAGCTGTAATCAAGGCGTGCCCATTCCCAGTCTCTAAATCTGGTGTCATTAATGCCTACGAAAATTATCAAAGTGATTCAAGTTGGTGGACTTCCAAGACTTATCAAGGCCCTAATATTTTATCTAATTAATTTAGATGGAATATTAGGAGAATTAAGAGTCCAAGTTAAAGAAGGAAACTTACCAAGATAGAGGAGAGAGGAGATTGTATTAGGTTTTTATATTCTTTTAGCATTAGAATTAAGAACCAACTTTTATCATCTCATAGAGAGGACGGCAGAAGCAGAACACGGCTGTTCTCCTTCATTCTGTTTTCTTCATTTATTTTTATTTTGTCCATTAGAGCATGAGTTTCTAACTTCGTTTCTAGCAAAGGGATAATTGAGATGTGGTTTCTACATGATCTGTGAGATCGAATTGGGTTTTAATTATTTATCTTATCTTCTTATTCATACTTCTTCTATGTGTATTGTTATTTCTGTTTTGATGGTTATGTAAATTGATCACTTCATAATTGTTGAATCAGAATATTGCTAGATAAATAATCTAAATCTGTAATTGTTTGGATGTGCTATCGTAGTAGCACAATAACATCTCTTGAGGTTAAACAATACTTCTTGTTGTATGTTATGAAGATTGTGATCTAGTGAACAAGTCATCGTATGAATTTTGTTTGCTAGAATTGGTGTTTCTCTTTTACTAATTGCTATTGGTGAATTGAATTCTATGGTCGTACCTAGGATTGTTTGCTAATTAGAGAAGTAATCAACGGTCGTACCTAGGATTGTTTGCTAATTAGAGAAGTAATCAACGGTCGTACCTTGGTTGCCGAATAATTAAGGAGAGACTAGGTTATTTTGGTCGTACCAGTAACTATAGCCAATTTGAGAGATAAGTAAATTCTATTTCCGCATCTGTGATCAGTTCGTCGTAGACCATTGTTGAGATTATTCCCGAGCTAGATTTTTCTCCATTTGATTTTATCACATCTTTAGCATTGCATGTTTGAGTGTTCTTGTTGGTTTTAATTAGTCATTGCATTTTATTTGAATAGTTTACAGTAGTTTATAAATATCAAAATCCCCCCTCTTTTAATTTTAAGTTTAATTAGATAGAAAGGAATTTATTCAAGTTACCAGTCTCTTTGGATCGACCTTGCTCACTGCTACTACAATTCATTTTGTGTTTGAGCGAGTTATTTATTTTTGTTGGTTTTGACACCCATCAATAATACACTTTATCTCTAAACAAATTCTCCTAAAATCTCGTGCCGAAAAGCAACAAGCCAAGTGAAATGGGATGGAAGGAGTAATAGAAAATAGGTTAAGCCCATATTTGGTTCAAGTTTTTTTTTTTTTTTTTTTTTTTTTTTTTTTTTTTGTATAGAAAGAGAATCAAGTAATTGATTCCATTACTTTGTGTTTGCTTTGAGTTAGTAAGTTATCAATTTCCCTTACTTGGGGTTAACCTAATCCATTACATTGTTACCCCTCAAGAAAGAGGGGAAACAAGGAAAAGGAGAATCCTCTCATAAGTGACTCCCTTTCTACTATTGAACCAAACACTCAATACAATTCTCTTACTTGACTTGATTTCATTTCATTTCCGTTACCCAACTTGAACCAAACGAGCACTAAGTGGGGTAGAAAAAACAATTCAATTTATTTTTTAGTTATGATTTTAAATTTTAAATTGTTAAAATTAATGAAATTTGAATTGAAATTCATACGAATAATAGTATTATAATTCCCACCTTAACTGGTATCCGGTTCGGTTCGGTACATGTTAATCGGGTATCGAAATTCCCACTCTGAAACGGTACCGATTACCGTACGATATTCTCGGAATATCAAATACCGATACACACCCCTAGCTGCAAGGTCAGACACAATGCTAGTTATTAGTAACTCAAATAAATAAAAATAATAATTTAGTTATTAATCGGCTTAAGACTTTGAATTAATAAACAAGTACTGTACTAGATAAAATGGGTTGAGGTTTTGGGCCCAAATCCAAGGAATAAGCTTGCTATTTTATACTACTATGTTCATCTATTTCTATTTTTATTTTCAACACCACACCTGAGAAAAATCATCACTCTTGCATGTCTCTTGTTCTTCATCTTCCCCTGGTCATTAGGTATGTACATACATTGAATTCACATTCATTATGCATTTCTCTGTATTTTTTATGCTTTATCTAGATTTATGCCAGCTGCGGAGCTCTTTCTCATTATTCTAACTATTACATTTTTCGCGGGTATAGTTTCTAGATTTTTAGGCGGTGCTTGAGTTTTGCTTCGCGAAGATTCCGATTTACATGATATTCGTCGACTTTTGATCGTCATTATGTATCGTGATTTGAATCTATTTGGTTGTTTGTGGTCCTGATTTTTAGGTTACGCTAGTGTGCATGAAATGTTTTTTGTATAACATTTTATAGTGATATGCACTCTATTTCCATTTTATTTGCATGATTTATGTTGCTTGATGAACACAGGGCAACATCTTATGCCTACCAATACACCTTTGCGTGCATCATCAGTTTAGTATGTTGGATTTAGACTTTTCTTGTAATTCGAGGATTTCTTTCTGTACTTATTTTCATTTATGTTCTTGAATTCTTTTCAATGTGCTGGTGTTTTCAAATTGCAATTGATTAGTATTGACATTTTTACCCGTGTAGGTGGTGGTTGATCTATCTCTTTGCTATGGAATTAACTTCATGGAGTTTCTTTTGAAAAGCATAGATGTTGTAATGCTTGTTGAGGCGTTTTGTTTTTGGATTAGACTAAATGACCTTGAAACAATGAATTTATCGCCATTTTGTTGTTGTTGACCGTGATTGGTTTATTATGAGTTTGAATCTATAGATCCTACTGATGGATTCATTAGACATCAGGATATGGTATTTATGTAGTCAAGCATGCTAAGAACATGAACTAGTCATATGACCATTTGAAGAGAAGTGTGATTCTTAAAGTACTGGTCCGGCTCTCCCGCTGCAGCTTTTTGTTTTGTGTGTGTGTGTGTTTTTTTCCTTTTCTTGTAAAGCATAAGTTTTGCATTGTTGACTGTAGTATACTAACATATCTTTAGAACTCATATATACACATTCTAGAAATAGGCGGATCCTGTGCCTTTTCCAGATTTGAGAAAATGTACTTACAATCCTCTGTAATATCATTTAAATACCTCAAGTAGTGTTGTAGTGCATAATTTGCTACCATGATTTTTCTGAACTGTATGTAAAGATGAGGGCCATCCGGCCATGAGGCTTTCAATTGCAACTACAATGCAATAGTGTGCAAGCTACAACAAGTTGGGTTAAATGTACATTGTGTGCCAAAAAAGTTAGACTTATACTCTTGAGCATTCATTTTTTGTCAGGTGGAATGATTATTTATTTTTTAGATATTATTCTCATTGCTGATTGAAAAGATTTAAGATAATCTAGTTGAAATGTTAGTGAACAGATCTATCACATTCTATGGATTTGACCGAAATTTATTATGTTGACAGGAAATCTTTGTGATACCATGGCTACTAGGATTGTTGCTCGATATATCTCGTGCAGGCTATCAAGCAGTGGCAAAGTCCTCAGTGAGGAGGAGAAGGCTGCTGAAAATATATACATTAAGGTGAATATGGTGAATTGTGTTATAATATAACATGTTAGATATAGGTTTGACTGGTGCATATTCATTTGATGTTGTATTTTACTCATCTTTCTCAGCTCTATACTTGTGAGAAACTAGAGAATTATTGATATCCCGAATGTACAATTTGCCTATGGAGTTAGGTTTACCACATGGCTGAATGAACATTATGTATTGTAGAAATGGGCCACCCACCCCCTAATAAGGCCTTACTAAGGGTCTAGTTGGACTTACTTAGATTGTAATTGAGAAGTCATAATTTGAATCTCACTGCCTTACAGGTTGCTCATGTTGCACAATGTTTGCCTCTTATATTTGGTTTGAGGGTTATTGCATAGTAACTGTGGAGTTCGAAAATGTTATGATCATACTGAGTGGCATTGGATGTTTCTATAACTGATAATTCCAAAACTTCCTTTCATTGTTCTCCCCAACTTGTTCATCATCGGCTGTCCTTCAGTTTATTAGTTTTCCATCTTCTGCAACTATTATAAATTGCTTTCTCTTCATTTATCTAGAAGAAAGTGAATTACTACTTATGAGTCGTGTATTGAAAACTAGCAACTTTAGCATATGGAAGAGGCAACATTTTGAGCAATGAGATGTATTGTGTGAGAACCCAAATATATGAAACAAATTCAAGAAGGTTGAGTCGCTATGAAGTCAGATTATTAGTTAATTTGCTCCTACCATTACTAGCCATCTTCTTACATCACTAGTAAAAATTTATGTTTGTTATCAATTCTGTAAAAGGTTGTAGTGCATCCGTACAAATTAATCGCCCGCTCCCAACAACAAAAGAAAGAAAATAATGTTGTCTGTTAAAAAGATGCATAGTTTCTTCATATTGTTTCTTGCACTAGAAAACATAACTTGGGAGGCTATTGAAGGTGTTGAACACTTGAACCCATAACTTGTATTTGTAAAATCAAGTATGACTAGCTGTGTTGGATATTGAAGGTATGGTGTCCTTTATACTAGAGTAGATTTTATCTCTTTGGTTTTGAACTCCATATCATCTCCCCGCCTTCTCACACACACACACAGCTGAACACCTCTCTTCGAGACATCCAAATGACTACTGATCTACACGCAGAGTTTGAATTGTGTGTCTCTTTCCCTTGTTGAGTTGGTTCTTATGTGCACACATGGCTGATTTGTTGGTTTATTTTCCAGAAAAAAGGAGTTTACTCTTGTGCATACATGGATTTGAGGCTTCTGATTATGGTTCTTTCAATTTTGACTAAGAACTTTTCTAAAATTTTTGCAGAAAATGGAACGGGAGAAGCTGGACAAGGCTGCTCGAAAGGTATACGTCTAGATTGTTCAAACTTAACGGAGTTTGACCTAGTATTGAAATACTAATCGATGCTCCCTCTCCTTGATTATGAATATAATTCTATGCAAACAAAAATTTTGCCAGTATATCCTGCATGTTTCAGGTGTACAGTTTTATCCAGCGACTGTGAAACTACTCTTTCTCTCTCTCTCTCTGACACACACACACACACACACACCCACCAAACTCACATGAGGATGTTTTCTTATCAATAACAAATATCTCAACTTGTCTCATTTTTGTGATTGCTTGTAGGGACCGAAACCAGGTGTAACTCCGGCTGCAGTAAGCTCAGGAGGGTCGGGACCCGTAGCTGATGCTAAAGCGCCAAGTGGTGGGACCGCGGAAACTCCTACCAATGTTTCAATTGAAAAGCACATAAACTATGGAGTTATTGCTGGTATTGCTACCATGGCTGCTGCCTTTGGCTGGTATGTGGGTTCCAAGAAGAAAGTCCAAGAAGTCCAAGACTAATGTAGTGGCAAATATCTGAGAACTGAACAATAAGTTGATTAGGGGTGGACAAATTTACCGAAATGAAGGTATACCAGACATACCGTACCGAAAAATACCAAAAATACCGTATTTAACGGTATATCGAACTTTTCGGTACGGTATAATACCGTACCAAAGATTTTCGGTACGGTAACGGTATGAGTTTTTCTATACCGCGGTCTACCGGTCAATACCGAAGATTCGGTATATCGAAAAAATTAGGTATATACCGAACATTCTGTGTACTGAAACTTCGATACATACCGATTATACCGAGATACCGAATGTTCGATATGTACCAATTTTCAATATATACCGAAAATTATCAAAAACTTACATATTTTTTTAATATTAATTATATTCTAATTTCATTTTATATTTTGAGAATATTACAAATTTAAATACAATCTTAATAAATGTTTAATTATTTAACTAATTTTCAATACGTTAGTATTATTTAAAAAATATTACAAATATAATATACATAATTTGTCTTTTAATCTTTAGCGATCAAATATTTAAATACATATACTAACAAAGACAACAATTGTATTGTACTATAATATCAATAATATTGCGAATTTAATTTACATTTTTTAAAGATGTATAATACAAGTAGATAATATATGACACTAACATTTCATAAACACTTTTAGAAAAAAAAATTCGGGTATAATATTCAATTTTTCGACCGAAATACCGAACTTTGGTACGGTATACCGAAAATTCGGTACGGTATTGGTATGGACTTTGTTCCATACCGAATTTACGGTATATCGAAAATCAGTATACCGAAATGTTCGGTATGGTAACGGTATGAAAAAATGCATACCGAAAATTTTCGGAACGGTATCGGTATGGCGAAATTTTTTTAATGTACCGTACCGGTCCACCCCTAAAGTTGATCACTTGTGTGGATTCCATTGCATTTTGTTTCATAAGTTGAGATAATTTGGCTCGGATGCTAAACCAGATGCACCTTTATTTTGTTCTCACTTCAGCAACCTATCGGTTTCGATCTTGTTTCTTTTTTCCACTAGTAATATTGCTCTTGTGTGTGAATCTCAGATAAGGCTAAGCATGTTGAAATTTTTGCAGGGAGAATTCAAATATATATACTATTTGCCTGCATAAAGTTTTCAAATTCACCAAGATTTCCTAAAAATATTTAGGTTGCATAAGATGTGGCAAGCCTTCGTTGGTCGGATTTGGATTGCGTATGTTATCTGGTTTTGAGGTTACATACCGTTATCACAACATGCATGAGACTGATGTTGCAATGTCATGTTAGGATTTTTTATAGTAAGATTTTTTTAAGCTATATTAATAATAATTTTTCTTAAACACACCACCGACATGTCACCATGTATATATGCTCACGATGGATACGTGAGCATCTATAGATTAAATATATTGTTCATTAATACGGAGTACATATTATGTGTCTTGCTTAGCTAAAAAAGTATACTACCTGACAATATGAAATCTATATTAATATAAGAAATTAGAACAGTTTCCCTCCAATATTTATGATATTTGAGCCTCATTTAATTTTTGTAATTAACTAAGTTATACATATTTTAAAATATATATAACTAAGTTATACACATTTTAAAATATATTATGTTATTTTCTATACAATTCCTTAATTAATGCATTTATTTCTATGAAATCTCATTTTTATTCATTAAAGTTCATCACATTAATTAAATTTCAAGTATAAATATTACTTTGACCAACTAATTTCTTCTCATTTGTTTCTTTTAAATGTAATTTTAAACTAAGTAGTGAATCTCAATTTTACTGTCTCAACATCTCTCAATCTAATGTAATATTTTATATTTTATTTTTTAGTTCTTTGCTATGAAAATTGAAAATATATTAGTATATGCAAGTTCATTTTTTATTTTTACACACACACAAATAATATAACAATTGATAGTGAACTTAGATAACTCAATTAATTATGTCAGAAGTCTTATAAAATTATAATTATAAAATTGATCCATATTTAAATATTTAATCCAACAATATCAGAAAATGAGCTATAAATATACACATGCATATATAATGTTAATTAATTAAAATAAAAAATAAGCATTAAATATTTATCATGTTATTTATAGATCAAACCCCTGCATCGCGGGTGTACAATTCTAGTATGTAAAAAAACTATAATTTAATTGTATATATATAAAAAAAACTGTGTCGTCTTTGGTAAATGTAGAGAAAAACTTAATTATTTACAAAATCAATAAATCACAGTAATTTAAGAAAATAAATACTCAGATTATTTATGTTGTGTTTGGAAACACAAAAAAAGTGATGATTCTTTATATTTATTGTTTACAAATGTAGTTATTTTCTTATAATTACTAGTAAGTGTAACGTGCGTTGCACGTTTTACAACTATTTTAGATTGAGTAAATTTATATTTCTAATTGATCTGAATTGATAGGTATAATGTGTGCAAAAAAATATGTTGTAATTTTAAGGCTAATTTTGAAGAATGTGAAAAATTAAATCTACAATAGACTTGTTATTACTTTGATTCATGTAAAAAAAATATGAAAATTACTTCATCCATTCTTCAAAAACTTAAAATACTTATGCCAACAATAATCAATCGAGAAAGAAAGAAATGGTTAAGCATATAACTCTTCAAATGAAGCACTCAAGTTATGGAAGGGATGCACACAATATTTAATAGTATAATGTTTGTTTTCTCAACCTTTATAAAACATGACAATGCTAATATTGCATTAGTTTTAACAACCATCTTTCCTTAATTTAAGCCAACTAACTCTCTCTTAAGTTACATCAATCAAAATTCTAATCTGGGCAAAATACTTAGGTACAATCTAATTCCAAAAAAAAAAAAAAACTAATTAATATCTAACAAATTTCTTGTAAGATGCAATCAAAATATTTTTAAATAAAATATATTATCTTGTTTTTTTTATCAGAAGCAA
Source organism: Mentha longifolia (assembly GCA_001642375.2). Classification (NCBI taxonomy): domain Eukaryota; kingdom Viridiplantae; phylum Streptophyta; class Magnoliopsida; order Lamiales; family Lamiaceae; genus Mentha; species Mentha longifolia. Next base: position 20,122,942 of record CM038112.1, on the reverse strand, counting down.
AGACTTTGATAATTAGTATCTCGCCATAGTTCCAATACGTTAGATTAAATAATTTGGATTATATCTCTACTCTTTAATTAAAATTTCAGTTGTTAAATTCATCATACGATACTCGCTAATAAGTATAAGATTTTTTTTTTCGGATAATAAAAAATTAGTATAGGATAGAGTTCCACTATTGTAAAACTACTTGACATATTATTATAATAACATAGTCCATCCGTCCCTTAAAAGTATTCCATTTTTTTCTTTTTTATATGTCCCCAAAGGCAAAGAGTATTATTATCTTTTCTTTTGTAAATACTATACTCCAATTCCCTCAAAAAAAAAAAAAACCCCACTATACTCCAATATAAATAATTTTATCTTTACTCTCTATCATTTCAGCTTATTTATCATAGTACGACACAACTTAATATTCTCTTAAAATTTTTATGATAATAAAAAAGGAGAAATACTTTTTAAGGGATGGATGGAGTATAACGTTTACACCATTGTCCTCAAACTAATTGTATTGTAGGGATAGCAAACAAACAAAAAATATATCATTGACCTTTAATTAAACATAACATAATACCCAAAATCAAAACATAAATGAAATTCATATATTCAAAACTAATTAACAATGAAACTAAATTTATCAACAAATTTTATTATAATTATAATTCTTAAACTTATTTTTTGTTCTCAATCTATTAAATATGATTGAAGTCTCAGATCACTTAGTGACCAAGACATTCCCTCCCACCACTTCCATAGTAACGAATTGTTAATATGTGTATGGGAGGAATACACATGTGTTGCATATCTAACTTTTCAAATACTGCATAAAATATCAATGATGTCTGATTAAGATCAGATAAGTCAAGACAATATTGATAGGTGAGACTAAGTGTGTGATAAGAGTTATTTGACTACTTGGTATCATAATTATGTGTGGAAAGTGTATGCTCAAATTATACTTGTTGATGGAAAATATTTCTCTTAACTTAAAACGTCGAGTACAAATACTTATCAGTTTAATGCAAATCAATGAGCGAGCTTGAGCTCACTGCCGAAATATTAGTTGTATGTTGGTTTTATCAATTGTTTGAATGATGACAAAATATAACTTGAAAACAATTAAGCACACAAAAGTTATAGTGGTTCAGTCATACGACCTACGTCCACTCTGTCTCCTAAAAGATGTATATCTTTACTTATATTCTTTGTTCTAACAGATTAGAGCCTAAAATCTCAACTCTGAATCTATGATAATTCAACGATACACAATCTAACAACTGTCACAACTCAATTCTTACACAAATTCAAATACTAACACTTTGAATTTTGGTTTAGATACCTACACGAGTAATCATTTACAATGAAGATCAAAGAAATGATAGTTGTATATAGTACGCCTCAGATAAATGGAGTAGATCTCTAGTAAGTGAAGAACACTTGAATGATTGAGATTGGTCTTCTTACTTTTCTTTGAATGAGATCTTGCAGATTCGCGAATAATAAATAGTTTTTGCTTTGAAATTTTTATTTTTATTTTTTCAATAATATTTATTAAGAAAAATCTAAAAATATCGAAACAAACCGTCAAATAAGGATAAGAAAAGGAAGAGACAAGCGAGTTGCTATAATAAATTTTTATTTTTATAGCTTTCTGATAGGATATGGACCAGCACCTAGGCCCAAAGCATCAGGCCCAATATAATTAGGGCCCCGACAGTTAAGCTCAACCTAAGTAGCTCGGGCCAACTGAAGATAAGAGACTCCATCACCAAGGCAACCAGGACTCCTACATCGACTACAACTCAAGCTCTAAGAGAGATATAGAAGCTCGGTATTTATCCATAAAGGAGGAGATCAAGCCAAAGAGTCCAAATAGGAGAAGGATTCGTATTATAGTCGAACTCCATGTAATTATCTATAAATAGGGGTTTAGAATAGATTGAGGGAGGAGAACAATCTTGTAATCACTAATCATACAAGCAATAAAGATCCATACTCTTTCCGTCCGTGGACGTAGATCTATTCCAATAGATCGAATCACGTAAATCCCTTTATGTTCCGTTTGCTTTTGTGTTCATCAATTCCTTGTCTACGTGCATTAATTACCTTACGAAAACAAGATCGATCACTGGCGCCGTCTGTGGGAAACAAAAATTTGTGAATTCCAATCAAAGTTTTCTAGGTAAACAATAGCCATGACGAGACCAACACGATCGACTGCTGCTGCTGCCGCCAACAAGGAAAAGGAGAATCAACTAACTGCCCAAGAAATTCCGGCAGCCGAGACAAGCCAAGTGCAAGATCAGAATCTTGCGGTGAACCAATGACCAGGGAATAAGCATGTGAGAGACCGAACCCCAGATGGCCACGTCGATCATGTTCCGTTGGACAAGTTTGGCAATCCGACCCGCCGTGACGGAGAGGGTCGCGGCAAGGAAGATAACCGTGTCAACTCCTAGCAAGAATTTGACGACGTTGTAAAAGCGTATCTGACGAGAAATCAGCAAGATTTCATAAAGTTCGTTGAGTAGTAAAAAGCTCATAGCCGAGGAGGAGAGCACGAAGCTGCGTCTGTATCGAATCACCGGCAAAAGTTCCCAAGCGTCAGGATCCTAGACGCACGGGACGCCGGGAATCCTCCTAGGCGATTTGCTGATGATCGCCCAGGGAACTATAATCGCGTCTCACCTCCGCGCGATGCAATTTCACCTCGTCGCTACGCTGACTCACCTCGGCGCGGCGAGGACAATTACCGAGGTGGGAGATTCGACGTTTATGGAAGGATCTCTACTCCTTTCACTAACCGGATACTCTACACACCTCTCCCTCCTTCGTACAAGGTGCCGCCGGTAAAGCCGTACAACGGATTGTGTGACCCGCAGAACTTCCTTTCCCAATTTCAATACAACATGCTCAATCAAGGGCTCAGTGATGACATCTACATGTGCAAAGTGTTCCCGGAGCTGTTGGTTGATAATGCTCGCATGTGGTTCGATAGCCTACTACCTCGGAGTATCAACTCCTATGACGAGCTGATACAGGCCTTCGAGCAAAGATTTTTCCAAAAGGCCTAGCCCAAAATCACTGCGGCACACCTACTCACCATAAGGCAGAAGCGAGGTGAATCTATCAGCGACTTTATAACCCGATTCAACGAAGAGAGTCTAAAAGTCGATCGTTTGACTGACAAAGTCCTCATCTCAGCCTTCCAAAATGTTATCCAGTCGGGCGCCCTATATAAGGAGCTCGTAAGGAATGAGCCTCGTACTGCAAGGCAATTGTGGAATATCGCCGATCAGTTCGCAAAAGCTGACGAAGCCGACAGGCACAAGCGCGAAGCTAATAAGGCCGAACTGACGGATCGGAAGGAAGATCGTAATGGCCGAGGTTAAGGCCGCCGAAGTGCCTTCGACAGACTCCAGCGGGCACCAGTTGAATCCCGACTTGGACCTCGGCAGAACCAGGAAAAGATCCAGTTCACACCATTGACGAGGCCGAGGACTGAAATCTATGAGCTGCATGCTAACATGTTCGAGAAGCCTCAACCCATGTCACGAGGAGGGTCGAAACACCGATCCACAAACAAGTATTGCCGTTTTCACGAGGATTACGGCCATGACACGGAGGACTGCAGGAACATGGCTGAAGATATTAAGCATTTGGTGCGTGATGGTACCCTTAAAAAGTACCAAAGTCGCGGCCAATACGAAGCCCGACCTCAGGGCAAGGGAAAGCGCAACAGAGGGGGGAATAACTGTAGCCCCCATGTGGATAAGAAGCCGAAGCGCGAGGATGAAGACGAAGACGAGGACCAACCTCAGTTCAACAGAATCATCACAGCCATCACCGGGCTCCCTCAAGGAGCCACGAAGTCATCACTTAAGGCCGAGGCCCGAAGTCCCCAGACTGACGAACCTTCACAAAAAAGGTTCAAAAAGGACGAGACCATTACATTTTCTGAGAAAGATCCGGTGCCGTCAACCATGCCTCACCAAGACGCCATTGTGATCGAGGCCGGGGTTGCCAACAAGCTCGTTCAATGAGTATTCATCGACAGTGGAGCCTCGGTAAGCGTACTCCTCAAGGATTGCTTCAAGAAGCTAGAGGTCGAGGAGACACGCCTCACACCGGTGCCAATCCCCCTAAAAAACTTCGTCCAGCAAGAGACACAAACAGAGGGGATCATTCAACTCCCCGTTACAGTGGGGAAGCATCCATTGTCATCCACCAAAGTGATAAACTTCTTCGTCGTGAAGGCCAACTCTCCCTACAACATCATTCTAGGAAGAGATTGGTTGGTGGCAGTGAAAACAATCTGCTCGGCATACCACTTGACGATCAAAATCCCATCGAGGGGCGGGGTGATCGTAATTCGAGGTGATCAAAAGTGAGCTAAAGAGTGCATGCAGATCGCCCTACGAGGTGTCAGAACACCTCAACTCCCCCAAGCATAGTAACCACAGAAACCCAAGGAGTTGGAGTTGGAACTGGAGAAGGCATCTGTATCTGACGAGCCAGTAGAAGACGTTACACTCTACGAAGACGACCTGTCTAAGGTCGTCAAAGTAGGTTTTGCCAACAGAGCCGAACTTTGAAAGCAGATCCTCCAACTTCTTTGGGAATACCAAGATATCTTTGCTTGGTCACCCCTTGATATGACCGGGGTGGCACCAAGTATCATCACACACCGGCTGAACATCGACCCAAGAGTAAAACCAGTTCAGCAAAAACAGTGAGTGTTCGCAGTAGAGCGGAACCAGGTCATCCATGATGAAGTGCGTCAACTTTTGAAGGCGCAAATACTCTTTGAGGTCAAATATCCGACGTGAATAGCAAATCCGGTGATGTTCAAGAAGCAAGGAGGAGGGTGGCGGATGTGTATTGACTATACCGATCTCAACAAATACTGCCCCAAGGACTGCTATCCCCTTCCCAACATCGACAAGAAGGTCAAAGCCCTCATCGTCCATAAAGTCTTCAGCTTCCTAGATCTGTATAAAGGGTACCACCAAGTCCTCATGAGTGACGAGGACGCGCCGAAAACAGCCTTCATCACAGACTTCGGCATTTATGCGTACAAGAAGATGCCTTTCGGACTCAAGAACGCTGAAGCGACCTATCAAAGAATGGTCGACAAAAAAATTCGAGCCTCACATCGGCAAGAATGTAGAGGTGTATGTGGACGACATCGTCGTCAAAAGTAAAGAGCTGACTACTTATGTTGACGACCTCAAGCTCGTCTTCGGCCTCATTCGCAAGGTGAACCTTAAGCTAAACCCCGAGAAGTGTACCTTCATGGTCCGATCAGAAAAATTTCTAGGGTGCTGGGTTTCTCAAGAGGGGTTGAAAGCCAATCCATCCAAAGTCCGAGCCATCCAAGAGATGAAAGTGCCAAAAACCATTCATGATGTGCACAAATTGACGGGTTGTTTGGCCGCACTAAGTCATTTCTTATCTAAAGCCGCCGAAAAATAGCTCTCTTTCTTCAAGGTTTTGAAAAAGGCGCTGGACTTCGAATGGAAATTCGAGCACAGGTCGGCATTCGAGGAGCTCAAGAAGTACCTAGCAAATCTCCCGACCTTATCTGTTCTAAATGAGGGAGAATTCCTTTCCCTATACCTCGCAGCCTCGGACGAGGCCATAAGCGCGATGCTAATTCGGGAGGAAGAACGTCGTCAGCTGCCAGTCTACTTCATCAGCCGAGCGCTGAAAGGGCCAGAGACGAGGTACCAACCATTTGAGAAAGTTGCGCTCGCATTGGTAAATGCTGCAAGGAGATTGCGACCTTACTTTCTTCCGCACTCCATATAAGTCCTGACTGACCTGCCACTTCGACAAGTGCTGACCAAACCAGAAGCGTCGGGAAGGATTGCAAAGTGGGCAGTCGAGCTCGGCGAGCACACCATCTCTTTTTGCCCACGTCAAGCTATCAAAGGTCAAGCCTTAACGGATTTTCTAGTGGAGACAAAATTTACAGAAGTGCCAAAGCCAACCGAATCCTCCCTAAGCAAAACTGATGCCGAAGCTCTGACCGAACAACAAAAGATTGCTGGAAAGTGACAAACATGGGTTTTCATGCTTCATTTTAGGATAAAGTTGATGAAATTGATATGATTTTATTGCTCTTTTATGCCTCATTCGATTAATTGTCTATTGTTGTCGATCGCATTACTCCTTGGTCCATTTTGATTATTTTACAGGAAAAAGGAGTCCAATTTCAGCAAATATGACAATGCCATGTCGAAGTTCGGATCGAAACAAGCATATAGGAAAAAAAACGGAAGTCGATTCGGAGTTCTGACGAGGGAGAACGGGCCGAAACAAAATCGTTGCACAGCGGGCGCGACCATGGGCGCGACCACGCGCGCGGCTGCTTCAGAAGCCACCCCCGGGCGCGCGCGGATGAAGAAAAGTTGGTCTTGGGCGCGCGACCACCGAGCGCGGGCGCGCCGCCCTTGTTTAACCTCCGAAAATTCAAATTTCAACCCCAAAGCTTCTGGAAACTACGTTTTGACCCCCATTTTGCACTTTTTCTAATTACAAATCAACCCCCATGCTACACCAACATATAAATATCATTTTATGATTCATTTTTAGGGTAGATCTCTCACTTGGCCTCCATCTACACACACTACACACACTAAATCTCTACACCTCCATCTTCCACCTTCACCCACCTAGGCCAAGAGGAGAAAGCTTGTTTTGGGAGGATTGGAGAAGAAGACATCAAGGATTTCAAGATTGGAGCTCAAGATCAAGGATTTGTCTATGAATTCTTGTTATCTTGTTTCTTTGATTATGTTTATCTTTTATGTTGGGATTTTTGCTTCCATGGGCATGAGTAGCTAAGAGCTCATATTCTAGGGATTTGACAATATGGATTTGTAATGGATTAGCTCTACTTATTCTAATTCTATGGTTTGGTTGCTTCATCTCCTTATGCTCTTGGTTTGTATGTATGTTTAAATGCTTGATCACCATTTATACATGTCTATTGTGTTGATTCAAAATTCGGGAGATGAGAATTGACACTTGAATAGGAACATGAGGCACAACGACTCAATAAATCGGGAGGTTGAGAGTTTTTGTGAGGGCTATTGATCCTAGGGGCTTTTAGGAGTTATAGGCTAGACTTTAGTTGGGGACGACAAAGCTAGCTTGTAATCAACGGTTTTAGTCGTCCGGGAGGGGGCTAAAGCGAACAAGAGATCGTCCTAGATAGTTGAATTCAAACCATAGGTTGATTAAGTAGAGTGAGTTCCAATTGCAAACCCATTGAGTCTACCCTAGAATATCTTCCTATCCATTCTCTCCATTGTTTGCCCATTTATTTTGTTTTGTTTTATTTATTTGAAGTACTTTAGTTTTAGTTAATTCCTTGATAATTCAGAGTTTAAATAGATTAAAGCAACATAGTAGTGGTACTCATAGGTATTTCGAACTAGTCTCCGTGGATACGACCTTGCTCACCACTATCTACGATAGCCCCATACACTTGTGGGTGCTTAAATAGTTAGGCGATCAAGTTTTTGGCGCCGTTGCCTGGGACTAGTAGAGTTATACTTGTGATATTATGAAATGTTGTTTCAGCCTAATTTAAACATTGTTTTTATTTCTTTTTAATTTGCTCTATTATTTTGTTTGCTTTTATATTTTTCTTGCTAGGAGGAGGAGTGAAGCTAGAATGATGTATGAAGATGATGCAATTTTGGAGCTTCGAATAGAGATGGCAGTGCTTAAAGCGAAATTGCAAATCCTAGAAGCAAGAAGAAATTATCCTCATGAACCAAGAGTTGATGTGCTCCAACAACCGACTTCCACTTATGACGGTCTATATCATTTGTGGATGAAATCGTCGGAGAATCAACCATTATTGGTGGATACGAGCAAGGGACATCTTGGGAACTCCAACTCTAATCAAGAGAGCTATGAAGGAGGCAATGAAGTTCATGAAGGGCCTCAAATAGCTGAAATGGAGCAAGAAAATGAAATCAAAGAGGAGGAGCAAGTTTCCTTAAACCTTGAAGAAGAGAGTAAAGAAGTCTCAATCTACCCATCCCTACAATTCCATGAAGAAGTAAATGTTGAAAGTAGTAAGGATTGCACAATCCTTGATGTGGTCGATCCTTTTATCACCATGGATAACTTTCTAAAGCCTTGCTCATTTCACTTTTACTTATCTTCATCATTTGATTTTCACTTTGGATTGTCTAATGAAGAATTGTTTGAGTGTGGTAGTACTTTAGACCATTCAAGGGATGTCCATGACTCTAAAGATGCTTCAAGGATGGCCAAACCTCCTTATCATTGGAATGCAACGGATGGAACACTCAAATTTGATGAAAAATGGCCACCGCCTAAGCTTCCACCTTCTTTGTGAGTTCGAGCTCATTAAACCACTTCTCCTCCGTTCAAACTTATTCTCTCTTTGTATCGAATAAGTTTGGGGGGAGAGAGAAGTGCTGTTTAGTTTGCTCGATTTTCATTTACTTATTTGCCTTCTTGTTTTGTTTGGGTTTTATTATGCTTTCATGTTTCTTTTGTTCAAATAATTAAAATCCTTGGATGTTGGTCTTTTGTCTCTTCATGTGACTTTTGGTATGTTTGGTGTTGAATTGTCGAATTGTTGGTGAGCTAAACTTGAAGCTTTGTTTGTATTTGAGTGGCAAGAAGTGAGAAGTGGAAGGTCTATGAGCATGTGTTGAAATGGTTATTTGATGTTTGGCCAATGATGACATGAAAAATAATTTTTTGCTTAAATTCAAAGTTCATGTTCTAGTTTAGCATGATTTGTGGAGCTTGGATTAATAAGTTGAGATATTTAGCTTCTTTGAACTTGAATCAACAATTTAACCTTGTGAGGATTTGAGCCTTTGGTTGCCACATTCATGCAATCATATCTTCTTTGGTGTGTGAATATTTGAGCATGTTTGTTACTCTCTAGAACTTGCCATGATTCTTCTTTGAGTTATGAGTAGATGTGTTCCAAGTTTAGAAATGATTAAAGGCCATCTTTGTTAACCACTTTATCCAAAAAAAAAATTGTATCCAAATTTCATTATAATCCTAGTCAACCCCTTTTGAGCCTTAGCCTTTCTTTGACTAGCCAATGGTAGAAGGGTAAAAACTTGGGTTTACTTGTTGATTTGGGATATCTAAGTGGATGACAATTGTGGGAAATTCTCATATTTCTTTTGGTTAGCCTTGAAATGATGTCAATGCCCTTATAAGCTCCTTATATGATAATAAATATTAAAAAAAAATGAAAAGAGAAAAGCAAGTTAAAAAAAAAAAAAAAAAAAAAAAAGTGAGCATAAAAAGACATGGTTTTGTATACCATTTTGGAGAATAAAACAAAAAAATGATTGAGAATCATGAGTTGGGAGTTTCAAATGAGAAGAGGTTTATATTTGGGTTGTTGAAGGAGGAACTAAGAGAGGTCCAAACTTATTTCACACAAAGTGGAATAAGTTTGGGGGTTTGAAGATTAGTGTTGGTAGATGATTATTGGTGTAACTAGATCTCGTAAGATTCAAGTCACTTAGCCAAAAATCTCATACCTTACCAAAGAGTCATCATTACAACCAAATATAAAGCCCTTTTTGATCTTTTTCTTGGAACACATTGAATAGAAGAGATGTTAGAAGAATGGCGAGCATATGGTAGAGTACTTGCATTGTGTCAAATTGAGTGAAGTACTTCCTATGCTTATAAACTTGAGAGTTGTGTGCACCATAGATAAAATCCATTTGTGAGGATTCAAGTTTCAAAAAGCTCAAGTGTTGAAATTTATTTTTCCTTGTGAAATGTTGAGTGCTTGCTAGTTCATATAACTTGAATTTTTCTTTTGAAATTCTCGAGGCCTATATTTATGTCAAATGAATCATTCAACCTTGTTTGTAATTCTTTCTTTCTCTTTTCTTTGTTGCTTGAGGACAAGCAACGGTTTAAGTTTGGGGGGTTGACAAACATGGGTTTTCATGCTTCATTTTAGGATAAAGTTGAAGAAATTGATATGATTTTATTGCTCTTTTATGCCTCCTTCGATTAATTGTCTATTGTTGTCGATCGCATTACTCCTTGGTCCATTTTGATTATTTTACAGGAAAAAGGAGTCCAATTTCAGCAAATATGACAATGCCATGTCGAAGTTCGGATCGAAACAAGCATATAGGAAAAAAAACGGAAGTCGATTCGGAGTTCTGACGAGGGAGAACGGGCCGAAACAAAATCGTTGCACAGCGGGCGCGACCATGGGCGCGACCACGCGCGCGGCTGCTTCAGAAGCCACCCCCGGGCGCGCGCGGATGAAGAAAAGTTGGTCTTGGGCGCGCGACCACCGAGCGCGGGCGCGCCGCCCTTGTTTAACCTCCGAAAATTCAAATTTCAACCCCAAAGCTTCCGGAAACTACGTTTTGACCCCCATTTTGCACTTTTTCTAATTACAAATCAACCCCCATGCTACACCAACATATAAATATCATTTTATGATTCATTTTTAGGGTAGATCTCTCACTTGGCCTCCATCTACACACACTACACACACTAAATCTCTACACCTCCATCTTCCACCTTCACCCACCTAGGCCAAGAGGAGAAAGCTTGTTTTGGGAGGATTGGAGAAGAAGACATCAAGGATTTCAAGATTGGAGCTCAAGATCAAGGATTTGTCTATGAATTCTTGTTATCTTGTTTCTTTGATTATGTTTATCTTTTATGTTGGGATTTTTGCTTCCATGGGCATGAGTAGCTAAGAGCTCATATTCTAGGGATTTGACAATATGGATTTGTAATGGATTAGCTCTACTTATTCTAATTCTATGGTTTGGTTGCTTCATCTCCTTATGCTCTTGGTTTGTATGTATGTTTAAATGCTTGATCACCATTTATACATGTCTATTGTGTTGATTCAAAATTCGGGAGATGAGAATTGACACTTGAATAGGAACATGAGGCACAACGACTCAATAAATCGGGAGGTTGAGAGTTTTTGTGAGGGCTATTGATCCTAGGGGCTTTTAGGAGTTATAGGCTAGACTTTAGTTGGGGACGACAAAGCTAGCTTGTAATCAACGGTTTTAGTCGTCCGGGAGGGGGCTAAAGCGAACAAGAGATCGTCCTAGATAGTTGAATTCAAACCATAGGTTGATTAAGTAGAGTGAGTTCCAATTGCAAACCCATTGAGTCTACCCTAGAATATCTTCCTATCCATTCTCTCCATTGTTTGCCCATTTATTTTGTTTTGTTTTATTTATTTGAAGTACTTTAGTTTTAGTTAATTCCTTGATAATTCAGAGTTTAAATAGATTAAAGCAACATAGTAGTGGTACTCATAGGTATTTCGAACTAGTCTCCGTGGATACGACCTTGCTCACCACTATCTACGATAGCCCCATACACTTGTGGGTGCTTAAATAGTTAGGCGATCAGAAAGTCTACGTAGATGGGGCTTCGAGACATTCGGGAAGCGGAGCAGGTGTAATACTCCTCAGCCCAGAAGGACAAGAGACCACTTATGCACTTCGGTTCGACTTCCTAACAACGAATAATGAGGTGGAGTATGAAGCTCTAATCGCCGGACTTCATCTAGCTCAGGCCCTCCAGATACGAGTTGTTCAAGTCCACAACGACTCTCAAGTCATAGTGAGCCATATGCTAGGAAAGTACGAGGCTAAAGGTGAGTGGATGAAAAAGTACCTCCACAAAGCCAAGAGTTTGCAACAAGGCTTCTCATACTTTGAGTTGGTTCGAATTCCAAGGGGGGAAAACAACCGAGCTGATGCTTTAAGCAAATTGGCATCATCATCTACAAGCTCTCCCGTGGAAGAAGTCAAGTGCCGAAGCATAGATGAGGCCGAAGTCAACCTGGTAATTGAGGACGAGCCGAACTGAATGACCCCCTTTCGAGCATATTTGGAGAAAGGTGAACTACCCAGTGATAAGCTCGAGGCTAGAAAGATCTTAAGCAAGTCTCCGAAGTACACTCTAGACTAAGGAGTGTTGTACAGAAGATCGTATCTTCAGCCTCTCCTAAGATGCGTTAGGCCGAACCAAGCGGACTATGCATTGCGAGAAGTGCATGAAGGATCGTGCGGAAGTCACATAGGAGCTCGAGCATTGTCAAAAAGGGTAATGAGATGGGGATACTACTGGCCCACTATGTTCCAAGATGCAGTCGACCTCATCAGGAAGTGTCCGAAATACCAAATTCATGGGACAGTGCCGATGCTACCCCAAACCGACCTCACAAGCATGCAAAGCCCTTGGCCGTTCGTGCAATGGGGGATAGATATCGTCGGCCCATTCGACAAAGCTCCCGGACAGCTCTAGTTCCTCATCGTAGCCATCGACTATTTCACTAAGTGGGTCGAGGCTGAACCCTTGGCGAAGATCACGAGCAAGAATGCCCTTAACTTTGTCTGGAAGAACGTGGTTTGCCGTTTCGGTGTACCTCATATCTTAGTCTCGGATAATGGGACGCAGTTCATAGACATGACATTCAGGAAATGGTGTGAAGGGCTTCATATTCAATAGAAGTTCACTTCGGTAGCTCATCCTCAAGCAAATGGCCAAACTGAAGTCACCAACCGGACGATCATCAAAGGACTCAAAACTTGCCTAGGTAAAGCCAAAGGAGATTGGGCAGCGAACTTACCCCAAGTCCTATGGTCATACCGAACAACCCCCGGACCTCGAACGGCGAAACACCTTACATTTTGGTGTACGGAACCGAAGCAGTGATCCCGGTAGAGATCGGCCTGCCGAGCCCTTGCACTATCAACTTCTCAGCCGAAGACAATGAAGAAGGCCTCCGAACTAATCTGGATTTGTTAGAGGAGAAACGAGAGCTCGCCTACATAAAGGAAGCCAAGTACAAGCAACAAGTGGCTCGGTACTACAACCAAAGAGTAAAGTATCAGTAATTACAAGTAGGCGACCCCGTACTTCGAAATAACAAGGTCATTAAAGCGGAAAGGCTCGGCAAGTTGGAAGCTACATGGGAAGGACCTTACCGAGTTGAAGAAGTCCTCGGCAAAGGGTCGTACAAGCTCGCCTACTTATCCGGTGAGCCAATACCCCGTACATGGCACATTACACATTTGAAGAGATACTTTGCATAAGTGGCTGAGAGTAATGTTTAAGTCATTTAGTTCATCTAGGTCATGAATCAAGTCGTCCTGTTCTTTTTATCATATTTAACTTCAATTTTCCTATTAATAAATTCTTTATTTTTCCTTTAATTTGTTTGGTTTTGCATGTCTCATCTTGCATTTATGAATATTGCTACTCCACTTATACATATTATCTCGCCCATTTCCATTTAAAACCCTGACGAGGGTAATTTAATATCCTTTTAAGGATAAATAAACTCCATAGCTGGAGTAGCATTCAAACGCGCGTAAGGGGACCACCCCTATCGATAAATTCGACAAATAAGGAACTTCGAGCTTACCTTAGTTAAAAACAAGGACGAACTACCTTTGTTTAAAACGAGGTGACACTGCCTTCGTTAAAAGCAATGATGAATTACCTTTGTTTAAAATGAAGATGAGCTAAACCTCGTCTTATGACGAGGTCGTGCTATCTAAAGCCTAAACCTCGTCTTATGACGAGGTCATGCTATTTAAAGCCAAAACCTCGTCTTGTGATGAGGTCATGCTATCTAAAGCCGAACTTCATTTTATGACGAAGAGAGCTATCTAAAGCCGAACTTCGTCTTATGACGAAGAGAGCTATCTAAAGCCGAACTTAGTCTTATGACGAAGAGAGCTATCTAAAGCTGAACTTCGTTTTATGACGAAGAGAGCTATCTAAAGCCAAACTTCATTTTATGACGAAGAGAGCTATCTAAAGCCAAACTTCGTTTCACGACGAAGAAGAGCCACCGAAAGCTTAACCTCGTCTTATGACAAGGACGATCCATGTAAAGTCTGTCTTCGTTTAAAACAAGGAAAATTACCTTAGTTAAAAATGGGGATGAAAGCTTAAACACAAGAAGTATGTAAAATTCCTTTTTAAGTACAAGGATTACATCAAGAAGACGAAGAGCCCGGAGGCCGACTAAAGCTAAGCCATTCGCTGGCAAAGTCACTTCGAACAATTAAAATGTCATCTATACTAAGCTTGCCTCTACCTCGTCCTTGAGCCACGCTTCGACCTCTACCTCAGCCACCCTGAGTCCATCGACCTCGGGTACTTTGGTTCGCTCGACTTCGGCCTTGTCCAGGTGCCGAACGCCGCTCTTCAATATAAAATTTTGGAGAGTGGTGTTCGACAATCCTAGAGTTAGGATTAGCCGAACTTGAAGGTCCACCTTCCAGGAACTCCCCAGAAGTACGATCGAGAAACCTCAAGCTAGAACCACGGGTAGCTGAAGTCGAAGGCCCGGCATCTGACAAAATACGTCGCTTCAGCTTGGGGTGGTGATCCATGACTATCTTATAAGTGCTCGCCACTCGCACAAGTTCGTTCACCTGCTCCCGAAGCTCCCAGGAGTCATTTCCATATTGCTCCCTGTAGCTTCGACACCGAGCCTTAAGCTCCTTGACCTTATCATGGGTCTCGGAAATAGTGGACCCCCTAGCTCAGTGAATTATGGCCTCGTACTCAGCATGCTCTTGAGCGATTACTTCAGCCTTCTTGGCTTCATCCTCAGCAATCTCCAACTTCTCCTCAAGCTCTAGAAACTGAGCCTGTAGCTCGTCATATTTGAGCTGAGCAGCAGTAAGCTTGACATCGGCCTCAGTTTGAACATGCCTAGCTCGGCCTTGCCAATGCAAGACTTCAGTCCTCTTTCGACTCAAGAGCCCGAGTCAGTTGGGATATTTGGGCAAACAACGGAGATGCATCAAAAAGTGCGAGGGAAGACTACAAAAGTACGAAAGAGATTTCAATAAAATAGAAGTTTCATTAAAGCCACTTCGGCAGAAAGCGCCATCCTAGTGATGACGTAGTACAAGAGTCTACAAAAAAGAAAAAGAAAAAAAAAGGAGATGATCAACTGACCACTCCAATGTCCTCCTCCTAGTTAAGAGGTGCTTCAGCCTCCCCGGAATTTCGTTGACAGCACCGTTCGCACCGGCCTCAGCCTCGGCCCTTCTCCCTACTGTCCAGCATTTTCAGCAGGGACCTCTGCAGCATTATTAAGTTCGACGATCAAGGCCTCCAGGTCGGCATCCCGGTCGACCGGGCAGTCACAGACGACCTTGGCCGTCAGGATGATGGAAGACGAGGCCAGGTTGTCTAGGAGGGGCACGACCTTCATGCTATCTGGCAGGACCTCGGCGTAGGCACGGTTCATCGCCTCATCCGACATCGCTTGGTACCCGTACTTGGACTTATCCAAGTCAGGGAAGTCAGCGGAAATGCTGTCGATGAGGTCGGCAAGCGACACGGACATTTAGCACCGAAGCTACCTGTCCAACCAGATCCGAGAACATCTCGGATCGGAAAATTCACTCTGTATACGCCCGAAGTAGCGGCCCTTGCCTAGCCACTACTTCGGCCTCCCGAAGCTTCACCGCCTCTAGTTCGGCCTTTAATGGAGCCGCCTCCAACTTAGCTGCTTCAGCTGCAGCTCGAGCCTCAGCCTCCTTAGCCGAGGCAACCTTGCCTCGATCACAGCAGCAGCCAGCCGGTTGGCGAGGCCGACCTTCTCGTTCTCCAACTCCCGTTGGACCCGAGATGCTTCAGTGAATCGACTAGTCCCCTCGTCAAGGAAGCTAGACAAGTCCGAAGCCTCCTTCAGCAGCACCTCTGCGAGGCTAGTGAATTTGGCGGCTATCACCTCGGCGCCCTACAAAATCCCTTAAAAACATTATTATACAAAAGGGAAAAATACATCAACACTCCCAAATAGCTATCATACCTCGGGGAATGGTCGACGCCGATTCACTAGTACTCCAAATAACCAACCCGATAACTCAGCGGAAGGTCGGCCGGTTATCAGGGCACTGCCACCCTCGAGCGATGTGACCTCAGCTCTTCTCGGCCCCTTTTGTCGACGTACAAGGGGCTGCTACGGAAGAGATCCCATTGGCGACGAGCCCAGGGCACTTTCAGTTCGGTCTGACGAAGCCTAGGACATAGCCTTCTCGGTGGTAGAAGGCTCCACTGATCTCGGCCTCTTCAAATTCTTCAGCAGCTTCATTGCAGTTCGAACACAAATACACTTAGTACCTTGTTCAAAAGAAGAAGTGAACTGCACACAAAGAAAGAAAAAAAAGGAGAGGATGCTGAAGTGGGGCCTCACCCTTCCCCGGCTCTTTCATGGAGGCTGGATCATAAGGGCTTAGCCTCGCCCTCGCAAGGTCAGCTTCGGGAAATTCTCCCTCAACCAGACCTTCATTAGCTCTTCAAGGTCACCAAATTTTTCTTCAGTGCCTTGATCCCCCAATTTACCCACCTTCTAAACGAACTGTAGGACCTCACCCAACCTGCAAAAGAAGAACTTCGATTGCCAGTTCGTAACTTTAGACTTCGTCTTGACTTTAAAGCCAAGATGAGGTGTCAGGTAAAACCAGCCTCCACTAGACTTAAACTGGTAAAACCTAAGAATAAGTCCTAGGGTAAGGCCGAACCCGTGACGGCCAGCTATGACACCAAGGCCCGTCAATTGCCTAAATGAGTTCGGCATAATCTGGGCTAGTGGAATGCCGAATTTCTGTAAAAGCTCCGCGTAAACAGGCAGCAGAGGAAGAAGAAGACCGTGGTGTAAATAGTCTTCGTAAATAGTCACAAACCCATTCGGAGGCTCTGAAGCCCTATCCTCTGACCGGGGAACTACGAGTTCAATTATATCTGGAAATAAATATTTTTTTGCAAGAAGTTGAATTGCAGAAATATCAAGGGTCGAGGCAAACCCAGAAACCCTACCGCCTGATTCTAAAGGAGGGGGGAAAATTACTCTACGTCTAGATGGAATCGCGGAATTTACGGTATATACTTCTATTTCTACAAGACCGCCCCGGCGAGATGGCGCCGACGGCGACATTGACCCACCGCAGTTTTCACTGGAATAACTTTGACTACTTTGTGAAGAGGAAGCCATGGAAGTAACTTACTTGTGTAAGAGGAAGAGGGGACGGAAAACTTCTACGGCAACTTTGACGATTTTGACGGACGGTGGAGAGCAAATGTGCAGCAGCAAAAATCGCGAAGAAAAAAAATTCCTTTTTCTTTTGCAGACAAATTTTCAAATTTCGAGAGACAGTGAGAAGAAATGGCGTATGAGGGAAGTTTTATTCAACTTTCCGCCTCTTCCGCTCCCCGCATCGCTAATCGTGCCCTACTTTATCGGGACCCTAAACGGCGCATTAATTAAAGTAACTGCCACTCCGTGTTCGTCCTCGGCAACTACTTCTCCGACCTCGTCTTAACAAGGCGGTACGAACTCAACTTCGTCGAATTTATTTTTTGACGGGGTAAGCCACTTTAAACTGACCTCATCCTAACGAGGTGGTACGCGATTGACTTCGTCAACTCTACTTTTGACGGGGCAACGCACTTTAAACTGACCTCGTCCTAACGAGGCGGTACGCAATTGACTTCGTCAATTCTATTTTTAACGGGGCAACGCACTTTAAACTGACCTCGTCCTAACGAGGCGATACGTGATTGACTTCGTCAATTTTATTTTTGACAGGGCAACGCGCTTCACATCACTCATACCTCAGCTATTTCCCCTAAATCACACCCTCGCTTCTACATCTTTTTGGGGGGGGGGGATGTGATAGGATATGGCCCAGCACCTAGACCCAAAGCATCAGACCCAATATAATTAGGGCCCCGACAGTTAAGCTCAACCTAAGTAGCTCGGCCCAACTGAAGATAAGAGAGTCTATCACCAAGGCAACCAGGACTCCTACATCGACTACAACTCAAGCTCTAAGAGAGATATAGAAGCTCGGTGTTTATCCATAAAGGAGGAGATCAAACCAAAGAGTCCAAATAGGAGAATGATTTGTATTATAGTCGAACTCTATGTAATTATCTATAAATAAGGGTTTAGAATAGATTGAGGGAGGAGAACAATCTTGTAATCACTACTCATACAAGCAATAAAGATCCATACTCTTTCCGTCCGTGGACGTAGATCTATTCCAATAGATCGAACCACGTAAATCCCTTTGTGTTCCGTTTGCTTTTGTGTTCATCAATTCCTTGTCTACGTGCATTAATTACCTTACGAAAACAAAATCGATCACTTTCTAATTGAACTAATGAATATTGGTACATTTTAGTGTTTAAGTTATTTTCTCAATGAACAAAAGAATACCAATGCAAATACAAAATTGACAAACTTAGTGTTGAAAAATTTAAGATGTTATGTTAAATTATGTCGAATTACATAAAGTATTTATTAGAAGTTTAGAATCCGTGTATACAAATTATCCAAAACTTTTATTTGTATTGTTATCTATCTCTTCAAATATTTGATGACAACACTTAACGTTTCGTTAAGGTTGTTGTTGCGTAAAATGATTATGTGGCTTTCAACTTCCACATTTATTTGAATAATTTACATATTCTTATTTCATTAACTCATAAAAAAACAAAAAAAACAAAACAATAAGGGCTTAGTTAGTTATTAAGGAACGAACCCAAATTTTAAAAAGGTATAAAAATTAAAAAAAAAATTCAAATAATAGCATACGGAAATAATAATAATAATAATAATAATAATAATAATAATAATAATAATAATAATAATAATAATAAATGTTTGCTGATTCTTACAGAATAATAAAATAAAATAAGACTTTTTCCTTTTCTTCCTCTTTTTCTTCAAAGAATAAATCATTAGTTATTACTTTTTGTTGCAGTCATATTTTTAGTTTATAATGTTGACTTTAATTACACTTTTTTTTGTTATCTTTTACGTGAATCGGCATCTCTTAATTTTAGAAGAGGTCTACCGAATAAATATCCAGCCCCTAACCTAAAATAATATTTAATTATTAATCAACGTAAATTTATTTATATTATTATACTATATTACATAATTATCCTTACTTTTAACTAAATTTAAAGGATATAATAAGCAATACATATTTTTTTTAAAAAGCCCCTTTAATATATTGGTATAGATAGATAATAATATACCAATAACAACAATAATAAGAAAAATTCAAGAACTATAGATAATAATAATAATAATAATAATAATAATAATAATAATAATAATAATAATAATCTAGTCACCACTTGTGGGCACAACTTATATTTATATGATCATGATTTTTTAAAATTTTTTTTTTATTGATATGTATTCTAATACACTATTCATTTCTATGACATGCCAGAAAGAACAAATCAAAATTTTATTTGATACAGTATAATTTGTGAATATAAATGAATTATTAAAATAAATAAATAAAATATTCAATATATGTAAACGATATGCAAGTAAGTCCAGAAGTCCTATAGAGGAGATGAGAGAGGAGAGAGAGATAGCCATTAACCAATAGCATTACTCCACTCATTTACTTCCAACTTCGCACACCTTCCCATCTGTCTCTTCCCATTTCTCCCACCCTTGAATAATCTCTTCAGCTCCAACACAGCCACAGAAATTGATGCAAATTTTAACTCACTGCATCTGCATTCATCCCTTTCCATGATTCTCACGTCTTCTGCTCCTTTACCATTCCTTCCTTCTATCTAACTCCTTCATTTCGCCGTAGAATCTCAAATTCTCCTTCCTTTTCCAACCTAGACTAGACACCCATTTTCTTGCATGGCTGCATCTTTCTTCACCTCCACTACGAATTTAATTTCACCCTTCCACTTTTCGTGCTCTGCACGAAGAACCCTCTTCTTTTCTTGATCTCAGATAATATAAAACTACTGAATTTTCCCATTTCTTGTTTACTATGACGGAGGTCCTGCACTCACCGTCTTCTTCGTCTTCCCCTTCGATTTCCACGCCCACCCGCAATCATTCGCTGTTTCAGTCGTACGGCGGTGATGAGGTAGTTTCTAGGATGACGAGGGGTGACAGGGAGGAGGAAGAAGTGAGGGAAAAGAGGGACAATGAAAGGAGGGACCAGTTATCCCTTCTGGCATTGTTGCTTGCTCTATTTAGGAAGAGATTTTGGGTGAATTGCAAGACGGATAGGGGTGATTTCTCCGACGGCAGCGGCAGCGGCAGCGTTGGCAATGGCGACGGCGTCATGGAGATCGGCTGGCCTACCGATGTACAGCATGTTAATCATGTTACTTTTGATAGATTTGATGGTTTCTTGGGTTTGCCTGTTGAGTTCGAGCCTGAGGTTCCCACAAGGGCTCCGAGTGCTAGGTATATGTAATGTTTCCTTCGCTTATTGAATTTTAGCTGCTTCTTGTTACAATCTTGATTTTGGTTTATTTATTTATTTATTTTGTCGTGCTTGAATGCTTGTTGGTTATGACATTATACGTGGAAATGGGTTTGGATTATGACATTCTGTAATAATTGTGTGGAATGGAAAGTTAATCTTGATAATGATTTGGAGTTGGATTGCTCCACTATTTCTGGTGGTCTAGTTTTGTCGAGTATTAATGAATTTCCGGACTATTTGGTGTAGTGCTGATAAATGGTTTTGTATTCTATTTTGGGGAGTGGGTTTTGGCTGTCTCTGATGATTTAATTAAGTTAGTTGACTATGCTGAATATTGGCTTTTATTGCTTATGCAACTAATCCAATTAATCAGGTGGAAGTGGTTAGTATATTGAATGATTCAAGCAACCTATTCATCTCATTGTACCTTTCTTAATAACTAACTTCTTAGCTGTTCATTAGTAGAAAACATGTTGAGTGATTATGATTTGTTCCCATATCAATAAATGAGACTTCCTATAAATTAGGTACATAATAAAGTGTTGAAGTTTCTGATTGAAATGGGTGTTTCATATCTGGAAAATAGAGTGATCTCATGGCGTCATTGATATTTCCATAGTTGGATTATGTGGTTGCTTTTTGCTGTTCTATGGAACCATCAAACGTGGATATATCAGCTATGATCATTTGTAATGCCATAGAGATTTATGGTCTGGTTGTATTGAATTGTGCGTCCCAGCTATCATTAACATAAGCTAGTCATAATTATCAATCATCTGTAGTCTTTTGGTTGGAGTTCTTTGATCCTAGTGACTAGTTGACTACATAACATAATTTCTATAAAATGCTGTTATGATGACTTCTTTTTTATATTGCTGCTGACGTTCCTCACTGGACTTCTGCTATGGTATCCATGAACAGTGCAACTGTTTTTGGAGTATCTACAGAATCAATGCAGCTGTCTTATGATCACCGAGGCAATAGCATTCCTACTATCCTCTTGCTCATGCAGAGGCATTTGTATTCTCAAGGTGGCCTTCAGGTGCATTACTGTTTACCTTGATATGCCCAAAACATATTCTAACTATAGGTTTCACCCTGAAAATTATGCGGATTGCTTTATTTGTATTATTTTATACCCAGCTCTAATGGTGGTTGCAATTTCGCTTACAGGCTGAGGGTATTTTCAGAATAGCTGCAGGAAACAGTCAAGAGGAGTTTGTTAGGGACCAACTAAATAGAGGTGTGGTTCCTGAAGGGACTGATGTACACTGTTTGGCAGGCCTAATCAAGGTAACTTATTGACTACAGCTAAGTTCTTCTGCATAAATGTTGTTTCTGTGATTGTTAGTGGGCATCAGAAATACAAGCCCGCAAAGGATATTTTTGTACTGTCGAATCTCTCTCCCACTTTTCATTATTTATACAGATGCTTGTGCTGGCATAGCTTTGCGAAACATCATAAGGTTTTTCTCATGCATAATGCATTAATTAAAACTCCAGTCAGATACAATGTCATAGTCTGTTAGTTTCCGTCAGTTGTTTATGTATTCTTGTTTGCTATGTGATGAATGCTGTATAACTCACTACTTTATGCTCCTTTTAGAAGATTTGGATTCTCAGTTAAATATGATAATTTAGTGCTAAAAGTCCCATAAATGAGAGTGAATAGAACCTGGCTCAGATTAACTTTAGTAAATGCTTATTTGGATTTTGGACCTTCTTTGGTTTCACAAGTTGCTTTTGATATTGATTATATTGAACTGTATTGTAAATTTTTTTACTAAAAGTACAAAAATCCATCTATTTATGTCTAGCATTTGAAATTTTTAAGACCATTTGCTTGAGGGATCAGTTACCATGAACTATTTGATAAGTTAGCTATAACCTATAAGATCATGGTAACATCCATTTTTTTCCATCTTCCAGCTGTGTGCCTGACTAGTTTTAAGTCCTAGCACGTTTACAACAGTCACACACCCTGTGCTTGCATGAAACGTCACCGAACACATAATAGGCAATGGGAGAGGTTTCATTGATATTTTGGATGAGTAAGGATTGTAGTAACCAATCTCTTTCATTCATCTTTGTTCTCTCACTATTTCTGAACATATAGGCTTCGTCTTGTTGCTTTGCTCTGTAATTTCTTACTGTTAACACGACATGCTATTCCAGTCTAGCTTCTGTCTTTTAGGGTTGTTTCATCTATAAACTGATTTTTATCTTCAACTGCAATTCAAGGGTTATTTGACTAAACTATCCCCATGTTTTTGTGTATATGAATGTGCTTCATCTATTGTAAAGTTTCAGTTGCGTACATGCAGTGAAAAAGAAAATATTCCTAATCAAGGAAATTGTCAATTGTAGAATGAGACTGATACGGCTCTCAGTTGCAGAATTGGTAGCTTCCTGTTAACAAACCTCTCGTATGATTTTCTTAGGCTTGGTTCAGAGAACTTCCAAGTGGGCTACTGGATTCTCTTTCCTCGGAGCAGGTGATGCAATGCCAGTCAGAAGAAGATTGTGATTCACTCGTAAAGGTTCTTCCACGAACGGAAGCTGCTCTGTTGGAGTGGGCAGTTAACCTAATGGCAGATGTCGTCCAGCAAGAACATTTTAATAAGATGAATGCTTACAACATTGCCATGGTATTCGCTCCTAACATGACACAGGTAAACCTCATATTTTTGTGCCCTGAAATAATACCTACCTTGTTAGTTTAATCAAATATGTTGATCCCTCCATATGAAATCCTTGCATGCAAGTGAGCAAGAACAGTTCAAAATCGAGATGCATGGAGGCTTACCCTCTGGAAGTCATCTACTCAGATGACAATTTTTGGCCAACACATTTGACTATTTGATTTTCCTTACTCTGGGTGCATATTAGATTTTGATCATACGTATGATTGGGTTTTTAAAGAATAGAATGAAAAGCATTTGATCTCGAGGAAGTTAACTGTCTCATTGTGAGTTGTGACACACTATAAAATAGAATTTTTGCTTTTCTTTTTCAATTCTAATATGCTTAGGGTTTTGCTTACAGATGGCTGATCCACTGACAGCATTGATGTATGCTGTACAAGTTATCAACTTCCTAAAGACTCTTATCGAGAAGACGCTACGGGAGAGAGACGATTCTGTGATAGACCCAACTTCTGTTCCTCACATGGAATCTTCCGATGACAACGGGAACCAGAATTGTTTGAGGCTGCATCACAAAAATCATGGCGAATCAAATGATGAGACGATACACAAGTTTGTGGCGGAGGACCCTGCTTCGGACACTGATTGGGAGGAGACTAGCCAAGTTGAAAACATCACTGATGAAGATTACCACAGCTATTCAACGTGCTCTGTAGAATCCGAAGAAAGCGTCTCTTGTACTCAGAATCAGGTTGAAGAGAAGATTAGGAGCCAAGAGGATGAGTCGAGTGATTCCAATAGAACTAAATTGCAGTTGAAAAGTGATTCGGCTACAATGATCGAGGGCAAGGGCAAAGGTACGAGCAATTTGAGCCGTATAAACTCGATGGCTGAATGGTTTGAAGCTTGGCGGTAGATAAAGAGTCTTCTTGGTGGATGCTATGTGAAAATTATGTATGCTTTTTACTAGTTGTATTACTTACTATTTAGTGCTTGTTGGTTGATGCTTGGAGAAGGAAAAAAAAGTATTAGTTTATTTTTTATTTTTTTATTATCAGTTTGATGTTAGTGTTAACATGCAAGTTCAGTTCGTATGATTTGATGAATTATGTAGCTAGCGAACATGCATAAAAGTCTAATATTATTTGGACCACAACATGCATGGAGATATGGCTATCGCTTCACTTAACGAACTATTCAATCTATGTGTGAATATTTTGGAGATTATTTTGATGGATACTAGATAGGAAAAATAATACTACATTTTTTTTCTTCTTTTTTTTTAAATCATATTCTTTAGATTTTCTTGTCACATAAATACCCTTTTTTTATAAATACAACGTTTCACAACTACTTTTTTCGCACTCAAATTCACCTCCCCCTCTAACCCGATAACAATTTATTACCGTTTATATCACCATTTCAATAATAAGTATAAAAATTTGAAATATTATACATATGATGAATCGTGATTGCCATTTACGATATTGAAATTTGTAGGTCCAGAATGAGCATGAATCACATGTAGAAGGGGGAGGGTTGAATACGTGTGACATGTCGACTAATAGTTTTTGCAATCATTACGCCTCTTTCAATATACTACCTTCATCTCATTAAGGTAGTCCCATTTGCTTTATGCACGTATTTCCACCGAAACTTAGTACGGGTTTTAAAATATAATTTTGTAGTATTGTTTTTTTTACGGGATACTATGACACTCATAGTATCCCGTAAAAAAAACGATACTACAAAATTATATTTTAAAACCCGTACTAGGTTTCGGTGGAAATACGTGCCAAATAGTAAATGAGACTACCTTAATGAGATGGAGGTAGTATGATGCTTCATGTACAATCATACACCAGGGTGAAGTATTTGACACACATTTTCAATGATTCCCCATTCCTCACTTTGGGGTAATGGATTCCCTTCTTGCCCCCTTTTTGATTCCCCTCTTTTTACTTGGGACTTGATTCCCTTTCCTCTCCTCTCTTCATATTCCCTCAAAATTTATAATTTACTCCATGATAATGTCATTAAAACTTAAAATATATATTATTCATTATTTATTTTAAATATAATATTATATATATATATATTATATTATTATATTATAATTGTTTAATTATAATATAATTAAATATATAAATAAATATATTATGTTAATTAAACTATATAATAAATGATACGTATTTAATTAACATTCTAAAGTTTGATAATATTTAATAATATTTCATTTGTAATTACATTTTAATTTAATAATATATATATATATATAATTTATATTATAATATAATATGATTAACTATTATATATATTTAAATAATAATAATAATAATATAAATTATATATGTATTTTATTCTAAAAAAGTAGATTTATTTCAAAATTGCAATATTACAATATATTTATAATATAATAAAATTGAATATATATATATATATATATATATATATATTTACTCCCTCCGTCCACAATCTTTAAATACTAATACTATATCCGGACGTCCACCATCTATAGACACTTTCTTGTTTTAGTAATGGTCCCCACAACTTCATCACTTTACAATTTAACACTTTAATACTTTAATACTCACAAAAATTTTAAAGGGACCCACAATTATCCTACTTTAACATTTTAACACATTAATTTATTAATATATCACCACATTGCATTAAAACTTGTGCCAGAAATTTTGGGTCTTAAGATGGTGGACGGCAGGAGTATTTATTAAAAATATAAATAAATAATATTTCGATTCTCTTTCTTGTACTTAACCAAATGAATTGGCAAATCAATAATGATTATCATTCCATATATATATTAAAAATATAAATAAATAATATTTCGATTCCCTTTCTTGTACTTGTAACGCCCTGACTCAAGAAAATTAGGGCGCTACCAAACGCAAACGAAGAAAGAAGAAATACGAAAAAGGGATGCCGAGAATAACCTATTCAATATTATAAATCAAGCTCGAAAATTTGAAATCGAATAAACTTCATCTCAAATGGGTTTAGTCAACCTTCAATAAAATGGGAGTTGAATAGTCAAATAAAAACTTGAGAACTACGATGAAGTCAAACATTTAATATATATATAACGAAATAATCTTACATAATTATACAACCATTCAGTGGAAGCATTTAAGTAGTAGTATCTTGACCAAAACATACATAGTTTGACCCGAATATACAAAAGAACAAAAGTTGGGTCAACTAAACACAGTCCATCGAGTCCACGTCGCCCGCCTTCCTTCACTCCATACCTATAAAATAGTTTGAAAATATTTTGGGGGTGAGTGCTAAAGACACTCAGTGGGCAATACATACATATATACTTTCGTCCAGAATATTGTATCATAGAATTGTAGTTGCTTTCATATAACATGGGCTCATAGATAACATTGTGTGGAAACAGACTCTATGTGGCCACATAAACATAGTGTGTCGTGAACATTGTAGGAATTCCATATGCAAGTCATGTCAATCCACGTATGAGCATAGCAAAATAGTTTGGATCATAGACGTAAAGCTTTTGTAAAAATAGTTGTAGGTTTTGAAAATAACCCACTTTAAAACTAGTAGCGAGCTTGTCGGATAGCTCTAGTTCGGGTGCTTTGAAGCTTGATCTATAATAAGAGATCTACAATTAGTATGAAGCCAGAGACTGTAGTTGTGATATATATGTATATGCTTCGACTCTTCATACACTATTTTAACTAGGAAACCATTGATCCAATGATAATCTCGTAAGATCCCAAATATCCACTTCTTTACATATCCAAATCAGAAGTCCAATGCTTCGATTTTCCACAAGGCACGTGGTTAAATGTTGAAGCAAATGCTTAATTCTAGTTCCTTATGTTAATTACGTGGCCAATAATTGAACTCAACATCATTATTAAGTTAAGAGATTCAAATCTACAACCCATCATATTATTCAACTAAAAATCTACTATTCGATCATATTACTGTATTGATTATAAGTTTATATTTGCAGCCCCATTTCCATATTATAGTTCATCTCATCATCTTCCTCCGTCGTCATCCTCCCTGAGCACACAACGCTTTCAATTTCCATCTCCTTCAGCAGAAGCTCTCATTCGTCGAACACCGACATACGCCGGTGCAGTCGAGAAACTCCGGGTGGATTCTGTCTCATTCGTTTGTCGGCGATAAATTCATTTTTTTGACTACAGCAGCCTGATTTCTCGACTCCCTACTCCCTTGTTTCCATTTTTTTTTCCTATTTCGTTTTGATTGTTCTTTTAATACGATCTTAAAACTTAAATTTTGTTTCGTTTCCTTTTACTCTCTTAATTCTATTATTAATTAGTTATGCTTTTTTGATTGGAAAATTATAGGATAGAAGTCTCGATTTTGTATATCAGAGGTTACGAAAGAATTCATGAATTTTTATTCTATTTCCTTTATCAAAGAAACGGAGGTGTAAGTATATATCTATATATATATATATATATATATATATATATTGGACTTACGAGAAAGAAAATGAAGAATTGTAAAGAGATCAAAGATTTGTTTTAGCTTACGTAGAGAATTTGGTTGTGAGGAGAGGTGATTGCTTGAATCTCTTCACTAAACTTTGCAAGGGGCAAACGGTATGTGATGAGAAAGTGTAAG
This sequence comes from Mentha longifolia, assembly GCA_001642375.2. Taxonomy (NCBI): domain Eukaryota; kingdom Viridiplantae; phylum Streptophyta; class Magnoliopsida; order Lamiales; family Lamiaceae; genus Mentha; species Mentha longifolia. The sequence continues at coordinate 20,095,329 of CM038112.1, read as the reverse complement.
TGACTTCAAAGAAGATGAAGATCTATCAAAGTTTTGACTTGCTGCGACTGTAATTACAGAAGATGAGGAAGGTGTAGAAGTGTTTGACAGATTGATGAGGAGTAGAATATTTTGCAACCGACATCTGTTGAGTGTTGAGACGTGGAAGAATCAGAATAGGTGTGGGATTTGTAGTATTACACGTATTTGAATATGAAGTTTAAGAATTTGACAAAATAATTCTATCTTAACAATTACATAATATATATATATATATATATTTTTAGTTATCCTCTAGTTCTATAGTTGGGCTTTCATTCAATAAGGACAATAATCTTAGCTCATTTCTCCAAGTTTACTCGCTCCTATATATATTGGGCTTATTAATACTTTACATCTAATTTATTACTTAACTTGTTTGGCCCAAAAGTCTTCTAAATTCAAAATAAAAAAAAAATTGGGATGTTACAGTACTTAATCAAATAAATTGACAAATCAATAATGATTCTCATTCATTTTCTTTCCCTTTGTTGATTCATTTCTCTTTCCTAAACAAACGGCCCTGATAGTTAGATAGGTTGATTCGGGGAGTGAAGAGCTTATCAAAATCACAGCTTCAAAATTCGTTGCGGAAAAGCGTTTTAGTGTGTGTGAGCCCGTTTGCACAATTATGGGTGTATTTGTGAAGTCGTTTTCTTTATGAAAGACTTCGTGTGTTTATGAACTTTATAAATTGCAAGGCTTACTGACTTATTTTGAGCATGCCAAAACTGCAGTATGCAAAGTAACTAGTGCATATATGACATGATGTATGCTTGACAAATATTGCAAAAATTAAATCGCTTAAAGTAAATAGCATACAAATTTTTATATACATCAATTAATTAGTGTGGTTCACGTAGTATATGATATAAATGTTCCATCATCCATTATGAGCACATTTCGTTGTTAATGTGACAATGTCACATCATTAATTTTTCTATTTAGAGTTTAGTTTAGTTTTTTTATTTGATTGCGTGGGCATTAATCGGATATAATGTATGAGACCGTACACATTGTTTTCTTTCTTTTTTTCTTTAATTGAAAGAAAGATGTGAACATTATCAAGTCAAAAGTCTCTCAAATCATCCCTATTTTGGTGTTGGACAAAGATACTAACGCGTTGAACATTAGAATTTGCAACAATCAAAATGTAAATCTCCACAACCACCCATTCTCATTAATTACTTATTCTAAAAAAAAAACAAAAAAACAAAAAAAACCTGAAAGGCAACCCTAAAATTCAGCATCTTTAGATAAATAATGGCAATCCACAATATTTTGACTTCATCAACAAAATTTAACCTCTTCCCATCTTTCTCTCTCTCTCTCTCCCCTTGAACCCACACACACACAAAAAACACAAACCACATAGTATTCTCTTCTTCATATAATTAACCCTTTTCCCATTTCTCATTTCTTTAATGGGTGGGGATTAGAGGGGAGAAACACATTACACATCAAGATCAAAAATCCAAAACCAGAAAAAGAAAATAAATTATTATTAGCAGCAAAAATGATAGTAGAACAGATTTTCCAGATGCCAACAAACCCTAAATTTGATGAATCCATTATTTCACCATGGAAACACGTCGACGACGACTCCATGGAAGAAGAAACTGGAAACCTACCTTCTTTAACTGAGATATTTGCGCAACTCCATCATCAAGAATCGTCGTCTTCTTCCTCTCTCTACACTCTCTCTCCATCCTCTTCTCTCACATCGGAGTTCTCCCACGACTTCCACCCTCCCTCCGACGACGACTGCAGGAAGCTTTACCTCATCCACACGCGCAGCGACAGTCTTTCTTCATGCAACTCGGAGGTCTGCAACGACGTCGTCGAGGATGCCGACAACCCGATCAAGGGTTGCGATCAAGAGGAGGAGGAGGAGGAGGAGATTTATCATCATCACCATGCAAGAAGAGAGAGTCGCCGCCATTGGAAGAGATGGAGATCTAGAAGAAAGTTTGGGGGATTCCCTCCACCGATTTCATGCATCGGAATAAGTGGGGAGCCATGGGTGTGGCTTCAATCGACGAGGCAAGATGGGAGGTTTATTTTGAGAGAAGTGAGAATCCCGACTCAAGAACTCATGCATGGATACCGCCAAAATGGATGCCTCAAGGTGGATATTGTTCAGTCCGATGAGGAAGAGGAGAAGGAGAAGGGGAAAAGGTGAAAAAAGAGAAGAAAATAAAATAACGCCGCATATATAGCTTAATTTAGGGCAAATTTTATATAAAAGTCTTTTTTGCATGGCAGAAATTTGATATATTTTTGCAAATGCTTGATTGTTTTCATTAATGTTGAAATTGTGCAAATAAGACGTTGTATAGAAATTGATGGATGTTCTTAATTATCAGGTTTTTGCTTGTGTGAATTGTGTTAATAATTTCCTTTGATCGAATCATGTAGAATTGAGCTGTATATGTATGTAGTAACTAGTAAGTATAATTTTCTCTCTATCTTCTTCTCTTCATCAACTTTTCTGTTTCAGCATTTAATTAGTCACAATAGACATAACCCTGCTATTTATATTCGTATAATAACATATACGAATTTTTAAGGATAATAAGCTAGGAATGTCCATTTTTATCTTTTATAAATTGTCATTTTTCTTTACTTAATTAATCTTCACTTATTTTTATCTTTTATTATATTCGTATAATAAATTGTCATTTATATCTTTTTATTTTTATTTTTCTTCATATTAAATAATCTTCACTTATTCCCTTCCCCTAACCTTCTGTGTACATTTAACGTAAGGTTTCGATTTTTTTATCGATGATGGGAAATGATAAAACTATTCATTTTTCTATTACAGTGAAAACAAAGGATTTAACATTAAAATTGAGTATAACTATCCGAGAAATATTAAACTTCCTTGACCTATTTTATATAGTATCATATTGATAACACAATTAATAACATTTATCACACACACACGCACGTACATATATATATATATATATATATATATATATATATATATATATATATATATTTTGATCAGGCAAACGGCAAACATAACACTCACACATCCACACACGCATCCGAGGTGACTTGAACCCCCGACCTCTTGATTGGAAGGGAAACGTCTTACCAACTGAGCTGCGTTTTGTTGTCATATATATATATATATGTATATATATATATATAGTGGAGAGATCACATACAAAAGACATGTTCCTTCCGTAAGAAATGAGAAATGATCTGAACCACTGATCTTAGTGTGATCTACGGTCAAGATTAACTGGTGCATTATGATTACACTAAAAATGCATTATGATGATCGATGCATTATGATTGTATACACAATGCATTATGATGCCGATGCATTATAGTTGTACATATCATGCATTATACTTGTGCATAAGATGCATTATTTTTTACGAAAAATCTCTTTTGTATGGGATCACATAAAAAGCTCTTCTAGTGTAAGAAATAAGAAGCATTTTAGACCCTTGATAATTAGAAATAGACGGTAAAGATTAATTCTCCAAACTTGCAAATTATTGTTATAATTGCTCACGTTTTCCGCTACAAGGATAAATTAGTAAAAGAAAACTTAATGATCTAACCACTATAAGGAAACTGCGATGTACATGGATTTTGAATAATCAGCCAATAAAAAAATAAACCTAACCAATAATAAATCTTGCAAACTAAAATCCAAAATATCCTACACAAAACACTAAAATCTGTTGCAATTAAAAATTCACGCATAATAAAGCTTCCCAACACGAAATAACTAAATTAAATTCACTCTAACTTTTGTGAAGAAAAAATTCAAATAAAATCCTACGAAATCACGATAAATCGTATATGTTGGGAACCCCTGCAGTTTGGTTTTGATGATGTTTTCCGAAACCACACTTAGTCTGTATTTTACACTTTCATAGGTTGATTATAATGACCTGCCTTGTTGGCAAAGGTCAAGTCTTCATCTTGCTTTAGAGGTTGGATATTGTAAAGAGCATATCGTGCTTCAATAATCTGTTCTTTAGTCCTCAACTTGTCTCACGTTATAGAGTCAACCTGTTGTAGAAGTTCTAGTTGCCTTGTCATGAAGAGCTCAAGACCGCTGGAATTCTACAGATCAAGGTCATCCAGATCCACTTCTTGTGTGGACGACCTGTCCTACGCTACCTGTCTGCCAGCAAGGACAAAATCTCCCAACGGCTAGAACTGAGTTAGCAGTACGGCCTCTCTGCCATCACTGACAACTCCAACGGCTAGACTTCAAATCTGGGCCTATAAATACTTCAAGCCTCTCCAGAATTCAAGTACGGGAAATTCAATATTCAAGCCAAAACTATGCAGAAATCTCTGAAGTTCAAAACTCACTTAGCACTCGAATCAAGAAGATTTCCCAAGTGTTAAGTCTAATAGATTTATGATTCTTGATCTCTTGTTCTTAAGTAATCACTGCTACTTAAGAACATCGTGTATTTTCTACACCCAAAGTCTGTAATGTCTGTAAGTGTTAGAAAGAGTGTTAGATCTCTTAATTGTTAGGTTTGGATTAACTTAGCAAGTTTAGAGGTTGTGTTTGTCACAAAGGTTGTAATCTCTATTTAGAGAAGTTTGTAAGGGTCACGACCCAAAACTCGTGTTTGGATTTCGTCGAGGTTAGACAAAATCTGAAGCTGATTCTCTGTCAGTCTAAATAAGAAGAGAAGTAAGGAATTTCAGTTACGACGGTAACTGATGTGGACGTAGGGAAGGTTATCCCGAACCACGATAAAATCGACTGTGTTGATCTCTCTCTCTCCCCTTTATCTATTTACAGTTGATTTACTACTTACTCTCTGACCTGCATAATAAACATATATTCTCTTTTACAAACACACTATCTGTTACAAGAAAATATTTTCTAAGTGTTGCCAACTCACTCACCAACTTCCGCACAACACTCTCAACCTGTTGAGAACCTGTTCTCACTGAACCTGCTCCAACTCAACAGGTTGTTACAATCTTCTTTTTATCTTACCTGTCGAGTCAACCTATTTAAACCTCTATTTTAAAGTCAAAACTGTTGGCAATTGGTGTATTCCCCCCATACACCAAAACACTATTTTTGGGACCAACAACTGGTATCAGAGCGGTGGTTCTTTTGACCATCGCCTCTGCATACTGAAAGTCTCTCAAAGCTTTTGGTTAATTCGAACTTGATCCAAGAAATTCCTTTCTTTCAAAATTTTCTTCTCTCTCCTCATCATGTTTACATCATCATTCTGCAAGAAATATCATTGCAGATGCTTTCTCAGAAGCCAATGTCATCAACATAATTGAGCAAGCACTTTTTGCTGATGAAGTTGATAAAGATGATAATGTTGGAGAATGCAGCCCGAAAATCACATCAAGATCAGAGAACTCTCAGTCAGTCTCTGAACTTGAATCCACTTCGTTTTCTAACATTGATCTTGCAGGAAAGAATACTCCCGAGATGATTCACAGGGACGAATTAATCAAGCAAATGAAGAACTATGAAAAACTCTCAAACATGTTCAAAGAGCTTGTCATAGTTGGAAAGGAACTGGAAGAGGAGAATGCAAATTTTAAGTTGGCCTTAAAAGAAAAATTTGAACCTTTTGATGCAGCTAAGGATCAGGAGATTACAATTCTGAAATCATAAGTTGATCAAGTTGTATTAAAAGAAGAAGCTTTAAAGAAATCGCTCTCTAAAAAGGATGGAGAAATCATTTTTCTATCTCAAAAGCTTACAGATCTTCAGCAAAAGGTTGATCGAATGATCAAAGGAAAAGATAAGCTGGAAGAAATCCAGTCTGTTCAAAGAAATCCATTGATCAAAGCTGGATTAGAGCTTAAAGGTCAACTGAAAGCTCAAAGTCAATATGTTAATAGGAGGATCCAACTTGTGAAGTCCAAGGACAAACAAGCTACAAATTCTACTCAACGGACTCTACCTGACAAGAAAATCAACCGGAAAAATCCAGTTCGCCAACCACAGGCAATCTTGATGAAAGAGCACAAAGCCTCGAGCTCTCAAAGTCAACCTGCTGACATAGCCAATGCTCCTCCAAAGAATAGAGATCGACCTATTTCCATCAAAGGTCGATCCAAGTCTAAAAGGAAGCAGCATGTTCCCAAATCTCGAGGGATACAACCTGCTTATCACAACTCTTGTGAGGAATGGCCTCAGCAACAATTTTATGGACATTTTGAGCCATGGAACTGTTACTATCATTTTGAGCCTCCCTATAAATTCAATCATCCACAGGCTCACTATGGGTTCTATGAGCATCAAGGTTATCAAACTCACTATCAACCTGCTCATCAACCCCACTTTCATTCTGATACTCTCGAAAACTCTTTCCTTCGAAAACCTCATCATCTATCTCCAAGATAGATGAGGTTGAAGAAAAAGAAAACTCGTGTTGTATCTCAACAACAACCTGTCAAGAGTTCTTCAACTCTCAAATGGGTTGTTAAATGTATCTTGCCACAGCCTGACCTGAAAGCTGACCTGTCTGAAGACACGACAGACTCATCAACAATAACTGTTTGAAGCTCCTCGTACAGTTATGAATCCTCATCTTGAACTTCTTCAGATGAGACGGTAAACTGTATCACGTTCTGTCTTCAATAGTTAATCTTTTTTGTTTTGTGTGTTGTTAACCGTCATCCAGAAAATACTCTTGGCTAATGAGTAAAATACTCTTCTACTTTAGTTTCTCGTGTTGATCCTTGTGCAGATTAGATCATCTTTGCATAAATCTGCTGAACTTTAATGCACACACACGAGAACAGCTGGCGCTGACGTAAGAGATTATGCCACGTAGTCAGAAGAAAATCCTGGCCTACATCCGAGCTTAACAGATTCACTTATTTATTAAGCTCGAAGCAACCTTAACAGATCACCAAGAGATTCACTCACCATGATGTGTTGACATGTGCTCTGTAACAGGTCATCCAAACCTGTTCTGCATGACACAGGTCATGAAGGAACTCCCCCAACCCTCTTGAACTCAATAGATACACTCTTCATAAGTGAACCTGTCCTCTCTCAGACTGATCATAAATTTAGGGAGAATAAGTGAAGTGTATCAACTTCCCTTGTGATGATTACTTCCTTATCTAGACTTGTGCCATACCTATTGTCATTACCTTTTCTAACACAAGTAAAAAGATATTCCCAGATTCTCCTTCTCAGAATATGAAAAGTCTTGAGAATATCCAAGGTTTTCTATCAAATCAACCATCTGCCAAGTACTAAAAAGCTATGTGCGTGTAACCCACTCGCAGCCACTCGCCCACTTTCCCGCTCTCGACTTGTATGATCTAAAAACCGCTCACGATTCCCTAGAAATCTCAACCGCCAAGTCAAAATCTTCTATAAATATAGCAAATTGACTGAGAATCTTCATCTTCCTCATTGTGCTATCTCTCTACAAAATTCTGCAATCTTTTCCTTCAGCGTTCCCAGAATTCCTTTATCCCATCTCTTCAAAAATGGCGGCCCAACTCCCTAACAAAAAGATTGTCCAAGAATTTGAGCCCTATATCTTCTTTGAGAAAGTTGTCGTTCTCGATAATCATGGCTTCACCGGCATAAATCCGATGTTTGAGTCCATCGCTCGATGCAATGGATTTTTCAACATCATAACCGCTAAGCTCTCCTATCTCCTTCAAAAATATGTCGCCCAATTCTACTGTGCTCTGGAATCCGAAGGTTTTGACCCCTCGACGGTGACGGCTCTGGTACCGCAGGAAGGGGAACAGACTCAGTTGGTCTCTGTGTTGGGCCTCGTGCTCAGAGCTTTCAATCTTGTGGATATTGGCTCCATCTGCAAGATCGAGGACATTCCCGATGCCGCCGCACAGAGTTTCTACCATCAAGCTCTCATCGAACCAAAAGAGGCGTACAATCTGACGACTTTTAACCGGAGAGAACTGAAGCCGGAGTACTGAGTTCTCTTTGAATTCGTGCACAACGTCTTCCTCTCCTATGCTGGTTCCAACGAGAATGTCACCGTAAACAAACTCAAGGTGATGGTTGTTGTGTCGGAACAACTTGATGTTAATTGGGGTAGACTGCTTGTGAATCTGTTCCTTGAGCAGATTACCTTCATCTCTCGAACTTTCAAGAAAAATCGGTTGGTGAAGATTGAGGCGAGGCGCAATCTTCACCATGGAACAAGATCAACTTCATGTTGATGGCTATCCTCACCAATCGGGTTTGGTATCGTGTCGTTCCAATTCCTTCAGAACAACTGGTGCTAAACTCTCTGAAGCAGATGGGGATGCTTCTTGGAGTGACCCCTCACCTGTCTCCAATTCAAGTGAAGCTGCCAAGGCTCTGCTGTTCAGGCTACTGTCAAGGAAGAAGTAGGCCCATCTTCTTCTGGCAGGAAGGGCAAGAGGAAAATCAACCCTCTTCCCGATTCTCTCAGGTCAAGGAGAGCCACTCGCTCTCAGACCGCAGCTGCAGTTTGCACTTCCTCTCCTTCTCTCTGTCTCTCTTCTCCTGGCTGTCAAGTTGGAAGTAGGTTCCTCTGCGGGCAATCTGAACCTGTGACCACCTCTGTTCATCAGAAAGAAGAAACATTTGCTGCTGCTCTATCCTCATCACCTGTCAGCAATCTTGTTGAAGTTGAAAGTAGGATCATGGCCTATGTTAAGGCGGAGCTGTGTACAATGACCAGGAAACTCAACCTGTTTGAGCTTTCTGATATTCAAAGACAACAGTTTGTCAATGAAAAGATTGACAAGGTGGACGACATTCTCACTGCAGATCTCTAGGGGCTGAGCGTCAAGTTCTACAAATGCATCTCTCAACTGCAAGAAGAGGTCTCTACCCTCTCCCATGTTGCAACTGAAAATGCTCTCAAGAAGCTTGCACCTGAAGTTATTGCAGCTCATGATCTGGCAACATCTGCTGGCGTCTTTGCACTAGAAATCCACTGCAAAGACTATGTAGATACACAGGTTAAGGCTCTTCAAGCTGAGAACACAAAGCTCTGGAAATTCATCAGAACCCATCTTGGCTCTGCCAATAAGGGTGATGGTGGATCTACCTCAACGGAGAAGAAATCTTCATAGGATAATGTAGTTCTCTACCTAAGGAAGGACCGGTAAAGGTCAAGAATCTCAGGATCGAGAGAATTCTATCAATAGATGGGATAAAATCCTCTCTACGAAGAGATAATACAAGATCTCTACTTCAAGAGAATTCCTTGTCATCTCTATTTCTACAGATCCTGAGAAAAGCAAGAAACTGAAGCTGATAAATAGAATCAGCCTACACAGTAAAGAAAGGCAATGAACTTAATTGTACCTCATGTTATATTCTCTATCGAATCATTGTACTATCTGTTGTGGTTACCCTAATCTGATATATAATATAATGTGACTTTTTTTTTTCTGCCAAAGACAAAACCTCTTTGTCCTCTGCTATGCTCATCTGTACTTATCTTGATTCTATATCTGCGATTAACTGTTCTAGCATTACTGATAATGATAACCTTAACCGAATTGGTAACTCGGCACGTTATCTATCGTTGATTAACAAATCTTCTTATCTATTCAACATTTAAGATTACAGGTCATCCTCTCCAGATCACTTTCACTCCAAGACCTGTCGATGCTGACCTGACAAAAGAAGAAACTTCAGATCATAAACGATCTCTCAGCAAGGGGGAATCAATGGAACTCCTCTCTCGCTCTCTAACATCGCTGTTGTTAACAAAGTCAAAACCTTCAAATACTTTATTTTATCCTTCTCTTTTCATACACTGATTGTTGTGAACCCTCAGTTTGGTAATAGATCTTATCCATGAAGAAACTGAAGATGTGTCAACCTCAGAATTCAGATCAAAATACAAAGACAGATCATGTTTACCAATCAATGCTCTGATCCTCTATCCTCACGTGCAACCTATTCTGAACAATCTCGTTTTCCACCTCATACATCTCTATTCCCACTCTCCAACTCTTCAACCAATACTATATCTCTCCATTCCTCCAATCCTGACTCTCCCTACCATCCTCCAATCCTTTTGATGATATCGAAAAGAGGGAAGAGTAGAATCAAGGGGAATGAAAGTTTTGATTGAAAAGGGAGGAAGATAAAGGGAAGATAAGATCAAGGGGGGGGGATTGAAAAGAGCAGATTGAAAGTTTTGATTAAGAATAGGGGAAAATGAGCAATTCAGGAAAGAATCCTGAGTTAAAAGAAAAAGGGGGAAAGAAGCTCATCATTAAAGAAAAGGATGAGTCTTTTAAAAGTATCGAAAGTATTGAACTCGCACTTCTTTATAGTTCTTGATTTCTCTTGTAAACTCTTTATAAGAACTTATTGTAATAATGTTGGGTTTTGACATCATCAAAAAGGGGGAAATTGTTGGGAACCCCTGCAGTTTGGTTTTGATGATGTTTTCCAAAACCACACTTAGTCTGTATTTTACACTTTCATAGGTTGATTATAATGACCTGCCTTGTTGGCAAAGGTCAAGTCTTCATCTTGCTCTAGAGGTTGAATATTGTAAAGAGCAGATCTTGCTTCAATAATCTGTTCTTTAGTCCTCAACCTGTCTCACGTTATAGAGTCAACCTGTCATAGAAGTTCTAGCTGCCCTGTCATGAAGAGCTCAAGACCGCTGGAATTCTAAAGATCAAGGTCATCCAGACCACTTCTTGTGTGGACGACCTGTCATACGCTACTTGTCTGCCAGCAAGGACGAAATCTCCTAATGGCTAGAAGTGAGTCAGCAGTACGGCCTCTCTGCCATCACTGATAACTCCAACGGCTAGACTTCAAATCTGGGCCTATAAATACTTCAAGCCTCTCCAGAATTCAAGTACGGGGAATTCAATATTCAAGCCAAAACTCTGCAGATTTCTCTGAAGCTCAAAGCTCACTTAGCACTCGAATCAAGAAGATTTCCCAAGTGTTAAGTCTAATAGATTTCTGATTCTGGATCTCTTGTTCTTAAGTAATCACTGCTACTTAAGAACATCGTGTATTTTCTACACCTAAAGTCTGTAATGTAGGGGAGAGCACTATTAGCCGAAACCCAAAAACCAAACCGAAATAAAAATTCGTTTCGGGTTATTCAGGTTTTTTTCAGAATTTTGGGTTTATTCAGTTTTGATATTCGGGTTTCGGGTTCGGGTTCGGGTAAGTTTTTTTAAAACCCGAAAACCCGAAACCCGAATTTATATATATTAAAATTATTATTAATATAGTATATATATGCATATAATTTATAAAATTAATAAATTAACTAGGTTTTCAACTTCTGCGTTCTAATTCATCTCTTCTCAATCACTCGACTCACTCCGCAGTCCGCACTCAGTCTCGAGCGGTCGCATCAACAGATTCAACATTCTTAACCATCACTCTCGCCATTACTCTCTGTGCTTGAGCCCTAACTTTCTCACCCACGGACCACCGTCGAGTCTCAGTGTCTTACCATCACGGCGAGCCGGCGACGCCGACGCGACTCTCGCCTCTAAGTTTGCAATCCAGATTCCAAAGGGAATTGAAGCAGCGGGCGGAGAAGGAAGGTATGTGGGGCTTCTCTCCTTGTTGATTTCGACAATGCAATTGAATAAATTTAGGGATGTCAACTTTTGCTTTTAAGCCTTTTATTCTAATTCGTATCATTTCTCCTAAGTAAAGAGGAATAAGAGTCCTCACTTCCATTTGAATGGCTTGTTGTTTATATTTTTGTTGTTTTAACTTCACTAGTATTTCACTTATTTTTATTATTTCTCTCTAATTTTAGATGATGCTTAAAGTAACTAAACTACATGAAAAGGAGAGAGAATAGTGTAGATAATTTAGTATATGTTTACTGGTATCACTTCTCTTGTACTTAAGTGTAAGGGAATTCTTGATTCTCTGTAATATGAAATTGTTAAAGGAAAATGAACAAAGCTAAATCAACAGTTTTAATCAACTTTCCCTTGTCATTTCAGATTTCAAAAATTGGCATTAAGAGATCCATAGCCTTAATATTTATTTTTTTTCTTTCTTCTTTTTAGATTGTTGAAGGCGCTCTGCTTCGTAACCATAGATTCTTCAACAACCAGTTGTAATGTAAGTTCATATTCATGTATACTACTTTTACATTCATCAATTCTTAAGTTGTTTTATTATGTTTTTATTAATTCTCACTTCAAATGTAATTAATTTTTAGATGTCGACACAAGAAACTGTTGGAGTTGGAGATGGGCTTGAGGGAGTTGGAGATATACCAAATGAAGGTGGAGATACACCAACTGGAGTTGGAGATACACCTGAGGGTATAATAGGAGATGTGCCCACCTCTTGCCAACTTAAGAAGCGAAAAATAATGGAAAAACGGTCAGATGTATGGGAACATTTCAATCCGTCTACAGATTCTAGGAATAATGTTAAAGCTAAGTGTGTGCATTGTGGTAAGATTTTGTGTGCTGATACGAGAAATGGTACAACTTCACTGAAAGGTCACTTATTAAAATGCAAGAAGATGCCTGCAAAAGTAGATCTTAAGCAATCACTGTTACTTTTTCCTTCTCCACAAAATTCTAACCTCAACACTTGGAATTTTGATCAAGAAGAAATTAGGAATGCCTTGGCTTATATGATTATTGTTGATGAGTTGCCATTTAAGTTTGTTGAAAAAGAAGGGTTTCGGTACTTTGTTTCTAAGTGTTGTCCTAGATTTAACATTCCATCAAGATGGACAGTTCCACGTGATTACTTTATGTTGTACAATATGGAAAAAGATTTGCTTAGGGGATCACTAAAATTCACCAACCAAAGAGTTTGTCTTACCACAGACACATGGACTTCTATTCAAAGGATGAATTACATGTGTTTGACTGCTCATTACATTGATATTAATTGGAAGTTGCATAAAAAGATTATCAATTTTTGTCCAATTAATTCTCATAAGGGTAGAGATATAGGTTTGGCAATTGAAACATGCTTGCGTAATTGGGAAATTGAGAAAGTATTCACTGTTACAGTAAATGATGCCTCTTCGAATGTTGTTGCACTAGATTACTTGAAAAAAACTGTAGGACAATGGGGGGGGGGGGGTAACATCAGAAACTGTGATTATATGCACATGAGGTGTATTGCTCATATATTCAATTTGGTGGTGCAAGATGGCCTGAAAGAGATCGTAACTTCTGTAGAAAGAATTAGGGGTGATGTACGATTTGTTAGGCATTCACCTGCTAGGTTGAAGAGGTTCAAGGAATGTTGTGAGCATGAGAAGATACCAAGTAAGAATTTGTGTGTTTTGATGTTCCCACTAGATGGAACTCTACGTACTTGATGTTAGATGCTACAATAACATTTGAGAAAGCATTTACTAGTTTGATGTGCTTGATCCAAAATTTAGAATTGATCTTGAACTTGAGGATGGGGTGCCTGATGTGGTTGATTGGGTTAACTCGAAAAGGTTGTTGAACTTTTTGAAGATTTTTTATGAGATAACTTGTACAGTTTCTGGATGTTTGTATGTCACATCCAATACGTTTCTTCATGAGATTGATAAGGTGGATGTTCTGTTAAAAGCCTACATAGATGGTAGAGATAAGAACTTAAGCAAAATGGCACGAAGCATGAAAGAAAAATTTGATAAGTATTGGGGAGATCCAATGAAGATGAATAAGTTGATATTTTTTGTTGTTATTGTTGATCCTCGATATAAAATGAAGTGGGTGAAACTTGCTTTGACGGGCATGTATGGAATTGAAATGGGTACTCAAATGGCAAAAGCGTTGGAGGAAGAGTTGGTAGTCATGTGTGGTGATTATAATAAGCAAACAAATGTGGAAACTAGTCAAAGTAGTGGTGAACCTGGAGATGTTGTGTTGATGATGATGATCCAACACAAAAGGCATTGAAGGCGTTGGGAAGTATGTATGAAAGCTTTCAGCAGAGGGAGGTCGATAAGTTTCTCAAAGAAGACACTGAGAGCGGTGGCCCAAAATTTGACATTCTAGCATGGTGGAAACTGCATGAATACAGGTTTCCGATTCTGTCCCAATTGGCTCGTGATGTTCTAGCAGTATTGATCTCAATTGTAGCTTCAGAATCGGCATTTAGCACCGGAGGACGAGTACTTGATCCACTTAGGAGTTCATTGTCCCCTCAAGTTGTTGAGTTTCTCATTTGTGATCAAGATTGGCTTAGGAAGTCCTCTACTCCTGTTAATGTCGAAGAACTTCTGGAAGATGTCGACAAAATTGAAGAAGGTACTCAAAACATTAATCTTACTGATTCTTGCAAAATAAATATATCATGTATGCATTGTTGGTGGAAAAACTACGTCCTATTTCTGTTATTGTTGCAATATGTATTCATCACTAAAAAATATCCATTCATTTCTTGGTTTCCTGCTTTGGAGGCTTATCTTTTTATTTTATTTTATTTTTCATTTTTAAAATAATAGTTATGTTATGTGTATATTTAAATGGCTACTAAATTATGTCTGCCCAGTGAGCATTTGAGGAATGGAAGCTCTTATCTTAGTTTGTATATGGTTGGTTTATATTTTACTATATTGTACAATAATTAGTTATTTTTTAATGTATCTCATATGAGTATAAAATTTGATCTTTTATATCTAATATATTCTTTATCTTTTGTAGGTTTGAGAAAAATGGGTTTAAAGGATTCTACAGAGGAATCAATACCATTATCTGTTTGAAGACTTGAAACATATTGGCAATGGCAAATCGGCTATGGATGATTAGGATAACTTTTTAATGTTTCTTGAATCTTTTGGTAGTTATTTCAAACTATTTTTGGCAATGTATTGATAGGGACTATGGATAATTTTGAAGGTTGTAATATTTATCAATGGAACTATGGATAACAGGCATTGTAATGGATTATGGATAATTTTGCTATTATAAATTGTAGGAAAAACATTATTAGTATTGAGTTTGGATGAAAATTAGTGTTAATTAAATTTATAAGTGAATAAAGCAATATATATATTTTCTATATTTTAAAAATAATTTGGAATTTCGGGTGAAAACTGAAAAAACCGAAATTAATTTTGGTTTTTCGGGTTCGGGTTTTTTTTTAATTCGGGTTCGGGTTCGGGTGTATTTTTCAAAATCCGAATTTTTTTTGGTTTTTCAATTTTTTACTAAAAACCCGATCCGAAACCCAAATACTCACCCCTACTGTAATGTCTGTAAGTGTTAGAAAGAGTGTTAGATCTCTTAATTGTTAGGTTTGGATTAACTTAGCAAGTTTAGAGGTTGTGTTTGTCACAAAGGTTGTAATCTCTGTTTAGAGAAGTTTGTAAGGGTCACGACCCAAAACTCGTGTTTGGATTTCGTCGAGGTTAGACAAAATCTGAAGCTGATTCTCTGTCAGTCTAAATAAGAAGAGAAGTAAGGAATTTCAGTTACGACGGTAACTGACGTGGACGTAGGGAACGAACCACGATAAAATCGACTGTGTTGATCTCTCTCTCTCTCCTTTATCTATTTACAGTTGATTTACTAATTACTCTCTGACCTGCATAATCAGCATATATTCTCTTTTACAAATACACTATCTGTTACAAGAAAATATTTTCTAAGTGTTGCCAACTCACTCACCAACTTCCGCACAGCACTCTCAACCTGTTGAGAACCTGTTCTCACTGAACCTGTTCTAACTCAACAGGTTGTTACAATCTCCTTTTTATCTGACCTATCGAGTCAACCTGTTTGAACCTCTGTTTTAAAGTCAAAACTGTTGGCAATTGGTGTATTCCCACCCCCCCATACACGAAAACACTATTTTCGGGACCAACAATATATATCACGCTTTCTTCATTTAAAGTAATATTGTAATGAACATGTATCAATTTATAATGCATTTTGTGTTGTATCGTAATGCACTTGTCATTTATACATATACGAATATATTGTGTGATTAAAACAAATTACACATATATATTTTCGTAATGCATTGATGGTCAATTTTAATGCATTAATAGTAATATTATAATGCACTTCTCGTCAAACAAAATCTCAAACATGAATGTTATTTTTTGACAAGTTATACATATGCATTCATAATGCACTGTTTACACAAATATATTTTTGTAATGCATTGATTATCAATATGCATTAATAGTAATATTATAATGCACTTCTTGTCAAACAAAATTTCAAACATGAATGTTATTTTTCGACAAGTTATACATATGCATTCATAATGCATTGTTTGTTTATTTTTAATGCATTCATTGAACAATATAATGCACGGGTAATGCTCCAATGCCCACCGTGGGCATGTTTAATGTGCCCACGGATGACGTGACATTGGGATATATAAGGAAATTAATAAAAATTCTACCAAAAATAATTAAACCCTACTATAAAAAACTAAACCCTAAAAGGAAAAATTGCAGACGTGACACTGCCACATCACCGGTGGGCACATTAAGTGTGTCCACCGTGGGTAGAGGAGCATTTCTATATAATGCACAAAAGTAAAATATCAAACTTATAATGTTATTATTAATGTTCTGTTCCCCAAATTCATAATGCATTGATTAGATATTTTTAATGCATTTTTTGCATTTATAGAGCATAAAACTTTAAGGGGGGTGTATTGGTTGTAGAGTCTGAATGATTTTTTAAGACTTTCAAAATCTTTGGGTATTCATTCCGGATTTTCAAAAGTCTTTAAGAATTCTGAGGTATTCAATAAGGATTTTAAAAAATCTTAAAAAATCTTTAGGTATTCAACATTTTATGAATTTTACCAATCTATGGATTTTGTTTGATTCTCTTCTAAAAATATAAATAGATTTCACTCCTCAAAATCCCATCTAACAACGAGAGATTTCAAGAGTCGACACTTTTTGCTCTTCAAAATCTCTGCATCGCCCCTCTCCTTCCACCTCCAACGTCCTCGACGGCGGCAGAGTCATCGACCGCCAAAACCCCATTAGAGACTCCAAACTCCAAAACCCACCTCCTGAAAGCCCCAAAAAGCTTACCCCAAACACAAAAAGACTTTCAAAAATTTCTAATTCCGATGAAAACGAAAATCAGCCCCGCAAAATCGACACCACCGCCGCCGCCGCAGCCATTGGGAAGAAGAGGTGGAGCTGCACCAATCCCGGCGACTTTCTCTCCCCTCCCGGGTCCACGAGGTATTTGTTAAGAGAGGAAGTTTACTACAACTCAGTAGTGTCGGATTCTGATCCATCACTGCAGGACATACTACTGGGATTGATCGCCATGGCTAAGAACAGTGTAAATCTAGTTGAATTGGTGCCGATCGGAGTGAACCTGAGTTCCATAAGTTTAATGGCTATGGCCTTGAATTGTCAAAAGTTGGAAAGATTAGCTCTTTGTGGGAGTGAAACCATTGGAGCCCTGAGATTACTTGCATTGCAGCAAAATGTATAGCTTTAAAAAAGCTTTGTATAAAGATGTCGTGTAACAGATTCTGGGATTGAGGCATTTGCTTTTGGTTATCCGAAATTTGGTGAAGATTAAAGTGAAGAACTGCAGAGGAGTGCCAAGTAAAGTTGCAGATTGGCTTAGGGCTAGCCGGCTAGGAGAGTGTTGCTTTCTTGTGGTTTGTGCTTTTAGAAGGTTATCAAATGGTAATAGTAAACAAGAGTTTGAGAAATTAATTTTGCTAACTCTTGTTTGGTCTGCATTCTTGTGTTTCTTCATACATGCGTTTGAACTTGTGTTGTATCGTTGCTTCACCTTTTGCGGATTGTTGTAACCATTCACTTCCAATTATGCACCCTAAGATTGATATTCTGTAATGTTATCAATGATGTGCATGGCTAATGTTGGCTTCTTGAGTTCTTGAACAGAGTAGTTATGATTTTTGGTGATGAATTCTTCTTGGTGATTCTGATTAATTTTGTTTCTTAATTCATACACTCTCCCAAAACTATGGTCTTTTAATTTGATAAACATGTGTTCGTACTGGAATTTGGTTTGGTGCAATGGTGTGGATGCATCGTCTGATTTGAGTGTATCACAATTAAAACAAAAAAAAAATATAATCCACAATCTTGTTAAGTATATGAAAATCCATGTAAATCAATAAAAAAAAAGTCAGTCAAACTCTGATGGAGTCTATCGATTTTCTAAATTCATAAGAATCCATAGACATTTTAAAGTCCAAAAAAATCCATAAGAATCTCAATTGAATACACCCCCCTAAATTACAAATCCGTAGTCAACAACTTCTACTCCTGCTAATTAATATTGTGCTACAATACCTGAAGAAGTCCAAATTAGAGAAGAAAAACTTATGAGTAATACAATTGAAAAATCTATCGACAAGAAATAGTAATAATTGCGCAAAGTAATAGTAATTAAGAATCCCATAATTATAGGAGAAACGTATAACTCTCAATGTAAAAATACATTGTTAACCTTTAACGCTATTAATGGGTCAAATTTTAAGAAAATATGAGGATTAATAGTAACCGTAGATCAGAAAATATAAATGGATAAGATTACTTCTTATTTCTTACGGATTAACACTTTTGTACATGATCTCTCCTCTATATATATATATATATATATATATATATATATATATATATATATATATAGAGGAGAGATCATGTACAAAAGTGTTAATCCGTAAGAAATAAGAAGTAATCTTATCCATTTATATTTTCTGATCTACGTAATCAATTGTTACCCTAGCTAACAATTGTTACCCTAGCTAATTTTCTATTAGAGATGTTACATCCCTTAATTTGTTATTATATTGCGATGAGCCGAGCCAAACTATGGCCGATTTATATAATTTGTATTTATGGAATAACAAAGACAAAACATTTCCCATATGATTAATTTGTGTTGGTGCGTAGCAACTCATATATTGTCTAGTATAAACGATGATTTATTATATCCTCCAAATTTGTGCATCACTTTGAGGGACATGAATTTTAATAAAGAATTATAGTATTTTTTTTGTTCTTTATTGTGAGCGAAAATTGACTCTTACATTTAGTAATAGTATTAAATGGTGGGCTATGAATAGAAAGTTAGCAAATATGTAGAATAGTAAAAGTGTATTCTCTTTGATGAAAAAAGAAAATGAGAGGTAATAAAAGGGTGAAAAATATTATCCCATAACGTGGTATGGTCACCCACTTGTTTTATCATATGTTCTCTAAAGTGGAAAAAATAGAAAAATATTATCACTCCAAATGTGTGAAAAAATATTATCACGATTTGGAATGAAAAGGTGAGAAAAGAGCTTTTCAAGGAGAAATTTTTCCTCCTACCCGAGAAAAATTATTCATCACAAAGAACAAGACAAAAAAGGGGAAAATGATGAATTTTTTTTTTGTTCCCTCCTTTACCTTCAAAGATAACATATCTTAAGGTATAAAAGATATTATCTTAGTGGCCCACTTCCAAAAATAAAATATGGACAAACTTAAGGAACAAACTGTTGGGATTTTGTATAGGTAAAGTAAAACCAGTGTTTTAGTGTATACAATATTTATTTCACTGCTTACAATCACTTATCTGAAAGTATATAGTTGAGAAAGAATAAGTCTATTATCCCATGCTTTAGATCACGTGGAAGGCTTGATCATCTAGGGATCACGTAGATTAGTGACTCGTGAGATATAAACTGATATCACAGTCAAGATATAGCTTGGGCAAAGCTATCAGTTTGGACTGCAACATTAACAATAGTGATGGTCTCAATCACTAGTTATGCTTATCGGTAGGAACGTATTGATAGGATCTTAGTGAGATAATGCTCTTCTAGACTGACCTAGAAATAGGTGAAGAGCTATAGATCTCGGGTCTTAACAGCTTGATCTTAATCCCAATAAGCTATTAGACATATACGTGTCCTTCTCTATTGCTTTGACTTATTCGGTAAAGGCTTGCATCATAGTTACTTAATTCCTTATACCTTGGGTAATATGGAGGCACATATGATGTCTAGTTAGTTGTATCGATAAACTGTGTCCGTATAGGTTGAGATATCCCCTTGGGGAGCTCACAAAGATTATTATACCTGAGTCTGGCCTGCAGGCTGATTAAGTTCAAGGTATAACAATAATGTTGAATGGGTACGACTTAAAGAAAGTAAAAGAAGTTAATTGATAAGAAGCAGTCAGACGAGCTCTAATTAATTAGCGGATATCAAGAGTCTTAAATAAGGGGATCGCTCTAAGCAAGATACCAGCCCCGATCTACGTAATCAGGACAGAGTTATAATTCTCTAGTGGAATGAATTATAGCTCTAATGTAGATAAGTGTTTTGGGCTGAGTACAGTAGTTACCCATTAGGAACTACTCAGTAGGTAAGAGCCAACTCTGTTTCGTATCTAAGTCCCTAGAATGTCCCAATCACCTCCGAAATGTCCCAATAAGTTAATATTGAGCCCAATATAATAGCTAGTTTGGGCCCAAAAGAGTAGACTTATGGGCTTTATGCCCACAAGTGGCTTCATGTCCGCCCCCTACACTCAAGTGTGCCCATCGATCCAGACTCATAACTTACGCTCAGACCCAATATGTGATATGTATAAGATCTTATTGAATAAGATCAAATCTAGTCTGTTAAGATTTGGATAGATTCAAACCTTGGATAAGATTAACCAGATATGGTAAATCTTTTAATATCACAAATAAATCTTTTTCATATTATTTTTTTGAAGAAATCTTTCTCATATTTA
Organism: Mentha longifolia; assembly: GCA_001642375.2. Taxonomy (NCBI): domain Eukaryota; kingdom Viridiplantae; phylum Streptophyta; class Magnoliopsida; order Lamiales; family Lamiaceae; genus Mentha; species Mentha longifolia. The sequence continues at coordinate 20,074,642 of CM038112.1, read as the reverse complement.
ATTCCATTGTTATGTAATTATTTCGATAATTATACGAAAAGGGAAGAGAATTAATTCTCACATACGATACACATAATCTGAACATGTGTGTGAGAAAGAGATGGAGTGGGTGGCCGAAACCCTAGAGATGGATAGTAGAACGGCAGCCACACTTGTAAGTGTAAGAAGGCGATCCAAGATCCAAATCTGTGTCAGATGCACACCAAGTCGGCAGATCTAGAGGAAGGGATGACACACTTCAGTAATCTAGACCTATAGATTACCTTGCCTCGACTCAAAGGTGTGATCTTCGATCTTATGTATGATTTAATTGCATTTACTATCACAACAAAGTTAATTTATAAAGGCAAATCGGAACACTTTCAATTAGCGTTTCCATCACAAACTGAAATAATATTTCAGTTAATCTATAAATATCTTAAGAGTCTATTAGTTTAACTAATTGATTACTAATGTGAATTTAGAAAAATAATTTTATATAGAATTGGAATTTGATCTGAGATACAAACTCCCATACAATCCTATCTATTACTGATTTATTTTGTCTAATATGATCTAATACTTATATTCTTTTATCCTAATACTCCATCCGTCCCCCATATATGTGTGGTTATTACCCATTTGGAATGTCCCCTATATATATGTGACTTCCATAAATAGAAAAATTCTCTTATCAAAATTACTTATTCACCCTCACTTTATTCCTACTTTTCCACTTTCTCCCTACTTTATCTTACTTTTCCCAATTTACACCAATTTTTTCTTAAACTACGTGTCATTTCTCTCTCCACATATATGTGAGGGACAGAGGGAGTACTATATTACTCCATCCATCCCGCGCTAAAATTAAGAAAATATAGATTAGTCTATTAATTGTGTAAGCATATGTGCACCTTTTCAGCATATGAGGTTTTTTTTTTTTTTTTTATTTTTATTTTTACCTTTTGAGCACATGCAGTGTAATAAAGGCCCAATTAATTAGTTTTAATTATACACTAATTTAACCCCAAATCTTTTAATAATTACTCAATAAAATATGGATGAGATCCCTTGTACCAACTATGGTGTACCAATCGTATACCAATTTTTTTTTTTAGTTTTATAATTTTTTTTATAAAAATAAAAATTGTTATATTATAATAAATCAAAATAAACATTTATAAAAAAAATTCTTAAAAATAATGTATCCCAATTTTGGATTTATCAATCATATTTTAGCTAGTAAAATTAAAATTAAATGTTAAAAAATAATGTGGGAATGGGATAAAATACCCACATTTCATAACAAAACTTGCAAAATAACCACTTCGGTAACTCTTCTATCAAACTACCCACTTTTATAGTGATCTCCCGATTATACCCCTCATATTTGTCTTGGTCAATGGTGTCTTCCATTTTCAGTTTGTTGCAAGTTGTGCAGGCGGTAGAACTCTCCGAAAATCTGCAGAAACCGCAGCTTTGATTCCACGGGGAATGAAAAAAAACGTCCCTTTCATCAGTTACCTTTTTGAATTTATTGCATTGAACAAACCCACCAACCTCATATTTTTCCAACCGTTGGCATCATTTTCCCCTCTTCCCCCCCAATTTTTCCTCTTCCCCAACTCAAGCTCTTGTTATGTATATGTTCTGTTATAGCAAAAATAGTAGTTTTTAGCAAGCAACGACTGAAATTAGGACACTCGGGATGACTGAAATTTGAAGACAATATGAATTTGAAGGCAGGAAATACATTTTCCGACCGAGTAAGTTCACAATTTCATTCTTCATCTTTTTTTGTTGCTTGTCCGACGGGAATGTGCTCAAAACCGGTTGTTTTTTGCAGGTTGCCGAAAGGAATACTGTGATAAGGGTGGCGGGTTTTCATATCTAAAGTTTATTGCGGTTGTACTTTCAGATTCGTAGCCAAAATGTCTTCCTCACAAGCGAATGAGCATGTACAAAAACTTTTATGTTGTTGTGCATAATATAAAATTCTTGTCGTTGTATGATAAATTCTGATCGTTGAAATATATTTTTTCATGTCGTTGTAGTTGTCTGAAATTCCAATGAATTCGTAGTAAATTTTGTAATTTAAATCTACATCTAATTTATTTCCTTCCCAAGAACAGTTGCAACCAACAAAAATTAGATGTTAATTTGACAAATGACAATGACTTTGATCCCACGTGAATATGCAATTTTCTTGGTTTGATAAAATAAGTAAACAAATGCAGAGATTATTAAGTACTCCAACAATGAGAATGAAAACGACATCAAAATATATAAAAACTTATTTTGTTTGTGAGGGATTTTGCCTTATACACGAGAAGAAACACTCTGTAAAGATTTTGATGTCTACATGAGGGATTTTATAATTTTTCCGTTGTATGAAAATTATAATCGTTCAAACTACATTTCTCAAATCTACAAGGATGTGGTAGTAGCATAACGCGTGTGTCGCATCGGGAAAGACTTCTCTGACGGTATTCGCAATGGATTTGTGCTCATTGGAGATAATAAGCGTGTTGGCTCTACAACTATATGCACTTCTCTCCCGATAGAGAAACCAAGTCCACTCGTCGTCATTTTCAATCGGCCCTACTTCGTATGCTAATATGGATATACTCCCTCATTCGCGTCCTTCGTCACGGCAACAAATAAAATACCACGACCCTTCCCTTTCAAATGAGTTCCATCTATTACAATTACAGGTCTCAGACAGAACGCGTAGGCCAATTGAGCAGCACTAAGAGCCACAAAACAGTGTCGAAAATTTCCATCTTCACCCATTTCCAAATCAGTGATACTACCAGTAGAGGTGCCCGCGGTTCCTGAACCGGAACCGAACCGGCGGTTCCGGTTCCAAGATGGCCGGAACTAAAACCGAACCGGAACAGTAACGGTTCCGGTTCCGGAACCGGATAGGAACCAACTTTTTTTAAAAAAATTTAATTTTTTTTTTGTTCGATTATGATTCAATGTTTCATTGTTTATTGATTTAATTTTAATTGTAAGACAATTCAAATTATAAAATGTAAAAAAATACTTGAGAGTGAGATTATATAATTTTTTTTTATTTATTAATCCTAAACCCTTGGATATCACATGTCGATTTCAAGGGCCGAGTCTCGTTAAAACCTCTATGAGGAAAAAGAGTACTCGTCTAAATATTTTAATAGACCACTACATATTGTCGAAATCGAAATCGTCGTCGAAATCATCCGTTTCTTCAGAGGCATCGGTGTCGGTTTCTGCTTCGGTGGTACTGATTGGATCATGTTCAAAGACCTCATCCCATTTGTTCTCTTGCTCACGGTGTTCGGCTAAAGTGTAGTCCTTGAGCAATACTTGAGCTTTGAGATTCCGCGGGGTCATCGTTGATCGTCTTTCGTCTAATGTGTACCCTCCACTGCTAAAAGCTTGCTCGACCGACACCGTCGAGGCAGGAACAACAAAGAGTTCTCGAGCCATTATGGATAGGATTGGGTATTGAGCTGTTCTTCTTGACCACCAATGCAAAAGATCTTGATTGTTTGGACCTGCACTTGTTAGTTCTGATGCAATAACCGGTTCATTTAAATATATAGACAATTCATCGTTTTGAGCGAGTCCGGATGATCCCCTGTTTTGGAAGAAAGAATGGAGTTGTTGGGCCCGTTGACTCTGAGAACTAATTCCTAAGTCTATAGATGGCCTTGGTCTCCTGCTATGTTCAGAACCTTCAAAAGAACCCCCATATTTCTCTACGAAGTGGTTATACAGGTACCTAAGGGATGCATCTAAGTTTCCCCTAATAAGATCTATGGAAGGCAAATCTAACCCATCCTTACCCTTCCCCCCTGCGAATCTCATCTCCCCCAAATCGTTGTAATAGAATTCTATCTTCCCCCCTACAATTAATTTCGATGACAATATGACATCTTTTATGTAAATTGTCATCTTCAATTCTTCATCATCATGTGACATTGTTTATTATTAATTTAAAAATATTTCTTGTATTAGTCTTATTTATTTTAGCTTATTAAATTGTGAATTATAAATTAAATGATAAAACTTTACAAAATATAACATTTCCATATAAAAAAATATAACACACTAATCAGTAATCAAATGTTACATCAAATAAGTATACAAATACAAGTATAATATTGAAACATAAAATAAAATTAGAATTAAAAAAAAAAAAACGGTTCTTTTCGGTTCCGAACCGGAACCGAACCGTCGGTTCCCGGTTCCAAACTTTCGGAACCGAAACGTCGGTTCTACCGGTTCCTCGGGTCGGTTCTGAACCGTCGGTTCCGGTTCGGTTCCGGAACCGCCCGGTTCCGGTTAAAAACCGACGGTTCGGTTCCGGTTAAAAACCGACAGTTCGGTTCCGGTGGGCACCTCTAACTACCAGTGTTAGTCACCCCAAGCTAATGCAGATAACCGGGCAACATCTCATACGAATCATAGTATCGACCGTATATCATCTGTATCGTAGTGTGTCGTGCTTTCAGAGCTTGATCATATTTGATACTGACCTAATGATTCTGAAGTAGTTCATCCATAATGGCTTTGGGTGTCAATATTTCACACTCATGATGAATTTTCTTAGCTATGAAGGTCACAATTACTTTATAATCGACCTTAGAGGGACCCACATGGTCCAATTGAAGTACACACGAGTGCACACTGTTGAATTCAGATACACGCCAAGCAGATCCACGACTATTGGCCCGCAACTTGAAAGGACACTCGGGGGATGTTTTGTGCACAGCCACACAATTCATTTTTTATCAGAACGATCAATCGTATATTCAACACCTTGCTCTATATGCCACAACCCGACGACAATCTTCAAATCCCCTTTGCTATTGTAATAGACATCTTTCGCCAACTCCTCACTAGCACTCGGATCATCTTCACAAACCACAAGCAAGTCCGAAGCATCAATCGGAATAATAGGATCGAGCCAATTATTAATTTCATCGCCAACCAATGTGCCTTCTTCCTCGTTCTCAAATTGGGCTCCCGTCGGATGCATTAATTCCAAAAGTTTTGCCATCCCACCTTCCCTCTGAATCCATGAAGCAAACTCTGCAAATGTGAACTTCTGCAAGTTTTCTTTTATCTCATCTTCTGAAGCCTCTGCATTAGTTCCAAGTGCTTCAGATTTACGTGCTTTAGATTCAAGCGCATAATCTGCATCGTCGTCATCATGGTCTAAACTATCCCCTATTTCCTCGGCCGTGAAGGATGGTCCCCCAAAATTCATCTCATATCGATGAAAATCGGCAGCAAAATTCCCATCTCCAATAAACCTTTCACCTAACCAATCAATGGAAGTCATCCGCTGAATTTGCTCTAAACCGTCATCATATTGTGTGAATTCAGTGCCATATTCTGATGACATCTTCGCGTGGACATCAAAAGGAGGAATATAGCAATCCGACTGCGAAGTATCAACACCAGCATTCGCGTGATTCTGAATGAAATATACGATTGGATATGTGTCACGCACGAATAATTGCTCCAATTGCTCATCGTCAACCAAGAGAGATTTTACAAGACGACCGCTTTGAGAATGCGATAGATAATAAAGCTCATACGACAACCCCATATTTGAACCTTGCAAAATGTTGTTAATGTTGTACCGCAGAATCTAGAGAGACACGGGCTGAGTCACTATACTTGTAACTTGTTCGATTCTGCCAACATAATCACAACTGGGCCATTCTCCACCCGATTTAATGACTACACACTTTCACGAATTCATATATGCGTAATAGAGGAACATTCAATGAATATACATTTTATTAATTACAAAACACAACTGAAAAATACATATCACGCACAAAATATCATATTCCCACAAACCATATGCTAGCGTAAAATCACAGTCAGCGATCGAAATTTAGACTATTCCAATATTAAAATATGAGATTGTTGATTAAACTTCTTTCTACACAATGCATATCCATATATAAGTTTACAACAACAATGACCGAATGTAAGTTCGAAATTTCGAAAACTATACTCTAGGTAACTAGAAATCAAAATTAAAATCTTACGCAACAAGACTTTGTTCTATAGCCATTCAAAATTCAAAATAAAACAATCTTAAATATATGATGGTAGTAATACACAACGGGAAAATAGTGAAACATACGGAATTTGAGAATAAGTTAAATTATGTCATGAAAAATTCAACAATTAGCCGTGAAATGTCATAATTAATAAGAAACATACCTTTTAAGTGGTGCGATACGAGCTCTTGCACATAAATTTCAGTCGCTCTAACACGCAAAAATTTATTTTCCAGCCAAGTTTGTAATCTCTAATTTTTCAGCAACAATTCGAATCTTCATTTTTCAGCACAATTTTACTCTCTCTCTCTCTATTTGCAGCAACATATCCACTACCTCAAATGTAAAATGAAGTTGAAAGAGGTGTGAGACATTATTTGTTCACTTAATAATTCAATGTCACATGCATTCAATCAAAAAATCAAGGTACAATATCACATGAACACAGTGCAAGACAACAAATATCACATGCACACAGTGAAAAACCAATTTTACGATCGATACAATTTTACGGTCTCTATTAACAGCGGGAAAATAATAATTTACAGTAGATGTTGCAGTCAACATCTATGCATAGATCCCTACATTTTGGTACAAATCATACTGCATGATTGCAGAAAAAAACGACATGAGTACAATTGTGTAAGAGCAGGCCCATCTCAATCAATATTGAGGCCCTGTGCTTACTATAAAAATCGGGCCCCTATTTTTTTTTAAATATCACTTAAAAAAATAACAAAAGAGGAGAGAAAAATAAATTATCAAAGAATAAAATTAGATAAAAACAAAATAAAGAGGAGTGGTTATATGATTCCTATTTACAATTTTATTCATGCAGTACTCATAGCATTATCAATTTTTTTTTATAGGACTTTAATTTATGATTTGAGGCGATTTGGATCATCTATTGCAATTTCTTATTTCATCTCCTATTGCAACGACGGATGGTCGCCACATGTCATGAATATTTTTGAAATAAACAATTTTTGTTTATAGAAACCTTTAATTATTGCTTGCTTAGGAACATGAAGATTATCCGTCATTGCAATAGAAAATACAATACGAAATGATAATAGATGATCAGAATTGATTTTGGGCCCCATTATTTTGTCGGGCCCTGTTCTGAAGAACTTCTCGAGCCCCTTAATAGACGGCACTATGTAAGAGGCTAGTCAACTTCACATGAGAAACCAAAATTTTTATCTTCATTCAAGGGTAATATTGGTAGATCACTATAAAAGTGGGTAATATTGGTAGATCACTATAAAACATAATTATGAAATTTAAAGTAAATTATTATAAATTAAAATTATTGAATATAAATATATATAAAACTAATATAAATCAAAATTTGATAGTGAATATAATATAGAAACTAGTAGTACTATATTTTAAAATAAATAATTATATTATCTTTCTTTCTTTCTTTCTTTGTTTTTTGAACATTATTATCTTTCTCAATTAGCTCCATATATATATATATATATTTAGGTAGTAGATCATATGAAAACTAATTATTACGTGAAACTTGCAACCCATCATAAAACGTTACATTTTATGCATAGGTGCATTTTGTGCATAAAATGTTGCATAATAAAATATATTATTTTATATTATTTTTATGCATATAATGCATCATTATGAGAATTTGTATAATAAAATATATTATTTTATATTATTTTTATGCATATAATGTATCAGTATGAGAATGCAACATTTTATGATAAAAATGCAACACTTTTGTTCATAAAATGCAACATTTTATGATGGGTTGCAGATTTCACGTAATAATTAGTTTTCATCATAACCCATCTCTATATATATATATATAAGTGGGGGAAGGAATAAATAATTATCAAGGTAAAGCGCCAAACGTTTTCACTTTTCACTTTTCACTTTTCACTCCCTTTTTGCCTTTTTTGTTTAATTATTCAGCGTTGATCGAGCAACTCCGTCATCGACAAGAATTATTCACGGGAAACTGATGGGTACCGACTCAGTGAGCTAAATTAGGGATTTTCTGTAGGTGAATTCTTGCCCGAGGATTTCAGTGTTGTTTTCTGTAAAATTTTTGGTGCCGTACTTTAGGTTTGCTTTGGAGGTTGATTGTCTTTATTGAACAAACTTTCCCGCTTCAGTTTCTCGGCTTCGAAATCTAAATTTTTTGACGCATTGCTACGGATTATATGTTTAGCGCTGCTGGTGTGGTATGTAGATGAATTTTGGTTTGTTTATGCTTTTGCATGTGGTTGTAGTTTACTCTATCTGGGCAAATAGTGGGCAAATAGCAGGAAATTGAGCAGAGATGATTGCAATAAATTTGCTGTAGTTTTCTTGAAAAGTTTATAGTTTATTTAATGACTTAATGGCATGGATTGTTCAGAGCATTCTCAGTCCAGCCCATAATTACTGTTGGTTTTAAGTTCATTATCTTTTTCTAGGTAGTTTAAATTTATGTTGTTCTGACTGTGGTCCTCTGTAGGTGGAGCTGAGGAGAATGGTGAGTGATACCCGATCTACCCGCAAAAGTACCCGCCAGGCGACAGAAAGCCCTCCGAGTGTTCGAAAATCCAAGCGTCTTGAGAATGAGATACCTCCATTGACTCCTCCCATGAAAAGAACGTCAGAAAGACTAGGGAAGTGTAATACCCCTGATTCTCTTAGGAGGTCTGGCAGGGGTAAGAAAGAATTATCACCCTGTTCTGTTTCCAAGGAATTTACTGAAGAAGCTCTGTCAAATTCGAAAAGAAAGAAAGAGAAGCCCGTGATTCAGGTGACAATGGAATCTAAAAAAACTGTACTTGACCTCGAAGAAGTTGGCATGAAGAGAAAGAACTTGAGTGCTCAAAAGTATAAGGCTCTTTTTAAAAAACAACGAATAGTGCCAGGTAAACTAATCGGCCTCAAACATGACAAACTTATTCCATGCACCGTCTATAATTTCAGTAGTCGATAGAACATCATAGTAGATTTTACTATCATGTTTCCCCTAAGTCTTCTTGATGCTCTTTTCTAATTTAGTCATAAGCAATATACAAAGGGAGTAACCAAAACAAAAGTGATAACATCCTGATCCTTGTTACAAATAGAAATCCAATCTCTATATGCCCGCTTATTCGTTTTTATGCTTATTAAACATGACAAATAGTTAAGTTGCATAAAGCGTTTCTCTTTTTGCCCTTTCCTTTTTCCTTATGTTCAAGGGGAACTGGTTAAAAGCTGTTGGTGCAATCCCGATTATGCATATGATATACTTAACAGTTTGAATTATGCTCCTTTTGAATCATCTTCATCTTCATCTTTTGTTAGATGGTGGTGATGAGCTGGAAAGACCAGAAAATTTAGTTGGTCTGTGCAGTGACAATGGCAGTGGTATTAACTCTCAGCCAATGGAAGATACAGAGGATGTTGGAGATGACTGCAGTAAAAGGGTGGTGGGTAAACTAAGAGAGGAAAGTATTATCAAAGTTTCTGAAGGAGCTCTTCCAGATTCAGCTTTAAGAGAAGCTGATGTTGAAAATGACATCAGTGTGGATTCTTGCATTAGGGACTATGTTGTGGATGATCCTGGTTCAAAATCCTCAACATATTGCTCTTCCAATGAAGATAAGGATTCTGAGTCATCACGAGAAGGTTCTACTAGTGGAAATTGTAGCAAAAGATCTAAGTACTACAAAGGTATGTTGCACTAAATGGATGGAAATTTCTACGTCATCATTATAAATCTGCATAAAGATGTTTTTCTTTCAGTTGCAGAGGATACTGCATCAGCATCTCTAGTGTGTGGATATTGCAATCTAGAGGGGATCTGTCCTCTATGCTCTAAAAGCAAAAGGTACAACTCAACTTCCTAGTCACATTTATGCTTGACAACCTAACTTTCTTCTCAAAAGAGCTGTGAGCTGTGGACATGGGTGGCAAATAAAGACTATAGTTAAATATATTCCCGAAACATCTTTTGAATTTGTAGAATATGCTGCCCAGGGAAATAGTTGCATTATTTGTCTGTCGTTGCAGTAAATGATGTGGCGAATTGTGGCTTGGATTAGTGGTTGTCTTTCCAATCATTTGTTATTACCATTGCCCATGTAATCCTTGAGGTGTGGAAAAATGTTATTGAAAAATCTCATGATTATAAACTATGACTTCTGATGTGCTACACAGAATTATGTTCAGGAGAGGGACATAAGCCCATGTGAAAGAGGCCTTTGATGCATAATCATGTCTGGTGAAGAAGTATTTTGCTTGGGTTTATATGTTAGAGTCATCTAATCTTCTTGAGTCATGAGAATCCATTCGGTGGCACAATTAGTATACTCTTATCCTTCTTTATTTGTGCAGTAGTCTGATTGATTTCATTTGGTTAGTAGTTAATGGTTTACTGGAGTTTTCCACCTAGATTTCTAGACAGTTAAGTTAAAACGTGGCATGCAGTCTCATTATGGGATCTTTATGTAATTTTCTTAGAATGTTCATAAAAAGTCATATTTTTCCTTTTTTAAGACAAATAAGGTTTTTTTTTATTCTCCTTTTTTCCAATGGCTAGGCTGCATTTCTATTTCCCCTTGAAAGCTAAAAGTATTTTTAGCTAGTGCAGATGTGTTGTGTATCCAGTCGTTGGATTGGAAAATCAAGGAGCACTAGTTATTGGTTTCATTATATTCTGTATGCTCATCTGTCAAGTTGTGTTTGACCTGGGAATTCTACCATTCTCAGGTAATGATGTTGATCCTAATTTGATTAAAGATGTCCATTGATTATAAAATTAATGGTAGGAAACACAACAAATGAAATGGAAATGAAACAAAGAATGCCTTTCTGGATGGTGGGTTTGGCCATTATTTTCTATCTTGTATAAGGAGTTCTTCTCTGCATCTGCATTTTGAGACTGTATCCTTCTACTAATTAGCTTGCTGCACAGCTTATGCATTAGCATTAGAGGGACAAGAGCTGGTCATTTTTTCTTGCAATCCCTTTTTCCCTCTTAACAGAAATGAATGCAAAAGTTAAGTTCACAATACATGCCCAGCTTTACTGAGATAAAATTATTTTGGATTCTTCTGTAGGGTGCGCTATGATTCACCAGAACAGGAGCTTTGCTCTTGCAGTCCTATGGGTGAGGATCTGGTTGGCATTGCAGATTCTTCTACCAATGACGCTGAAGATTTGTGTGGCTTGTGCAACAAAGATGGAGATCTCCTGTGGGTAAAACATTGTTGTTTTACTCTCTCATGACATACAATTATGATATAGTAACTGCTTCCTTATGCACTGAAGTGTTCGATCTTTTCTTAGGAAAATTGGGTTCTTACTGATATTAGTTTTCTGATAGTAGGATCTCTCCTGTTTTTTGTGGACATGCAGTAATAATGGGATCTCTTTGACTTTATTTTTCTGTGCTCTTTTTGGCATGTTGCTTAGTTTCTGTTTGTTATTTATTTCTAACTTTTGACCTCACCTGCTTGTGGTATTTGACAAACATGCATTTGCAGAACCTGTGAGGGCAAAAATTGCCGGAATTGCTACCATCTATTGTGCCTAGATCCTCCTCTTACTGATGCTCTGCCAGGGGCTTGGCACTGTCCCCAGTGTGTGAAGAAAAAGCTTTTACTTGGTGTGCACTCTGTATCGACGGGAGTTGAGTCGATTTGGGACGTCAGAGAAGTGGTGGTTCCAAATGCTGAAGGTCTGATGTTCATCAATATAGAAATATAGAATATTGAGATAAGAAATGCTATAGTCAACCGATAACAATGTAGTGGTTATATGATATCAAATGTTTGCAAGTCATCCGTGATTAAGCTTAGCTGCCTTATGTTTTTTGACTTCTAATGCTTGATGCTGGTTTTAGGAGCTCGGCAGAGACAATTTCTTGTTAAATACCATGGGCTTGCCCATGTTCACAACCATTGGATTCCAGAAACACAACTGCTTCTTGAAACCCCTTGTCTTGTATCCAACTTTCTTGAAAAGAATCAGGTTAAGTAACTTATTGTTTAGAAGTCTAAACAGAATGCCTGAATATTCATTTGTTGACTTATCTTGATAGAAATAAGATGAGAACTCATATTTTATTTTCACCTGCAGGATGTCAGATGGAATGTGAAATGGATGGTGCCGCATCGTATATTGCGGAAACGACCTATACAACATAGTATATATGTAGCATCTACTTCTGTTATTTGGGTGTGCGAATACGAGTGGCTTGTGAAATGGCGTAACCTCGACTATCACCATGCTACGTGGGAGTTGGATAATGCCAACTTCCTAAGCTCATCCCTAGGTCAGGACCTTGTGAGGAACTATGAGATTCGTCGGGGAAGAGCTAAGTTCGAAGCTGATAAGGTGTTGGAACTATCTCCAAATATTTTGCTAGAAGATATTTTATTCTTCTTTAGTTGTTTTGTTTTTTTATTTTTATTTTTTAATATAGATTACTTCGTTTATCATTTCATTTATCATATTGCCTATTGATTAGCAATATCAAAATATTTAAGGTGTTGTTCGTGTAATGGTAATAGATATGCATCCTCATATTGTTAAGTAGTGTACATCATGCATCAACACCTTATCTTAGGCTCTTAGTCAGCCTTTAATTGCAAAGCAGATGATGATCTGTCTGTGTAATTTTGATTTGAAGTTTGAGTGCAAAAGGAAGTAAGGAATATGAACTCTAGGCATAAATCTTCCCAATTACTGAAACATTTTGTGAACATCATATGCATATTTGCAGCATGCATTGATGTGGTGAAATAGTGAAGATGTTAAACATGCCTTTAACTGGTTGGATGAAAAGTTTTTTTTTTTTTTTTTTCCCCGTCCAGCACCTCTGTTTACTTTTCGAGGGAGAAAACATTCTGTTTAACTGGACTACTTGAAATTAAGAATTTTGACCTAAATTTTTAGTTGATAGTTTGTTAGTTAGGGTCCTTTCTATTAGATGATCACATAGAACAACCTCAGGTGGTTCTAGATTTTATCATTGTTATGTATCCAATTATTTAACTGTGAATCCCCGTCTATTGTCATGGTTTCTTCATATTTGCTTGATCCGGGGTGTTGATGCGATCCTTGCCTCCAAAATGATGTATTTATATACTGATGAATTAGTTTATTGCAGTTTTGTTTGTCACTGTATTGTGAAATACCAGATTTTCTGGTTTTCCATAAGTACTTCCATATTTTGTTGAGTACAAATTGGCAATAGGTTAGTTGATAATTGGGAGAGTTACCTGTTTTCGTCTTTGATTTTCTTAGTAATTCTAGATTTGTGGTTTTGTTTGAAGCCAAGAGATCTGCATTCACCCTGGTGTTGTAGAACTTTAGCCTACTGTTGGTAGTTTGGTGCCATATAAAAATTTCCTGCCTCGCTTCCTCAGTAAAGGGAAAATATGCCGAACAGTTGTTCAGGATACATAGAAAACGAGTTTGCTTTTACATACTAGCTACTATTAGTCAGTGTCCATAAACCTTCTAATAATAGCCTTGATCGGAGTTTCTCTTAGTAATAAGGTGTTGATCTGGTCGATAGAAGCCACAAAGGGCTATCTCAATTGATTCATTTCTGCCAATATGTTCCAATTACGTCATAATAATTTGTTTTGACAGTTTTTGCAATCCCATAGATTATACCCACAATCCCAAATTCCTCAAGTTTCTGCTCGTTCATAAATAGTCTGATGGCCCTACTTAATCGCAAAAAAGTGAAACTTCTAAAGCACATGGTGTTTTGGCAGTAAGGATCTCTCATTGTTCATTAAAAATATACATGAGAAAGGATCCGTGATTTGTGTTTGTGATGAAGCAATGAGATTTGGGATAAAAATCAGAAGATTTAACTATTTAAGAACAGTAGATCCCATAGGAGAGAAGGATGTGGAAGAAAGGGGGTGAACCTGGTAGGTGGGTAGAATATGGTGGATTGTATCTCAATTGATAATAACAGCCTGGTATCATTATTAAATGCAATTGCAGTGCTTCAAAGATAGGGATTAATCTTCTCATGTTTCTGTTTTGAAGTAAATTCTCCTTTTTTTATTCTCTAACTGGACTTAAACTATGAATGTGACTTTCGTTATAGATGGATTCCCTGACATTGGCGATTTACATAAGATACAGCTATTTATAGCTGAAATAATATGGAGGAACCATGATTCTTGGTTGATAAATTAGACATGCATTAATTACAATGTAATTTTCGTAGTTTTCAGTCCTCTTATAGTGCTTGCTAAGCAATACATGTCTAATCTTGTTTTCTTTGCTTATTCTGCAGCCTCACATGGAACCTATTGTAGGACATTCAGAAATTCCAGTTGAATCACTTGAGACACATGTCTTGGAAAAGGTGAATAAAGTGCACAAATTTTTGCTCAAATGCCCAAATGCCGTTGTTATTGATGATCAGGTTAGCCTTTTCTGTGGGAACAATTAAGTCATTTCAAATTCAATGATAGGTTTTTTCATTGGCTAGCTTAGGCATATTTAGTAGGCTCCACTGTATTGCATGTGGGTGTGATAGAGATTATAGTCAAGATCTTGTTTCCATATTTATCGTATTTATTTTACCTTATCTATTAGAATCTCTTAAGAGTAGGGTTGTCAATGATGTGCCAGGCTCTTAATGCTGGAAATCCTAGTTTCTTTTCTTATTTAAGTACTAGAGTTTAAGTCATTTAGTTATCAGAGAAGTTATTAGTTGAAACAGCAGATGCTTTGCGAGGGATAATCGACGCTTAGTGCTTGGAGCAGGATTGCCTGCAATTCTTGATTTTATTCTGTTTTGATATTGTTCCTTTTAATCCATAGTTTTGGTCATAAATCCCTATCATCTGAAATACCCTTTACTCTATCAGGGTGTGCTATTGAAGCCTTAGGCCTTTAACTCCTATTATTATTTTGACAAATAACTTATGTTCAGTCCATTAGATTTAGATAGTTAAAAATGTTAAATACTTGTCATCAGCTGTAACTTTGCATGCATGATACATCTCTTCCTAATGGATTAGGGGTACTTAATGCATAAATTACACAAATTTTCGTTATTCTGTATCTACATTTGGTTTGATGAAATTTCTTTATTATTTAATTGATTTCCGGTGGGTGTTGTCAATAAAAAGTAAAACTACAACATGACACCTCTTTATGCTCACACCACCAATCAGGTCAAAATCTTTTAGTAACACATTGAAACTTCCATAACTGGTTTGCATCCATGTGGTTTATAAATATTGTCTAGATCTACAAATCTTGCTTGTCATCTTGTTTCATCTTCTAGAAAAAAAAAAAAAAAAAAACAAAAAACAAAAAAACAAAAAAACAAAAAAAAACAGGGAAGCATTTATACTGTTGAATCTGTCAAGTGATTTCTCCCGTTGTCGAGGTTTACACACCTAATAGACTGCCTGTATGTATTTGCATGTCATAACCATTTAAAATATTCTATCCTATCTACCTATATGACACATGCTCAAGTATGATCTGATGGTATCCGTCCTTTTCTTACTTAGGTTTTCTGTGAAACATCTTTTACATATTGTGCATATCAACCACCCTCATGGCTTGCTTTCAGGATATGCTTATGCTCTTGCTTAAATAGATTAGCTGTTGGAAGTGATGTTTGAATAGTCGGGAGTCTGAGTCCTCTAATAAATCTTATTTAATGCAGGAACGAACAACGACTGCTATTCGTTTAATTCATTCTATGATTGAAATATTTTGGTCTTTCCTCATTGTCGCAACCCATGATTCACTATCTCAATGGGAAGCTAATTTTGAACGACTGGCACCATCAGTCAATGTGGTTGTATACAGTGGAAGCATAGACACCAGGAACATGATTAGAGCATCAGAATTTTATGATGAAGGTAACCGCATGATAGTCCAAGTACTCCTGTCTTCTGTAGAAGCTGTTTTAGAGGTATGGAGTTCACTTCACTGCAATTCCTGTCTGTATTTCAGTGGCTTGCCAGAATGTTGTTTCTTTATATTTGTTGTCTCCTCAATTCATTATGCAGGATTTAGAGATCTTGAAAAGCATAAAATGGAAAGCCATTGTGATTGATGAGTTCCAGTACTCTGGGATTCCAGAAGGGCTTGAACAAATTAAGATGCTCTCGACTGACATGAGAGTACTTCTGGTCAGTGGTCAAATAAAGGTATGTTCCCAATTCTGGTCCTGATGTTTAGGTTTATTGTAGCTGTATTGTGTTTAATTTTACTGTTTCTACACCTCAGGATGCAACATCTGAGTACCTCAAAATTCTATCCTTGGTTGAACCTCAAGGTGATTTTGACAAACTGAGGAGCCTGAAGTCTGAAACAAATGACAACCTTTGTAAACTGAAGGAGAGATTGTCCCCTTTCATTGTGCATGGACACACTTCTCAAGCACCTAAGTTCATGGAGTACTGGGTCCCAGTTCAGATATCAAATCTTCAGCTTGAACATTATTGTGCTACACTTCTTTCCCACTCTAATGCTCTTTGCTCTTGTTCAAAAAAGGACCTTTGTTGCGTCCTCCAAGAAGTTCTTCTAACGGTCCGAAAGGTTTGCTCAGTCATATCTATCTGGTTTCATTACTGCATATGTACACCTTTCCTTTTAGGAGAGTCTTTAAATATATTATGAAGAAAGTGTCAGACTGTTGACACATCTATCACATGCTTCTCTTTATGAATGTTTTCAAGCAGATCATCAAGGAAAACACTACTTTTATTTTGCAATGAACTGTTGGCACAATCCTCTCATCAGGCTTGCTAAATTTTTTAAATAGGATATGTGTAAAAGTTAACAAACCAATCTATCTGTGTTTTATCCTTCACAAGTTTCTAAATCCTGGTATGTTTGAATTGCTTGTAGTGCTGCCATCACCCTTATCTTGTGGACACTTCTGTACAAGCATGCTTGATTGCTGACAAGCATCCTATTCATGTGGTTAAGGATGTTGGGATAAAAGCTAGTGGCAAATTACAACTTCTTGACGTGATGCTCTCTGAGATTAAGACACTAGGTTTACGAGTATTAATACTTTATCAGGTAATGTGCACAACTCACTTATTTGTATTAGCTTATTCTTTAGCCATCCATACTTGTAGATCTGTGTGTTCTTTTACTCTACAGGTAGCAATATAAGTTCCTATTGGTTTCTTATGTCTATAATTGCTTTTACTGTTATACCGCAGCCGATTAGCTCGGGAAAACTATCAAGTGGAGGTATATTGGATGATTTTTTGTTCCATAGATTTGGCCATGATAAATACGAACATGTTGACGCTGCGTATATCAAATCTGAGAAACAAGCTGCTGCAGACCGGTTTAACAAGAAAACCACTGGACAGTTTGTTTTTCTATTAGATAATCGTGCTTGTTCTCCCTGCATTAAACTTTCATCATTGGATATTGTAGTCATATATGATAGTGACTGGAATCCAGCAAACGACTTGAGGGCACTGAAAAAGGTATCAATTGATTCAAAAGTTGAGGGGATCAAAGTTCTTAGATTATATTCTTCATTCACTATTGAAGAAAGAGCCCTACTGCTCGCAAAACAGAAGCTCAATCCTGATCACAGTTGGCCAAATCTCAGCCGAAGCACAATTAATACTCTTCTGTCCTGGGGTGCCACAGATCTGTTCAACAAATTAGATGAATATCATGCCGATAGCAACTCTAGTTTGGCATTGAATTTGTCTGGGCAATTGCTTTTGGACAAAGTTACCAAGGAGTTTCAGGCCATACTTTCTGAAAACTATAAAAATTTCGATTCAAATTCTGTCATCTCCGAAGCTAAATCAGATATTGGAAGCTACAGTACAAATACTCTGGTGTTTGGTGAGTCAAAAGTTCAGTTGAAAGATGGAGAAGAACATCATGTCTTTTGGAAAAACTTATTTGAAGGGAAAAATCCCCCATGGAAACATTTAACGGGGTCCAGTCCACGGAGTCGGAAGAAAGTTCACCATTGGGAAGGATCTATTGACATTTCAGAAGCTGAGAAAATTAACATGGCTAAGAAACGTCAAAAGATGGTGAATGAAAGTTTGGGTCCAGGAATTTCTTTTGTTGATCCAGGACCTTCTGCAATCAAATCCTGTCATCAATCTGAAAGTTTCCACAGATATGGCCAGAGCTCATTGAATGAAGTTTCTGCAAGTGCTGCTTCAAAGGAAAAAATTGTACCATCTGACGAGCAGCAAAGCACCCATGGTGTTCTGCAGAGAGGAATGAAGACACTGTGCCAACATCTTAATCTTCCAGTACAACTCTTAACTTTATTCTACAGTCCTTCTAGAGCACTTTCAAAGTGTAGTTATCTGCATTGGATACTGATTTCGTATTAATTTTTTATGGCATAAGATAGAGTCAATGTCGTATTGTCGTACTACACCCTACTACAGAACAGAAATAGTTGCGAGAAAGAAGATCATAAGCTTAACAATTTTGTTTGATGAAGCTAGAGTAAAAGCTGATCACTTTCCTCAGAAATTTCCCTTTCCCAGCCTTGAGCCAATATTAACTTGACTACCTCCATTTCCATGTTAACTAAAGAAAACCTCTTATATACTCTGAAGGAGTCACCCCTATTCAACTCTCAGTAACTAGGAAACTAATAAAAAACTAATAAAAACCACTAATATCTAATATCTAATCCTTAATTTCATCTGCCTTCTCTGTACCCAACAACCGCCTCTTCCCTAGACGCACATGAACAAAAAATAGCGCACTTATAGATTCGATTAATTTCTTTACCATGTCTTATGAGTTTGAAGTAATAATTATTCAAGCTCAAATCAAACAGTTCTATTTCGTATATATCACGCTAGTTTATTTACTCTATATTCTTGCTCATGGCTGGTAATGCAGGACAATGTCATTCAGGTGGCTGAAAAGTTTTTGGAATATGTGATCAGGAATCATCATGTCAATAGCAACTCATCATCAATCATGCAGGCTCTTCAAATATCTCTGGTTAGTTAGTTTCTTTCCATTAATATTATTAAATGTCACGTACAAGTTAAAACTAACTCGTACTTGTGAAACTATTATATCATGCAGTAGAAAATATATCTGGCTTTTGTCAGTGATAAAAAGAGTGCTGGCATTTTCATACCTGGTTGAAATACAATCCATAACAGAGGCATAAATCTTTCATCATCTTGTTGAGAAGTTAGTCAATGTACGATTTTTAACTATTAATAGTCCCCGATTAGAAGATTTGAATTCTTATGTTTGTCCCAGTCTTTTGTCTTTTATTCTTCTGTTTTTATGGGCGTTGGCTCTGCGAGATCCAATAAACTACAATTTTAGGAAGCATGCCCCTGTGGTCATGAACAGGTCGTGCAAGGCATTTGAATCCAGAATTACAGAACAATATCATCTACACTTAGGAACTGAGGGTTTCTCCTGTGCTCTACTTATGTCTGTGTGCAAGTATAGCTGTGAATGTGAGCGAGGGTGAATTTTGTTTGAGCATATCATTCCATAACCCACCAAGCACTCTCTTTGAATATTGTTATGTGGAGTTTGCTCCTTTTTCTTTGTGGTAGCCCAACATTTTGTGATTACTTTTTAAGTAAGGACATATAAGTGCAGAATGCATTTCTTCTTTACCTTATCATCTCTTGATGCACATTGTCTGGGTATTTTAGTAGGAGTGTTGTATTTAGCTCTGAAACTTAGTTTATTCTATATTGCTGTGGTATAATATTTACATAAATCACTTGTGGACTTTTTCAGATTCAAGTAGTGGAGTATTTCTGCTAAATCTTGCCCATCTAATAGATTTGATTATCTGTTTGCTCTGTCAGTGTTGGGTTGCTGCGTCAATCACAGATCAAAAAGTTGATAAGAAGGAATCACTCATGTTGGCAAAACAACATCTGGGTTATCAATGCACTGAAGAAGAAGTCAGCTCAGTTTATATGAAGATGCGGTCTCTCAAGAAGGTGTATTTGGCGGACTCAAAAAAAAAGAAGGTTTATTTGGAGTGCTCAGACAATGGTACATGCTTGAACAGAGATAGCCTATCAAGTGAAGAAGGTTTCAGCAGGGGGACATCAAATGTTAACAATGGGGAGTTGCGATGTTCATCATATATAGAAAAAGGTGCCGAACTGGAGATTGGAGAAAGTTCTGCAAACAAAGAGCATGCTGCATGCCAGATTCTTACTCAGCAGAAAGTGACACTAAATGATGAAGCTGGTGCCAATGACATGGATGAGGATGATGAGATGAAGATAGTACAGAAAAAATGTGACAAGCGGATGCAGAAACTTATACAGAAACATCAAGAGCGAATTGAGGAAGTGGAACGAATCTGGAAGGATAAAAGGGTTAAACTGGAGACAGATCACAAATTGGAGTCAGCCATTGTTCGGTCTTTACATCATCAAACCCCTACAAGAATGGACAAACTCAAGCTTTTGGATGTTGATTTTAATAATAAAATAAAAGATATTGATACTCTAGAAGATGCACAGCTAAAAAATCTTCGGGCAGAGCATTTAGCTGTTATCAATGAGGAGAGAGAAAGGGCAACTGATTGTCTAACCAAAACGAAATCCCGTTCTAGAGAACTAAGGGTTATTAATAGCCATCAGTCACTTAGTACTCTACGAGCTGATGATGCTGCCAGCCCTCAGTCAAGCACATGCATCGTAGTTGGTGGTGGTGGGGATAGATTACCTGGGCAACTGGAGAATGAAAGTCCAATTATGAGTCTTTTTCAACAAGGCAATGATGTGATTCCTTCCATTTTATCTGGAAGTGCACCTGCTGATGCAAGGTCCGATGAACCTCCTGCTGAAAATTTGGTATCCTGTACTTCAGGAAATGAAGTGGCTGATGCAAGGTCCGATGAAACTCCTGCTGAAAATTTGGTATCCTGTACTTCAGGAAATGAAATGGGGGAGGAATCATTAGCTGAGCTTCTCATTCAGTCAGAAAATTTCATTGATAATGGCCAGGTTGTTCTGACAAAGCTACCTGCGACTGCGGAGCAGGTTTCTGGTGAAAACCAATGGGTTAAATCGACTGAAGAGCATCCATTAGTGCCTGAGACTATTCCCAATGAAATTGTGGGGCATGATCCTTCACAGGAAGAGTCCAATGAAGTGAGGAAAACTTCTTTGTCTGATGATTTGGTGTGCCGGAGAAGTGAACCAGAGGTGGTAGCCAGAGGGTGTGTGCTTAGCCCAGGACAGCCAACATTGCAAACTGAGCAAACCATGATTTTACCAGATTCTTGTGAGATGTTGCCACAAGTATGTGATGTTTCTCTAGTCTCTACCTATCTATCTAGTTTATTCATATCATCTTTGGTCGTGCATTTTTTTTCCCAGTTAGGTGAAAGTTAAAACTAATCAAAATAATTCAGTTAGAGATAAATAATGTGTGGTTTTATAAATTAACCTTTCCATATCAGATAAAGGTTCCTCAAGTGTGAGATCTGCTTGAAAAGCTGTATTTCATGTCTTTCCAGATTCTTGTTCCATGACACAGTTGGTATGGAAGTGGTCTATTTTCAGCTCCCATTTTTTTTTTAATTTTTAAATCTAGATATAATATGTTTAACTGAATAATTTCAAGGATATGTTAAAAGCAAGTTGGTGTTAGTATGGCAGTATAGATCTGACAAACACTTGGGGTCTGCTGAACTGCAGGACAGAGATGCACTACATGAAGAAAATCAAACTGCTCCACAGATTGAAATAGCTAGTTCAGAACCCGCTGATTCTGCTACGGCCCTGCTACCCAACTTTGAATCTCCTGTAACTAATGATATTGTAAGCCCTGAGGCATCTGACAAAGCTCCAATAGATGAGGTCTTTGGGCAGCTGCATTCTTTAGCAGTTGATATCTCTCTTAGCTGTGATCAGTTGCCTGCCACTGAACACCCTGATCAAGAAAGAATCTTCCCTCAAACTGCAGAGCCTGAAGGAACTGAAGTTGTTTCGCATCAATCTATTTCTCAGGCTGAACATCCTTATCATATGAGTGTAGCGGCGAGTACATCAAACCAGCCAAATCAAGCTGTAATGGAGAATGATGTGGCTGTACCTCAGGCAATGGTGAGCATATCAGGACAACCAAATCAGGCTGTTCCGGATCCACCAGTGGTGGGCATAGATTCAGGCAATCTTCATGGACCTGGCTTCCTTCAGAATCCAACTCGTCAGCCCGTTTGGAGTTCAGCTCCTCCTTCGTTAACTGACCCGCTTCAAAATGAGATATTAAGGATACTAAATGAAACTCAACAATTGGAGAAAAGCCATGCGGAAATGGTCAGTCCGGAAATTCTTGTTGGTCATATGCCATGCGTTTTACTATTTTGTTAAATTGTAATTGGTCTTCTCCCTTTACACAGATGGCACAGTTGAAATCGGACTGCGAGAAGGAGATAGAGAAGATTACTGCTCAAATACATGATAAATATGAGGTGAAATCTCGTGAGACTGATGCTGAATTTAGAGTAAAAAGGAATGAACTTGACAAGAACCAGAATAAGGTTCGTCTGAATAAAATGTTGGCCAATGCTTTCCGATCCAAGTGCGTGGATGCCAGGCCTTCTCGGTTGCCAGGTACTCAGCAAGGTATTTGAATCGTGGTCCAGAAGTCCAGTCTTTTTCTTTTGTTAATTTTGAATCTAGATTGCTCAATAGCTTATGCTTTTTGTGGATATTGTTTTTGTGAATGTCTGAATGGTTTCTGGGTGTTCTAGGAGAGTCTTTGGAAAAGAAATAGAATGTCTCAATGTGTGGATGCTTTCTTTTCCTTGAAACAAACTGAAATCAATGTGTGGGAAGACCACTAAAATTATATCAGAATACTTTCACATATTTGTTTCCTTGTTAGGCCACCATCTTTTGTGCCTCCCATACTTTCAATTCTTGATCTGGCTGTATGAACCTTCGTTCATCGAGGGGTTTTGTTGCTTGATATCCAGTATGTTGCATCGGAAACAATACTAGGAATCCACCAGTGAATCTGTTGAATTTGCTCTAGTCTGATTTTGATTTGTTTTAATTTACAGTCTATTTTAGTCATCTATGAATCTCTTACGCATCTTGGTGAACTCTTAGGAACCGCCGGCACTCAAACCAGTTATAAACATGTTTATCTCGTCTTTTCATTCATTATATTTGCATGTGTTTGTCGATATAATAATGTTAGCTCTCGTTGCAGGTTTATCCACTTCCATGCGGCCGCCTTCTGTCAGACCTTCTCCAGGGCCTTCAGCTTCCCAACCTGCCCCTTCCCCTACCTCTGCCCCTGCTGCTGCCCATGCCCATGCCCATGCCCATGCCCGTACACTGCCTGCCATGTCTCCAGCCGTCCAACATCTATCACGGTCACATCCCATGAGATCTTCCTCTTCGGTCATTCAAAATGTGCCAGCTCATCCTATACGAGGTTTACAGAGTGCAGCAGCTCACATATCAGGCAATTCAGCCAGGTCGCCTCCGGTCATCAGTGTCATCAGTCCATCAAATCTTCGTGCCTCTAGTGAGACCCGGTCTGTACTTCCTCATCTTCAATCGAGTAGACATGTTGTAGGTGCATCCATGTCAGCGCCCCCATCTTCATCATCAGCATCTCAACTCCAGCCCCTTCAAACCTTGCCGAAGCCTCCTTCACAACCAGGGCCACTGCCACAGAAGCCTTTGGTTGCTCCAAACAGTCCTGAGGTTCGAGGTGAACTAGGAGCTCCGCCTGGGTTTCCAGATCGTCGACCTTATTTATCTGAGAATCGTAATGCATCTGTACCTGATGTTCCTTCTAGTTTTCGTTCCTTGGAACAATCGGACTTGGAAATGGTAGGTAATGATTCACTTGGAAACCAAACACCTGCTGTAGAAGTAGAAACAGGCGTTGTTTGCTTATCTGATGACGATTAACTTGTGAACGTCTTTTGGAAGATCGAATTCTGTTAATATGATATTTCTAACGTGCGTGGAAATTGTGGCTCGAAAATAAGTATATTACCTCGAGTTAAATTTTGAAATAGCCATTTTGGTTCAAGAATTATATAAATTCTAGCCAAACCTTATCATCATAAAATAAATTACGAAAATACTAATAGCGAACCTTATCATCATGGGACCAAAGTACCATTACTAAGCTGACTTTGATAGGTTTTGACTCATTAGTTCAATTATTAAATTATATCAAAAATTCTCTCATTTTCTCTCTCAACTTGGTTAACTTGATTTTCTGGGGCCCAATTTTTCTCTCATTAGTATATGTTAAAAAATATATATATTCCAGTCCAAATAGTTTATTGTTAAGGGTCCTCCTTCACTTATTTCAAAAGACCCACAATTACAAATCAACTTAATTTTATAAAAAATGTTTAACACGTCATGTTCTGCAGATTGTTTATTTATTTCGTATTCTATTTCTTTGTATCTATTTGGGACTTAATTTTGTTTATTTTATATCTATTTTGTATAATTGTATTGTACAATTTGTAGCTTCATAACTAAATGAAATACATTTCCATCCCATCATCCTGTGATGATATCCGATATTCCAAAATGGTGTAACAATGGTATTCCAAAATTTAATTTATACTAGTTTTATATTATTTTTTTAAAAAATAAAAAAACTATAATTTAATAAATCATAATACACAGGATTTTTTCTAACTAAATATTGTAAATTCTTTCTCAAATTTGTTAAATATATATATATATTTTTTAATATAAGAAGGGCCTATATTTTTGATTTTGCCTAGGACCCCAAGATTGTCAAGGACGGCCTTGCTATTTATAGCACATCAACTTGGGAAATATCTCACACTGTACATATTAATTGGATGACCCTTCTCTTTTACAAAGCTTTTTAATAGTATGAATGACCTAAAATACTCTGGCAAAAAGAGAAGGCCAAAAATAAAAATATACTCTGGCAAAGATAAATGGGAGTACGAGAGTCTAGAAATGCGTGTACAAAATACTAATGGTTGCAAAATGGAAGACAAACATATAAATACAAAAGAATCTACTCTAATTTTTGTTTACAAGGAAAATCTACTCTAGTTAAGGAAGAGTAATTTTCTTTTTTTTTATAGTAGTAGTAGTATTTTGTTTTTTTTAAAGAAAATTTTAAATAATTAAAGGGTGGACGTGGAGTAGTGGAGTTGAAGCGAAGAACAAAAGTTGAAGTCGGAAATCGCCTTGCTTGGATTGCCACTGCCAGCACAACATTGGACAACTCTTCTTCAGTTTCTCCATTATTTCATCCCTACATAAATCCCCAATCTTAAATCTCACCTAGGGTTTTGATCAAACTTCAATCCCAACTCATATAGTGCAGAGATGAAGCCGATTAGGCTTCCGGAGCCGCCACGGAGCCCAAAATCGATGGGCGGAGTGCCTGATATATTCGAGGGCGGCGTTTACGGCGTCGTTCGCCGTGCAGTCATAATCGGAAATGGTTTTCCGGCGTCGGAGAACCAGAGCATGGGATTGGTTCGCGCACTGGGTTTATCTGATAAGCAAACTCTCTATGTAAGTCTTAAACTTATCTCGATGTTCTTTTTTCTTTTTCTTTTTTGTTTCTCTATGAAATATGTTTGTCAGTTGGTCAGTACTGAGAAGCTAGGAGGTTTGATCTTGTAGTCGTAAACGTTTTTCTAGGTACTGATTTTTGCCCTGAAGTGTGCATGCTCTGATCAGCTTAATTTTGGATTTTTTTGGGGGTTGATTTTCTGCCTGGTGCAATTTAGGGTTAGAGCAAAGGGTATTGTTGACTCCTGATTTCTAAATTTGGAATTAAGAAGAGGAATGGATTGTTAACTATAAGACCTTCTGATCTGGATGGACTCGATAAATTCCTTTCTCTATGGATTCATTCTGCTTTACTTGCATGTTGTAGTTTAAAGTTTGTTTTACAATTAGATGGTTTTCTCCCAGCGTGTATCTCTAATGGTGGTTGTGTTGAACTTTCTCTGGGGTTTACCCTTTATCATTAGATTTTCTCTTGGAAAGAGTCGGAAGACATTGAATAGATCTATTTTAATTGGAAGATGTTTAACTCTGAGCAGAGTTGAACGATAGCAGTTTTTCTTGTAAAGAGTCGGAAGACATTGAACAGACCTATTTTAATTGGAAGATGTTTAACTCTGAGCAGAGTTGAACAATAGCAGTTTTTCTTGTCTAAGATATGATTTATGAAGTGCTCTCTATCTACATCTTTTTGTTAATGTATTGTTTGAGGTCACATAAAACAGGTAAAAAAAGACCATCATGTTGTGATTATAAAGGGGTTCCCTTTTCTAGCATCCTCAGACTGTTATCTTAGTACCTACTTTAGCTCACTAAATATGCGTCTCTTGTTAACATCCCTTTTGTAAATGGTACTGAGGCTTGCTGATCAGCCTTTTCTAGGTAAAATGTCTTGGAAAAGACTTGATAAAAGGCATGATACCGTAATTTCTTTGTGATGGTACTCTTGTATGCTTTTTCAAGCATGTCTTCCCTGTATGGTATAAAATCTATTATCTCTCAGCTAAATGAAGCTACTGTATGAAAGTTTCTCCATAAGAGAACCTGATTGTGTGGAAGTTTCTCAATAAGTGAACCAAATTGCAATTATGAGCATCCATTCTTAAATTTATGTTAGAACCTGGAACTTTATGCATTCTTAATGACTGATTGTGTTATATCTGTTTGATGTGTATGATATGCAGCGGGTCACGAGACCAACAGGAGGAATCAATGAGTGGCTTCACTGGCTCCCAGTTTCTATCCATAAGAAATTGTACTTTATCATTAGCCAGATCTTGGGGTGTTCAAAATTTTTTATTTCCAGAAATGGGAGGAGAGTAGCACATTTGCCTGCTGGAAATGGTGCTGGCGTGGGCTTGTCATCGGTGTTGGAAGCTGATGTAAAGAATATTGTCAAGATGGCTAAGGAAACTTTTGAAAAGTAAGCTCCACACACTCTCTCTTTCATGCACACACAAAATGATGCAGAGTAATGCTCCTTCATAGTCTCATTTGTGTTGATGAATAGCATATACCTGGTATACTTTTATCCCAGGTATTGCATGTTTTTGCATTAACTAGAATAGTTATGTCAATATATTTTAGGTCTAGATTTCTGATTCAACTGTATTGAAGAACGTTAATGATAAATTGCTTGATTGAACATATGCTTACATTCATATTATAGTGAGGAAAGTTGCAACAGATGTGGTTGCCTTTGTGATGGAGGTCGTGATGGATGGTGATCAAAGCTTGTACAGGAGAAATAAAATGAGTATCCTATGGAATAAGATTATAGGAGTAATTTGGCTTTTGTGTTTTATGTAATAAAGGAAAATAATCATATTTTCTATTACCTTCACCTGGGATATTGGCAAATGTGGTAGGCATGATAAGTTAAGTGTATGCTCGTGTTATCAATCATATGTTGATTAATTTGATACAAATGTGCTCAGTAAAGAATGTTGCTGAGATTTCTAGTTATCTTGGTGTATACCCATCAGACCATATGGGTTATAAAATTTCATTGAGACAAATAGTTAGCCTTATATTGACACTCCAAATTTTTTACTATTATACAATCAATATTGAAATAGCTGGTGCAGTAAATGTGTATTATCATATATTATAGCCTGATATATTCACCAGGATATTATTTCATATATCAGTGTCTTGATTGTTTGACACATGAGAAGTGACACTTTGTTTCCTTCCAGGGATGGGCCACTACTTGTGGTTGCATCTGGCAGAGATACGATTTCAATTGCAAGCTCTATAAAAAGATTAGCTTCTGAAAATGTGTTTGTTGTACAGGTATGTCATCCCCATACCTAACATGTCTGATTTCACATTGAATATTTATTAAATGTCTGCTAGAAAGATTTTGGTGATGTACTATTTACCTCATCAAACACAAGCATATTCTTGTGATTTTTGTAGCCAAATAGCATTATTATGCCTTCTGTTTTCCTTTTTCTCACAGAAATAGGATTTCTGATTCTGTCATGCGATACTTCTTCAGGTTCAGCATCCAAGGTCCCATTTGGAGAGATTTGATATGGTAATAACCCCACAGCATGATTATTACTCATTGACCCCTCAGGCACAGGAGCAGGTTCCTCACTTTCTTCGGAAATGGACAACGCCGTGTGAGCCTCCTACTGATCATGTTGTATGTATCTTTACTGCATATGTGTAATTCCAGTCTCTCCAATGATTATAGTTGAAGCTGAAGCAGGCATGTTCTCATTTCCAGGTCCTCACTGTAGGTGCCCTTCATCAAATAGATTCTGCTGTACTTCGTAGCGCAGCTAATGCCTGGCACGATGAGTTTGCACCTCTGCCTAAGCCGTTGCTTGTAGTCAACATCGGAGGGCCCTCAAGTAATCACTCCATCCTGATGATGTGGCTCTATCATATAAACAAAAGTTACAATTGAAATTGGTTAGAAATATGATAAATTAACAAAAAGGTGCTTAGAAGTTCTTCTTGGGTGAAAGTTTGCATCAGAAATTTATATATTGTTATAGTTTGTTGTGATGACTATTTTATTTTGCCAAGAGCATGTTTTGAGCAGTTTAGTGGGAAATATAAATGGGACTTGTCATGGGGTAATTTCTTGGCCGAGAGTGAAAAGGTTGGGGTATATTATTATAAAGTCTTGCAATATTTTCAAACTAACATACTTTGACTTGCACACTTGAACTTCTTAACTACTTTCTTTGCCATTGGAAGATTAATTTCTTCCTAGTCAGGCTGTTTCCTTCAACTTATAATTCTGTAAATTTCCATTTAACCAGTCAGGAATCATTTATTAGATGGCTAATCATATTTTTGGGTTCTATCCTTTGATAGGGTACTGCAGATATAGCACAGACCTAGCCAAACAGCTGATACTTTCCCTTCATAATGTTCTCACAAGCTGTGGAAGTGTCAGGATTTCTTTCTCAAGGAGGACACCTGAAAAGGTAACTCATAGTCCATCCATCATCCTTCTTTCCCGTGATGCTCAGCTTATTGTGAGTTGGGCATTCTGTTAACAGGTTTCTAGATTAATAATTAAAGAGCTTGGAACTCATCCCAAAATATACATATGGGACGGTGAAGGTATTTCTCATTCACTGAACAGTACGGATGATTTATATTTTGGGAATTAACTCAAGATCTAGCTAATGAGTAAATTGTCATTGTCAGAACCTAATCCACATTTGGGCCATCTGGCTTGGGCTGATTCTTTTATTATCACGGCTGATTCAGTTAGCATGTTGAGTGAGGCTTGTAGCACCGGGTAAAATGCTTTACAGCAGTTCTTGATTATGCTGTAGGCACAAATGCCAATTATTTGACTCATTGTATTGGTTATTGCAATTTGCAGGAAGCCTGTTTATGTTGTTGGAGCTGAACGCTGCACCTGGAAATTTGTGGAGTTCCATAAGAAGCTAAGGGAGAGGGGCCTGGTCAGACCATTCACAGGTCTTGAAGATGTAAGTAACCGATACCCTTCATGTTGCTCAACTAACCATTTCTTATTTCCGCATTCTATGTTTTATTGTTTGTTTGCCCCCCCAACCTCCCATCCCATCTAAGATATAAGAGAACCAGAATGGTTACGGAAAGGTGACATTCAGAAACCTAAATTGAATAAGGAAAGAGATGGTTTAGAGAGAGAGAGAGAGAATTAATTAAGGGTCAAGATGATAAGTTTTCTGCTGCACAGGCATGGGCTGAAGCATCTTGTGACCTCAAAATTTTCTTGGTGTCAATATATTCTTGATGTTGGATATTTCGTCTAACCCATGGCACTCGCATTGTAATGAATTGAAGATTAGGCCAGGAAGTTTGGTTGACCTATCTTATTTCTTTGGTTTTTCCTTGTGTCAGATGTCAGAAACCTGGGGTTACCCTCCTTTGAACGATACTGCTGAGGCAGCAAGTCGGGTGCACAAAGCACTTGCTGAGCGAGGATGGAGAATACGACCATAAAACTACTCATGTACACTGTTGTTGCAACCAAATTAATCTTATTGAAAATTTTCTCCAGTAGCATGTCCTTCCTTTACTTGAGCCCATAGTATAGCTTTTTTGTTAAATAGAGAAAAGAGCCACAGCTATATATACACAGTATATTCTTATACTTGTTGCAATTCTTTACCCCTATATTGGGTTTCAATACTTGTAAAATAATCATTACCTTCATTGGTGCGGCCTGTAAATTTTGATGGCTTGAGTAGGCTGTATAAATGAACAAATTAAGCGGCAGAACCAATTGAGTTATGCATCTTTGTGATGGCCCTCATGCTATAGAGCATTAGAATTCAAAGTTTCAAAATTTATATTATCCTTACATTCATGATGTTATTTGATATTTATGGCATGTAAAGGTGATTGGATGCAAAAGTGATGGAAAATTCTTGGAGATTATAGTTTTTTTTTTTTTTTTTTTTTTTATATAGGGGGTTGATAACTAAACATTTTAACGACCGTGTCACGAAGAAATATTTATAATATTTATTGATGCATCGTGTTAGTATTTAAACTAAAAATTTTCCTGTAATGTATCATCCCAGGCTCTCTCATTCTCAACCTCTAAAATATTTTCCTTCACAAAGAATTACTAAGAAAATAGAAAGAAAAAAGATATTATATCAAATTTAGAAGGGGCATACATACATATAAGAAGGTTGAATAATTAAATAGGCATAGGTGGAGCAAGTTGACAACAACTCCATTCTTCCTAGCTAGGAAAACCTACTCTCCCATAATAATCAATCAACTGCTCCTCATGCAGCAGCATGCATTTATAAATTCAGCCATAATCAATCTTACTTTCTCATCACAACTATCACTTTCTCTCTCAAATAATACTAAGAATCCTCTCTCATCATATCGTCAAATTAAGGCCCATGGAGCACAGCAAGAGCAGCGGCGAAGCAGCCATCAACATCCCTCCTCATCATGACTCCAACTCCTCCGCCAAGCACAAGACCGCCGCCTTCGCCGCCACCACTAAGGCCGTGCTTCCACACCCACAAGCTAAATGGAAGAGAGGAGTTTCCATCTTCGATTTCATCCTCAGAATCGTCGCCCTCGTCGCCGCCTTGGCCGCCACCGCCATCATGGGCACCACCGACCAAACTCTTCCTTTCTTCACTCAGTTCTTCCAGTTCCAAGCCAGCTACGACGATCTCCCAACTTTCACGTATAGTATATACATATTAGTATATGTCCTTTTTTTTTTCTTTTAATCTTAATTTTCTTGCATGCTATATTTTTATTATATATATATATATATATATATATGACTTCATATTATGGAAAATTGTAGATTCTTCGTGGTGGCGAATGCTATAGCAAGTGGGTACTTGGTTCTGTCCATGCCTTTCTCCATTATCGCCATTGTTCGCCCACATGCTGCTGGAATCAAGCTTCTCCTCCTCATTCTTGATACTGTAAGTAAGATTATATATATCTGTATCTATGTAGAGAGAGAGAGAGAGAGAGAGAAGGATATGTGAGGCGATTGATTGATGTGGTGTGTGTGGGTGTGCAGGTGATCATGGCTTTCACGACGGCGGCGGCAGCAGCGGCGGCGGCAATCGTGTACTTGGCCCACAACGGGAACTCCAACACCAACTGGTTCGCGATCTGCCAGCAGTTCAACGACTTCTGCCAGCGCGTGAGCGGCGCCGTCGTGGCTTCTTTCATAGCCGCCGTAGTCTTCCTTTTCTTGGTTGTGCTCTCCGCCGTCGCTCTTCGCAGGCACTGATGATGGGAGCTAGATATTGTTGTTTGTGTATTGTTATTGCTGTTTTCAATTCAATATTAATGATGTTGTATGCTTTTTTCATCAGATTGTGATTCACTGCGAGCGCTGCACGTAATTTGTTTTGTCTTGATGTGGGTTAAGTATATATGATGAAACTTTTATTTTGCGTTGTATTTTACTCTTGTGTCCAGCATGCATGTTACACAATGTGTAACTCAATCACGTATTTACATAAAGGTTAATACCTAAAAATAATAGTAATCTTTTTTATAGCCACAAAGATAAAAAACAAAAAAAGTAGTCACTCTTACCGAATTGCCCCTCATCCTGACCAATACACGAATATATGAATAGATATTTGGGAGGCCACGGGTATGCGATTCCAAAACATATAAAGTTCAAAGTATTGCATAACATAGATCCATTGCTGTAAGGCACAAAATAAGAACAAAGAAGAAAAGCAATTAAGCAATTCACGATCACATCTGTTCGTGTATTATAGATCTAGTCGTGTAATATAGAAATTAATAATAAAAACACGAGCAAATCATTTTGTGAGGCAACATTACGAGGAGATGGATGTTGGACAACGGATTAGGAAAATTGATGATAGGCAACGGGCATCAGTGCAGCATAACATTTGTAGGCCCCGATAAGTAGTCATTGGTGTATGAGGAGGGGGGGGAGAATACACCAATTAGCCAACAGTTTTGATTTTTCAAAACAATGTGATCTTACTGAGTCGTCACTTCAGTTTATCAGAGCTGTTTAGTTTTTCCAGCTCAATCAGTAAACTGCTGAGCTTGCAAAACTAACCTGCGTGCGGAAGTTTGGTGGAAAGGTTGGCTAACCGTTTTCAACACAGTTTTCAAAAGATTTCAGTTTAGATAACTGCTCATGCAAGACAGGTTACTGTAGTGCAGATTGTGAACGTGCAAACTGTGTAAATAGAGATGTAAAAGTAAGTAGCAAGAGAGAGAAACACGAGGAGTTTTTATCGTGGTTCGGAGTAAACAGCTCCTACGTCCACGCCAGATCCCGTCGAATCTGTAATCCCTTAACTTGAGATATTCGCTCCTTTTAACACTGGTGGAGGTCCAGTCCAAATTCAAGTCTTTCTTTAGACTGAATCTAGCACGATTCTTGAGTCGTGTCTCTTCTTACTTTACATACAATCTATCATACAATCTTACCAACGCTAAACAACTAGCGCTAATATCCAAACTAGAAAGCTGTGAAAAGCTATCGTCGTTAGGAATACACAACTCAATCAACTACACTAAATATCAACTGTGATGGTAGTGAGAGTGTGTGTGATGTGTTCTAGTAAGACAGTTTCCAGAGAGATCAGAAATCTACAAAGATCAACACTTGGGAAAGCTCTAGTAATTTCGAGGTTGATTGAATGAATTTCAGCTTGAGATTTATGCAGCGTTTCAGCTTGTATTTTGAGTTTCCCGTTAGTTCTTTCTGGAATGAGTTGAGGTATTTATAGTGAAGCATTTGAAATAGAGCCGTTGGAAGTGTGTTAGGATTTGCAGTACCGTACACTGACACAATTCTTGTCGTTGGGTGAGAACAGGTTTCTCAACCACAGCTCAGGTTGGTCTTCACAGTCGACCTTCCTATACCTCGAACTGTCTTCGGTCTTCTGTAACCTTCGTGTGAAATCTTCCGAGGTAGGTAGGAGCAGGTTACATAGACAAATTACTTAATGGAACAGTATGACAGATTGAGTACATTAGGTACAAGGTTGCACTACCAACCTTGACCTTTACATGAGCAACCTGTCCGAGTTAAGCTTGACTGATCCAAACACAGAGACCAGCCTGTTCCACTTAAAACCTGTATCTAAGTGTGGTTTCTAATAGCATTATCAAAACTCAGTTTCAAATGGCTCCCAACAACATTAATAGATGATAGGAAAATAGATGATAGGCAACGATGCATCAGTTATTCATGTATTCTTGGCACACTCGTGAATCGAAGAGGGAGAGGAAAAGGAGACATCGACCGTGGTGGTGGTGGCGATGGTTCGTCAGCGGCGGACTGGTGGTTGTTGAAGAAACAGAAACGAGGGAGGAAGCGCAGAGTGAGAAAAAGAATTAGTGCTCGTTTGGTTCAAGTTGGGTAACGGAAACGGAATGGAATCAAGTCAAGTAAGGGAATAGAAACAATAAGGATTACTTTTATTGAGTGTTTGGTTCAATAGTAGAAAAGGAGTCACTTGTGAGGGGGTTTCATTTCTCCTTGTTTCCCCTCCTTCTTGAGGGGTAACAATGTAATGGATTGGGTTACTGATAGAGAGTCCGAGATCAACGTTGAAGGAGAGGGTCGGGATATCGACGTGCATGAGGTGTATGGGCCGAAGCCGTTGATTGTTTACAAGAGAAGATCGCGTGAAGGAAGGGATTGAGCCCACGTTCACGTGGGCTCGGCTAATGAAAGAGTGTTTTATTATTATGGTTTAATTATTCGATTAGTAGTAGAAGTAGTATTTGATATTATTTCCTTAATTATAGTTGGAGCAGTATTTATAGGAGATTAGGGTTTATTGTTGTAATCATTGGAGAATATTGTTTTTCGAGCCTGGTGGCTGGGACGGCTTTGCCGTATTTCTATTGATCTCTTGTTTTTGCTTTACTATATCAAAACTGTTCTTATCAATTGGTCCGACCTGCCGGATCCCTTTCTCACGCGATGGAGACATGATCAGTGACTGAACGATTTGAGGCCTTGGAGCAAGAACAACGGGCGATGCGAGAAGAGCAGAAAGAGATACGGGCGAGCCTGGTGGCCATCACGGCCACACTCGCCGAGGTACTGAAGGAAATTAAGAAGAAGCCGGGGGTTTCAATTAGAGAAAGGGGTTCCAACAATGACGACGGCACCGCATCGGAGGCGGAAAGCGAGGAAGTAGAGAAGAAGAGTCGAGGGGAAAACAACGGAGCCCTACAACTGCCGTCGTTCGACGGCTCGGATCCTATTGGTTGGTTAGCCCGCGCGAACCAACAGTTTGAGATCATGGCCACGCCGGCGGAAGCGAAGGTCTCAGCAGCGGTGGTGGCGATGGAGGGGGTCGCTCTGTATTGGATGACGTGGCTGCGATCGCGGAAACCGACACTCACGTGGAAGGGATTTTTAGAGGCTTTAGTGGCGAGGTTCGACACTCGTTTCCAAGGAGATGAGTTTGAACGGCTGGCAGATATTAAGCAAACAAGCACGGTGGATGAGTATATCAATCTATTTGTTCAACTCGCGAGCCAGGTGCCGGGGTTATCAGATGCTCATTACCTCGGTTATTTCATGAAGGGGCTAAAGGACCAGATCCGGGGATTCCTCCGGCTGTTCAGACCCACGGAGCTGGAGGCTGCGATGGATTTGGCTCGAGACGTGGAGGCCAATGTGGCCATTCAGGGAGATGGACGAATCAACCAAGGGTCGTGGGGGCCATATGCGCAAAACAATAACTACACGCGCAGCGGGTCGGCGAGTTGGTCTGGGGCGGGGAGCGCACAGGGTCGAGGGTCAGCCAGCAACAGCTCTCGGCCAGGGGAGCAGTCGGGACCAATCAAGGGGAGTGAGGCCTCTGTTCAGCAACCATATCGGCCGAAGTTCACATGCTTATCGGCACAGGAGCTTGCAGATCTGAAGGCCAAGGGCTTGTGCTTCCGTTGCCGTAAGCCATATTCACCCGGACATGAGTGCTTAATGAGATCACTCCGAGTGATGATTGCCGAAGAGGGGGAACAGCCAGAGCTGAGGAATTATGAGTACTATCAACTGACAGGGCTGGAAGTAGAGTGGGGGGAACCGGTGGAGTATGAGGAAGGCAACTTACCCTTGTGTTCGATGGCAGGTATCACCTCAGCACGGACTATACGTCTGCATGGGAAGATTGGGTAAAGGAAAATCATTGTACTAATTGATTGTGGAGCCAGCCATAATTACATATCAGAGAAGTTGGTACGGGAGCTAGAGTTGCCGGTGGATAAAAGAAGAAAATTTAGCGTGGAACTCGGCAATGGGTGGAGGCAACAATCTGAGGGGAGGTGTACGGATGTAGAGGTGCAGTTTGCAGAGTGCCGAATCAAGATCGATTGTTTCGCTTTCGCGCTGGGAAGCGTCGACTTGATCTTGGGCATGACGTGGTTGGGAACTCTGGGGGTAGTGCGGATGGATTTCGGGCAGATGTCAATGGAGTTCGAGTTGGAAGGGCGGCGAGTCACGCTGCGAGGAGATCCACGACTGTGCCGAGGACCCATTGGGGTGAAGTCTCTATCTCGTACAACCAAGGCGCAGATGTGGGCTGTAGTGAGCGAGGAAGCAACGGCCCGATTATCCGAACCAGTTCCACAGGTGCTCGATGAGTTGCTGCAGCAGTTCGCGGGGGTGTTCGGGGACCCACAAAACCTACCACCGCCGCGAGGTACGGACCACCGGATCACACTAGAGGCAGGGGCGAAACCAGTATCGGTGCGGCCGTATCGCTATGGCCACCACCTAAAGGAAGTGATCGAGAGATTGGTGAGAGACATGCTGCTAGCCGGTATCATTCGTCCGAGTTCGAGTGCCTTCTCCAGCCTGGTTTTGTTGGTAAAGAAGAAAGACGGCAGCAGTTGGAGATTTCGTGTGGATTATCGGGAGCTCAACAAAGTCACGATTCCGGATAAATACCCTATTCCGGTAATTCAGGAGATGTTGGACGAGCTATCGGGAGCAGTAATATTTTCCAAGATCGATCTCCGATCAGGATATCATCAAATCCGCGTGGCAGCCGCAGACATCCCGAAGACTGCGTTCCGAACGCACTGTGGGCACTACGAGTTCTTGGTGATGCCCTTTGGCCTTACGAACGCGCCGGCAACGTTCCAATCTACCATGAATGATGTATTCCGGCCCTACATGAGGAAATTCGTATTGGTATTTTTCGACGATATTTTGGTTTATAGCCACACGGAGGAGGAGCATAGAGAGCATGTTGGGGTGGTGCTGCGCATACTACAAGAGAATCACTTTTTGGCAAACAGAAAAAAATGTGCTTTCGGGTTCCAGAAAATTGAGTACTTGGGTCACATTATATCCCAGGATGGCGTGGCGATGGATCCTGCGAAAGTGAGTGTTGTGGTCGATTGGCCGAGACCGACCACACCGCGAGAGGTTCGGGGTTTCCTAGGTTTGACTGGGTACTACAGGCGGTTCATGAAGGAGTATGGATTAATAGCATGACCGCTGACGACCCTACTGAAGAAGGACGCCCCGAAACCTATGAAATGGACAGACGAGGCGGAGCAGGCATTCTGCCAGCTGAAGAGGGTGCTAACTGAGGCACCGGTCTTGGCGCTACCGCAGTTTGATAAGGATTTTGTGGTGGAGTGCGATGCATCGGGTACAGGAATAGGGGCTGTGCTGATGCAAGAGCAGCGACCGATTGCGTACTTCAGCAAATCTCTTTCCGACCGCACCTTGTCAAAATCAGCGTACGAGTGAGAGATGATGGGCCTCGCGTTGGCTGTGCAACATTGGCGACCCTATCTGTTAGGAAGGAAGTTCGTGGTCCGTACTGATCATCGCAGCCTGAAACATTTGCTCCACCAAAAGATAGTGACTCCGGCACAACAAGTGTGGGTGGAAAAATTGCTGGGTAGGGTTGTAAACGAACCAAATTGAATCGAATATTACACTATTCGAATCGAATTTGTTAAATTCTTTGCGAATTCGAATTCGAATTCGAATATTATGCGAATTTGAAATCCGATTTGTATTTGAATTTCTCAAATAATTTAACGAATCCGAATCGAATATCGAATCACTTAGATTTTGTATATTCGTTTAAAAAATGGCTCGTATTTGAAATTATTCGATTCGATAATAGCTTAAATTAATAGGTTGAGTTTGGAGCTATGGAGTATACAAGCATTTAAGAACTAAACTCCTAAATAGACTTATAGAAATTACCAATAAAAGTACTCCTTCCGTCTCACTTCGTTAGTTACATAGATCAAAATTAAGAAAATAAAAGATGCTAGAGTGATTCCCGGTTAATCTGTTAAGTTAATTGAATTTTCATGTATTGTCATTTTATTTTATTTCATTTCATTTTAATATGATTAATAAAAATATAAATGTCTAGACTTGAGCTATGTGCTTTTAAAATACTTAAGAAATCAGTTTTTAATTGGAGTTGATAAATTATCATATACAACTATAATATAATATAATATAATATATATATATATATATATATATATGTATTATCTAAACGAATATTTACGAATATCGAATCGAATATCATAATTTGTTATTTGTATTTGATAAGTAATCGAATCATAAAAATTATTTGATTTCGAATTCGAATTGTAAAATATCGAATACGAATACGTCTAATCGAATACGAATCTCGAATCGAATCAAAATTATTTGATTTGTTTACAAGCCTATTGCTGGGGTATGATTTTGAAATTGAATACAAGATCGGGGCATCGAACGCGGCGGCTGATGCACTTTCAAGGAGAGATGGTGACGGTGAGTTGGCAGCCTTGAGCAGTCCCGAGTGGGTGGGCTTTAGTGACGTCGAGGAGGAGCAGGCGAAGGACGAATATGTGGGAGTGATTATGCGAGCAGTCCGAGAGCAACCTGGCAGCAAGCCGGGGTTCGAGTTGGTGGGGTCCCGGCTATTCTACCATGGTCGTGTGGTTCTGCCGGCATCGTCTGCATGGATACCCAAGCTCCTTACTGAATTTCATGATACCCCAGTGGGCGGACATGCCGGGGTCTATCGTACGTATCGCCGGATTGCGGGTAACGTTTATTGGAAAGACATGTTCCTGCCATGTGAAGGACTATGTTGCTCGATGTCTAATTTGTCAGAAGATGAAATATGAGGCGATTTCCCCAGCGGGATTGCTACAACCATTGCCTGTTCCTGAGCAGATTCGGGAGGATATTTCAATGGATTTCATTACGTGCTTGCCGAAGTCGAAAGGGTTCTCAGTTGTTTTGGTGGTGGTGGACCGACTTTCGAAGTATGCACATTTTATGGCGCTGAAACCGCCTATCTCAGCTCGATCAGTAGCCGATGTATTCGTCAAAGAAGTGGTTCGGCTGCATGGTATTCCCAAATCCATTGTTAGTGATCGAGACTCCATGTTCGTAAGTGCATTCTAGAATGAGCTTTTTGAGCAGTCGGGGACGAAGCTCAAGTTTAGTACGGCGTATCACCCGGAAACGGATGGACAAACGGAAGTGTTGAATAGGGTGTTGGAGACTTACTTGCGTTGCTTCACCAGTGAACAACCGAAACAGTGGATCCGTTGGCTCGCTTGGGCAGAATTCTGGTACAACACTTCGTACCAATCGGCTGCAAGGATGACGCCCTTTGAGGTTGTCTATGGGCGGCCTCCTCCTTCTCTACGACGGTTCCTTCCGGGAGAATGCCAAGTCGCAGCGGTGGCCGATAGCTTGGGCAGTCGGGATGAGATTTTGCGCCATCTTCGTGATAACCTGACAAGAGCTCAGCAAGAGATGGCATAACAGGCCAACAGACATCGCTGAGAGCTGAAGTTTGAAGTGGGGGATAGGGTGTTCTTGAAGGTACGTCCCTTTCGGCATTCGTCGCTGCGAGGCGGGCCGCATCACAAGTTATCTGCTCGCTTCTATGGGCCGTTTGAGGTGATTGGGTGCGTAGGAAAGGTGGCTTCCGGCGAGCAGTAAAATACATCCGGTGTTCCATATATCTTAGTGCGGAGGGTAGGGATCATCCCGTGGCGGCGGAATTGCCGGAATCTATCGAACTCCCTATTTTGCCGGTTCTGGAACCGGAAATCATTTTGGCTTGGAGGAAAGTGGCGAGAGGATCAGCTGAGGAAGAACAGTTACTGGTAAAATGGAAAGGACAGTCGGAGGATGACACGACGTGGATTGATATAAAGAATTTCAAACGCCAATTTCCTGATTTCAACCTTGAGGACAAGGTTGTTTCGATGGGGGATGGAGTTGATAGAGAGTCCGAGATCGACGTTGAAGGAAAGGGTCGAGATATCGACGTGCATGAGGTGCATGGGCCGAAGCCAGTTGATTGTTTACAAGAGAAGATCGCGTGAAGGAAGGGATTGAGCCCACGTTCACGTGGGCTCGGCTAATGAAGGAGTGTTTTATTATTATGGTTTAATTATTCGATTAGTAGTAGAAGTAGTATTTGATATTATTTCCTTAATTATAGTTGGAGCAGTATTTATAGGAGATTAGGGTTTATTGTTGTTATCATTGGAGAATATTATTTTTCGAGCCTGGTGGCTGGGACGGCTTTGCCGTATTTCTATTAATCTCTTGCTTTTGCTTTACTATATCAAAACTGTTCTTATCAGTTACCCCCAAGTAAGGGAAATAGATAACCTATTAATCAAATCAAACAAAATGTAATGGAATCAACTACTTGATTCCCTTTTCATACCAAAAAAAACTTGAACCAAACATGGGCTTAATGTGAATGGCAGGGGCGGCGTTTTGCTGCTGTAGTGTAAATTAGGTTTTGTTTATTTCAAGTTTTTATCAATCTAATTTTCATTAAGGGTAAACTTGATAATTAACATAAAAAGTGACTATTATTTGTATTTTTTATATGAATGACTATGATTTATAATACTAAAGTGGCTACTTTTAGGGATTAACGCATCTTTTTTTACTCTAAGTTTGTATCCCATTAACATAAATCTCTTTATATTTTATTTTTTATTAGGAATAATAATATTGCAACAATTTATAGAATAAAATATTGGAATCATAGTAGTATATTATGATGAATAGTAGCATTTGTCGAGAAGTTTGTCGATTGGGTCATTATAATAGTAAAATAAGTTGCACTTTAGAATGTCAAACTATTTGTTGTTCACTCTAATATAATATTTGAATGGAAGATAAGAATTTCTCAAGTACTTATATTTATTTTGATTGTTAAATTATTCGTTGTTCACAGCAATAGACAAATAGATTAAGGAAGCTAATAATTTTCTCGAATAAGTGTATCCATTTTGAATATTAACTTATCCATTGTTCGCATGTACTCAGTTAGAATATCAAATTGTTAGTTATTCGCTATAATATAAAAATATTTTAATGAGGGATAACAATTCTCTAGTAAATATATTTCATCTGTCCCAGATGAACATGCATACTTTTTTTCAGCACGGGATTTAAGGAGTGTTAGTTTAGAGATAAAGTGTAGTGTTTAATATATATTTAAATGTAAAATTTATTATTTTAAGACTGGAGCATC
This sequence comes from Mentha longifolia, assembly GCA_001642375.2. Classification (NCBI taxonomy): domain Eukaryota; kingdom Viridiplantae; phylum Streptophyta; class Magnoliopsida; order Lamiales; family Lamiaceae; genus Mentha; species Mentha longifolia. Next base: position 20,033,566 of record CM038112.1, on the reverse strand, counting down.
ATAGATGCATAAAAAATATATTGTTGGGATATAATGTTAGGACTATTTGTAAAGAGGAACTTAACCGGGTGTTTGTGGTTTTGATGATCCCAAAACCCATCCCAGAATAATTATGCCCATATTCAACCCAAGCCAAGAGCCGAAATAGTTCAGCAAGGTTCATATTATGGAACCAAGGAGTAGTGTAGTGTTGTGTAAAGCAGGTCTGATTCTGGAATGAAGATCGAGACCGAAGCTGAAGGAAGTGCTACCAGGAAGTACTCAAGGAGCTGCTGATCAAGCAGATGCTGACACCCAAGCTAAGTCCTCATCAACATCAACTATGAGGAAAAACGATGACATTCAAAGAGAGGAGACTCGGAGCAGAAACAAGATATTATCAGCATAGCCTCCGACAGGAAGAAGAGTTCAGCAAGAAGAAGAGTACAAGTCAGAAGCCGCACAACGAAGAAATGACTGACTCAAGAAGTGTAGCCGCAAAATAAAGTGTGTTGGAAAGAGGTGAAGCAGTCAAAATCCCGGAAAACCCGCCGAAAAGCTGCCTCACCTGTGCCCGGCAAGGCCGGTCACTGCCACACTTCGTAGCCTCTCAATGGTTACTTCCGCATTGAAAGTCGGAGAGTAATTAACTGAAGATCCGGTCATTAAAGTGAGGATTAAGATATAATTCCTTCCAACGGTTACATCTAACTTTCACGCTATAAAAGCCAAAGCCTCTTCATCAGAGAAGAGAGAGTAGGCGTGCCCAAAAAAGAAGACTACGTCGAAGTCTCGCGCTGAAGATATTTTTCATGTTTTCTCTAAGATCTCTAGTTCTTTAAGATTTATTGGACACTCACCTTCTTCGAGTGTTCATGTCTTCAGAGATCTAGCCTTAGGTTTTTCCACTAAAAACTAAGTCTCACGCATATCTTAGCTTAGTGGAGCATCCCTATCTTTTATATTGTTCTTCAATGTAAAGGGATGTCTCATTAGTTGGAAAGCCGATTCTTTCTCTCAAAAGAAAGATGAGGTGAGAAGACAAGGTAGTTGCCCACTGAAAGCTACCCTTGATCAGGTCTCGTGAGTGCCTATAACTGCTCACAGTTCGGCTTTGTGGATCCCCATTGAAACCCACATCGTAGAGCTTTGAGGTGCCAATTGAAATCCTCAAAGAATTCTATAAGAATTCACCTCCGACATGAGGGCAGTATATGTAAGCCAGGTTTGGGCCGAACCACTTTAAAAATTGTGTGTCTATGTGGTTTTATGTTTTTAGGTTAAACACCCATACAAATTGTTTTTCATTAACTGCATGGTTTTCACAACACATTCAGCGACTAGCCATTATTTCACACACAAACTTGCACTTGCACGTTTTGCCACTACAAGAAAAACTATGTCTTGTGACAGCAGTTTGTCAACTGTTGTCACTATACGATCTGTCACTGTGACAACAGTTTTTGTACAACACTTTGAGTAGACTTAGGTTCCACACTTCCGCACACACTCTAGATGCTGAGTAGACTTTCAGTTACAGTTCAATATCTCATGCCTCAGTGCACTATATCTTCTCTCTGCTGATAGCTCAGCGTGCACTGAAAGAAGTATAGTTAAGAGCGCTCAAAAGTCAAAATGTTGTCACTGACCATACACACGTGTATTCATTCCCCTCTACACGTGTGAAGACTCGCTCTAAACGGGACCAACACATATTGATGCAAACTTTTACACATATTGTGCACATAAAAATCACATAACAAACGAGCAAGTTATGTTAATTTAAACTTTTACAGTTTAAATTATATTGGAATATGTATTGAGATGATGAGATGATTAATAATGGATGATTCTTTTCATTTTAGGAAACATGCCAATTGGTGTGGGACGACCCAATTTGGTATACAAGCCTATTAAAGTCGGATGCAGGGAGTATAAATTTTGAATGTCAAGTCGCTTGTGGTTAACAATAATAGAGAATATATCAATTCGGATGTCGTTCAAAAAGAAAAAAGTTAAGAAAGATTGACATTTGTCGAATAGTTGTGTTCGTTTTATTAAAATGATATATTAAAATAGTGAAAATTATTATTATTATTATTATTAAAATGAGAATTGTTGCTCCGATAGGTAGGACTGGTAAGGGGCCGGATCTGAATCGGATCCGGCTCGCTCTAAATCCAAATCTATAATTTTTTCTTTTGTCTAGATCCGCCAGATCCAAAAAAAAATGAGATCCATGTCCATATTCAACGGATCCGCAGTCTACGGATCTTGAACCCGGATCTATAACATTTATACCCAAAATGAATTTTTAAAAAGAAAAAAAATGTCGTACAATAATAATTGTACTAAGTTTCTACAATTATAATAAATTGTAATATAACATTTAAGTGTACAAATTCATTTGCCAAAAAAAACAAAAATAAAAATCTCAAATTAAAATAACTCTCCCAAGTACATTAATAGTTTAATACATATATATAAGAACGGATCTATAGGATCGGATCTGGGTTTAAAAATTCTGATTAATATTCAAATTTAAAAATTGCATGGTAGATTTGGATCCGATCCAGATCCATCGGGTTCAAATTTTAAAGGACACAGATCCTAAAAATCGGATCTAGATCACCGGATCTGGACCGAGTCCTAGATCCACTGCCATCCCTACCTATAGGTTTTAAATTTTGAATAAAAGTTGATATTTTTTTTTTTGCAGTGGAGATAGAGGTCCACTGTCTAATTTTACTAAATAAAATTAAGTGACGAAGATAAAAAATATAAATAGTACTATGTGGACAGTGGAGTTTGTGTTATTTATCCTTTCGTAGACCAAAAAAACCCTAATTTATAAACAGCAATCAGCCTTTTTAACTGATTTATAAAACTTCACTTGTGTAGGGTCTCGGCGGAGCAGACCTAAAACCCTAATTTGAAGAATGACAGTGCTGAGCTCCAAGAAAATCTTGCAGGAAAAGAACACAAATGACGCCAACTCCATTACCTCTCTTACTCTCACTCATAAAGCCCTCACTGATGTAATACTTGTCTTCATTTTCTCTATTGAAATCACTTTATTTTATGTTAATTTCTTGGCTGTGGGTTTGGCTAGGTTTCATGTTTGGGCGAATTCAAGAATTTGGAAAGATTGGATCTTGGGTTCAATAATTTGACTTCGCTGGAGGTAGTGAAACGCAATGAAATTTATTGCAGCCCTAGGGAGTAATGAATCCGAATATTATTCTGAGTTTTCTGTTTGGTATTTCAGGGTTTAAAGTCATGTAGGAATTTGAAGTGGTTATCAGTTGTGCAGAATAAGCTTCAAAGCTTGAAGGGCATTGATGGCCTCAATAGACTCACTGTAGGTGCTCAAATTTCAATTTCTTGTTTGTTTGGAACTTAAATATATATGTATCCTGTTTTTGTTTCTGTTTCTGTTTCTGTTCATATTATATTTCGTATATTTTATTGGAATTGAATCTTTATTATCCTTTACTGATACTTTTGGAACTTAATCTTAGTTGCAAGTTGAAGCCATGATCCCCCCTGTTTTATGTTGGTATAATTTTAAAGTATTTGAACTGGACATGCATTTGGCTTGACAATTTTGTTGAAGAGGCTACTTTTTGATTCTTCATTGTTTGGTTGCATTCTTGGGCACACGCATTACCACTTTATTAGTCATTATTCGAAGACTAGAGTTTCTTTGTTGTGATTAATTGATTTGGCTATTACTTTTGTAGTATGGTCAAAATTTCACTTTCAACTTGTCATAATTGTGACCGCTATTATCTGCATGCTTTGCCCAAAGGCAATGAATTTGCTTTCTTGCAATCTAGCTTGAAATGTTTGCTGGTGAGGACTTTTCTTCCGGTTTCATGTTGAAGTATAACCTGAATTATTTTGAAGCTTGCTGTCTTTTCTCATATAGGTACTAAATGTTGGAAAAAACAAGCTTAAATCAATGGACGACGTCAAATCTCTTTCAAGCTTGCGTGCACTAATATTGAATGGTAAGTCTTTGATAAGAAATATTGTGCCTCACGTAAGTAACATTGCCTTACTAATGCCTTCACACTATCATGACTGACAGCTTTTTGCTCCTTATATGGCAGACAATGAAATCAGTTCAGTTTGTAAGCTTGATCAGATGAAAGAGTTGAACACTCTAGGTACATGCTTTAATCTCTGTAATATTAGATGAAATTCGGAGCCTTTATTTGCTGTTTTAGTTGGGTCAAGAGAAAATGAAGTAGAAAAAGCTTAGTTAGACAAATATGAACTCCTTCCTTAAAGCCCTGTTTCTCCAAGCTTGCCCTACCGTCCTTCCCTTTTTGAATTTTTTAGATATACGTCCGTCCCTATTTGTTAATAAGATCCTGAAGTAACTTTGCTACTCATCCATAAATAGATAGCCAAATATGTTCCTGTTTCTTTTGACTCTTTTGGATGCCTTTTATATTTTCCATTTTTGTAATGTGGAGTACAGACTCATTTATGAAATGGTAAGAGATATTTCTACTGCCTCCAAATCGACTTCAGCATATACTGGCAGTGTCCGTTCTTCGCCCATAATTGGCATAATCACCTTCATGTGATGGGAAGCCTTGGTGAATAAATAGAAATTTTCTTATAGTCCACAGATTTTTGTGATGTTCACTTAGCAAACCTTTGCATTGAGTTAAATATTTTATTTCTGTGTATCAGCTTGTGTATGCAATGGCCATTTAACATGCTATTTTCATTTTCTTTTTATAATGGTTATTGTGATGTGCATGAAGAGCGAAGTGAAAAAAACTTCCTCTTATGTCAATCCATCAACCGAGTCCAATACTATTCGTGAACTTGTATTCCAAATTAGGTCAATAAGGATTGATGACCCCAACAATCTAACCATTCATCGGACAGGAATAGTCTAGTGTACCTATCAACTGGTCCCATCTAGTTGAGTCTAGCTAATAGAGCCTACGATTTAGCAGGGTATTTTGGTCATTTTGCATATTATATAGCCAGTGTCGATTTTTATATGTATTTTCTTACTAATCTTCCTGTGCAGTTTTGTCCAGGAACCCAATCAGATCGCTTGGTGAATCTTTGGTTAATCTGACATCAATCACCAAAGTTAGCTCTTGAGCGATCATGTATCTATTAAATCAGCCAGTAGATTTAGGATATGAGGGATCTTACAGCCATTTTTTGTTACAGCTTTCTCTTTCTAACTGCCAATTGCAAAAGGTGGATTCATCCCTTAGATCCTGCGTGGAGCTAAAGGAGCTTCGTTTAGCTCATAATGAAATCACGGTACAATAAATCTTTACTTGTGAAATGCTCAGATAGTTGACCCTTCATAATGTTTTTCCAAGACTCTTGCTCCTGTTAAAGTGTTGATGCTGTTGTTTTCCTCATTCTTTCAGACTATTCCTATTGAGTTCGGGCATTTAGTGAAACTTCAGAATCTAGATATGGGAAACAATGCAATACAAAGATGGTCAAATCTAAAGGTGACAAAATGCACGTATTTGTATTATGCTCTTCTTTTAGATGATATGCTCTCACCTGATAGTTTCATATCTTCAATGCCAGGTGCTTTCCTCGTTAGTTAATATGAGAAATTTAAATCTACAAGGAAATCCTATTGCTGAAAAGGAAAATTTGATAAAGAAAGTAAGTTATTTTTCATGTAATATGCTTTTTATGTATCTCTCTGTGTCTTTGTCGTTTAAGATTACAATCGAATTCTTCTGATGACACTATAACCAATTTTTATCAGGTCAAAAAGTTGTTGCCAAATTTGCACGTCTTTAATGGTAGGCCCATTGACAAAATAACTGCAAAAGCAGTGCATGAGAACGCTTTTGACTTCACTGTCGATACCAAACAAGATCAGCTGATTGGAAACAAAAGTGCACATCCTTTGAGTGAAAGTACGGACGATTTAGGCACCACGAAGAAGAGGAAAGAATTACAGGATGAAAAAGTTGTAGAGAATGCTGAGACTACCAATAATTCGGACAAGAAAAGGAAGAAAAAGTCGAAGTTGCAAGAGGATGAAATGAAAGTCACCAATAACGAGGAAGCAAAAGACATAAAGCACAAGAAAAAGAAATCAAGAGAAATGACAAAAGGAGATTCAGTAAATATCATCGACACTGGTGCTCCAGAAGATTCCGTTGAGGATGCTAACAATAATTTGGAGCGCAAAATGGATGAAGCTATCGATGCAATGAGTGTGGTGGTAACTTATCCAACCAAGAAGAATAAGAAGGAAAGTTTTGTCGATCCTGCTTTGCTAGAGCTGTCACGTGTCGATGAAATTGGATTAGGGGGGCCTTCAGCTTGGGGCGTATAATTGTTGGTGGAGTGATAATCCAGGATTTGGATCTCAACTTGGTAAAACTAGACCATACATCGATCATCTCCCATTCATGGCAAGACTTCTGGTCTGTGCATATACTATACATGAGCATTGCACGATCTGTGCCCTCAGTCTGAAGATTTCATCCGTGTCTTTTAACATGGAGGCAGGTAAGTTTGGGGTAATTTTGTCGAGCAATAATTTTATAATCTCCAATTTTTGTATAAGTTTGTAAGGTGGTTAGTGATGCTGATGGCATACTGAACTATCGTACTTTTGTTGTTTCTTGCTCTTACGGGTATATTGATTATTTTATGTTAAAATCCCTGAAATTTTGCTAAGAACTACAGAAAATGGTGACTGATCGTGATAGGCTCTTTTCCGATTGTGATGGTGTCTGTTTTGATGTTTTTTTTATTTGGTTATATACATTACGTTATGCTGAAACATTGAAATGTTACTAAAAACTATTGAAGTTAGGAGACTGATCTATTTTAACCACATTATGCGAACTACTGTGAGTTAAGCTCATGACATTGGTGAATGCTGCAGTAATTTGGCGTATGAGCATGAGGTGCTTGGTAAAAATCGCTAGTTTTTTTTAGCGGTTCTTTGTGAACCAGTCTCTTGAAGTTAGTCTAAGGCTGCCGTGAATTTTGATAGCAGTTCCAGTTTAGATTATTTGAGAAAATATGAAAGATAAGGATGTGTCATGTTCATTTCGTACTTCTGTCAAATTTACTTTCTTAATGCGTTTCTTTACCCATTTTGAGAATGTGTATGTAATCAATACCCACTTTTTACATACACATGTAAAAAATATTTATTTTAATATATTAATGTTATTAACCGTGAGTCGATGAATTCAATACCATGAGAAGTGACAAGGAGGTCCCAAAAAAAACCGCACTACTAAAGCTGCACAACCCAAAACGCTAAAATTGCGGTGAAAATAATTCACGCACTAAATAGTATTTTTTCCGTCACTTTAAATGATTTATTTTTTTATTCATATGTAGGTATATTTTAATAAAATGGGTCATTTAGAATGAAATATGTCATTTAGGGTGAGATCGAGGGAGTATAACAATTCATTATTGTTTAAAAATTCATACATTCAGGGACTAAAAAGTAAATTCTACCATAATGCAGCAGTGAATTCAGTTTTCTTTTAGATAACCACTATTGAGGAACCAAGAAATCAGATAAACTTACTAAGATTCCAATCCTAGCGTTTTAATTTTGCTTAATCGCTAGTTCGCTACAAAACAACAAAGCATAAGAAACAAAATATCATGAAATCGAAATGTGATGAGAATGCAAATTCATCGTAAGAGATTAACCATAATGTGCTGAAATATAATTAAGAGAGATAGTATTATATGATTTACCAAAATTAATTGCAAAAATAATCAAGCGTTGATGAGAAGAATATGCAGAAACGTAAACGGTTTCAGTTGAAGAATGCCACGTGTCAGATCGATATTGATGATATCAAGTGAACGTAGACTGCCCAATAAAAACATTTGATTTAGAAGCAAAATGAAATCTTGTTATAAGTTGAACTAAAATAAAGAATGTCCACATCAGCTTCAAGTGGAAACTGGAAAGAAAGGACCAATTCAATTCATTTCAAGCCAAGCTTTGTCTATACAATCCCAACAACGCACCCAATTTTGACTTCGACTTTTTTTTTTTTTTTCCTTAAAGAAAAGAAATAAATTCCTTTTTGTTTCTTTATAGTATTTTGATAATCTAAAAATAGAATAATGCCTATCGAGCATGGGTGAAATTGTAAAAGCACAAGGCTAATGATCTAAGAATCTTGAACTTCAACTGCCAAATATCCAATCTGAGATTCTAAGTCAAGGAAAAATTAATTAAAATTTCAGCAGACCACAGAATATAAAAACTATCGCATTATTCTAAGTTCTGATAGTTAATTATGATCAACTTTTGCCTAATATAAAATAATTTAATTAATAGTAATAGCCAGTAAGTGCGAGGAAAGTGGCCTGCTTTATTTATTTATTTTTCTGTGAAGAAAGTGGACTTCTTTTTAATTTGTTCAAATTCAAAACCTTCAAAAAGTTGCTAGTGGTCTTGCTTCATAATTCACAAAATAGAAAATGATACTCCATCTATCCTCATTTATTATTATTATATATAGACGTTCCTTATTTATTGAACCTTTTCATTTTAGAGCGTAGGTCTCATAATCACTTTAATACTTTAACACTTTAATACCATTAAAAAAATTAGATGAACTCACAATTATTCCACTTTAACACATTAATTTATTAATAAATTATCAAAATGCATAAAATCTTGTGCCTAAAATTTTGGTTCACTAAATGAGGGACGAGGGAGTAATTGTTTTGTTTGTTCCCTTCCTTTCAAACAAAACATTGTACGAGCAAATTGTCTAAGGTGATATCGTAGAAATATTATAATTTATTTATCGTTGAGTAGCTAAATTCAACTAAATGTGTCGATTGATTTTTTATATATATTTTGAGAAATACTACCTCCATCCCATTACATTAGTCACATTTACTATTTGACACGTTTTTCCACCTAAACTAGTACGGGTTTTAAAATATAATTTTGTAGTATCGTTTTTTTTACGGGATACTATGAGTGTCATAGTATCCCGTAAAAAAAACAATACTACAAAATTATATTTTAAAACTCGTACTAGATTTCGGTGGAAATACGTGCAAAAAGTAAATATGACTAATGTAATGGGATGGAGGTAGTAGATGCTTAAAAGTCTATGCACACCTTCGATAATAGGGCAAATCTACTTTAAGGAAACTGTGTAATTGCAAGCCTGCTTTTACTATGTTTCCATCGAAAACAATTACTTGTTTTCAACGTGTTTCTTTTGTCAATTGATATCTCGAACTCGAAGTACATAAATATGATGTCCGGTCACTATTAAAATATTATTTGCAAAAAATCCCTTGAAAATTTCAAATAATCAATATATCCCTAAATGCGGTTCATATTCCTTTTCGGGGAATGTCTCGTTAAAAGTGGCACGTTTCCATCAATATATAGTCATTGCATATTTTTTGGTGCTATGGAGTTTGAAGAAGCAATATATATGGTTTCTCGTAATAGTGCCAAGTCCGAGCATCGTGCTCTAGCGAATGTGACATCTGATATTGCGTGGCTTCAATCTTTGTATGCGGAAATTCGAGTATCTACTTTTTCTCCTCATAAAGTTTGGTCGAATAACTCTTGCGCGATAGCTTCAAATCCATTTTTTTTATGTGCGGACTAAGCATGTGCATGAGAAGGTGTTGGCCAAAGTTGTGGATGTTGGTCACGTTTGTGGGCTTGATCAAATTGTTAAGTAAATAAAATTAGGCAAAATTCAGTGATGTCTCCAGCCAAAATTGTTTTTCCAACATCTCGAGTCAAGTTTCTAAAGAAGAGAGTCTCTAGCTTTGCGGCTAGAGATGTACTTTAAGAAAACTTTCTACAAGTTCGGTTTCTCGGGCTCATCGACCATGTCATTTCTCATAGAGAACCCTTCAGGTGGCTGGAGAGCATTTGTTAGGTTGGAGTACAAGAAGTTAGGATGATATCTCACCCGGATAGTATTGGTCACCTCTACCAAACTAATTCTACTTCAACTCGAAATTGTTTGCAAGACTGGGAGGACCATAGTTCGCCCCAAAATTTATGTTCGGGATTGGTTGAAGTGTATCCCGAATATGACGAACAAGACTCTCCATTTCTTGTTGTGCACGTTGCATCTGTAGAGTTCCTAACTGGCATTGAAGTTGTTGAATCATTTGGTTTCTCTCCATTTGTTCCATTTTTTATTTTTATTTTTATTTTTATTTTATTTCAATCGACGACATGTAGCTTCGAGGTCCAAGCTCCCTAAAGGTGAACCTTTAGAGCGCGTGTTCGTACACCACCTAACACCAAAAAAAATATTTAAAATCAAACAAAACAAAAACAGCATAATAAAATACAAAAAAAATGTCTAAATTAACACTTCGTGTCTATAGTAATATCAAATAAATTCAATCACAATTGGTCCTTGGCAACAACGCTAAAAACTTGTTCGCTAATATTTTCGACTACAAATCGCAAGTGCATGGTGTAGGTGTAGATAATGGCAAGCAAGAGTATCATATCCACAGAGACCGATGTAATTAAAATAGATGAATACTACGACAAACACAACTACATTATAAAGACGGAATCGAGAGTGAATGGTGTGGGTTTTCTCACAATTAGGATAAACATAAATAAAAATACTAAATAAACAGATGATCCTAGAGCATGTAATCATTCTATGTCATGGGTGATAAATACAAGATATTATCGACCACTTAAATTCTCATGAATGTAGGAATAATCACTAGACTCAATCTAACCTCCCTCTCTAGTAGCGCTAAACATGTAGATTCGTTGACATCCATCCCCTTTCGGTCTCCGAATAATCAACTATTTCCCTAAACCCTCAAATTAATAGTCTCATCACAAACATCTACCAGCCTTTCGGTCTAGCATCAAATCAATGTTATGCATTCATTCTACCATATCAATAAACCATGCTCTCTCGAATCTAGATATATCAACACATAAGCATAAATGGTGATCAATCATTCACACATATCAATAGCCCAATAAAATGCATAAACACCATGAGAAAGGAACAAAATCAACTTATATCAACAAACCAAAACAATATACTCCCTCCGTCCCACTATATCAGTCTCATTTCTATTTTCATCTTATTAGTCTCATTTCCTAAAATAGCAAAAGATTTGTGGCTATAATTAACTATCTCTTCTTAAAATTGATTATAGTCGCATATCCTCCTCCCCTTAGTTATTATGTCCATCCAAATGAGACTAATACCATGGGACGGAGGGAGTAGTTCATACAAGCTCTAGAATCTATGAGTTTAGCAACTCATAACAAGAGATAAACAGAATATGTACTAAACGAAAAAACATAAACTAAAGATATGCTCAAGCCGGAGGTGAATCCTCCTCCATGAAGCACCCAAAGCTTGAGCTCTTCTTATCCTTTCTTCCTCTCCTCTTATTTCTCTCTACTCTTTTGTATTTAGTGTGTTACAGAATGGAGAGGTCCCGTGTAGCCGAGCCCCTTGCTCTTCTTTTATAGAGAAACCAAAATTGTGGGCAAGATACACAACATCTAGGCTATCTGCATTGTAAGCACGGTCCGTGCATCATCGCCACAAATGAATGGTCCGTGCCTCTCCAAGATCTCACTCAAAGATCTCAAGGATATAGATAAATGCCGGCTGCCTGCACTTGGAGCACGGTCCGTGCTCTATGATTCCTAGTGCGTCGGTACGTTAATTTTCAAAATAGCTTCGATCTCAACGCATGGTTTGTGCCCTAAGTGGCACTAAACGCACAGTCCATGCACTGCACTCGTGGACACGAATCTTGTTGGTTTCTTCAGTTTCTCTTGGTTTCATGATCTCTATTAACTCACAAGCCTGTCTAAGCTTAAAAACCCTTTAAAAAACCTACTTTTAGGATAGAATAGATCAAACACGTTATCCGGATCACAAAAATAGAATTGAATCACTATTTTATTTAAAACCACAAATTCTACCCCACATTGCAATCCAAAAGAACATAAAATATATTAAAAAACCATGTTTATCAATACATACCAAAGAAATATATAAATTTACATTCTAATGTCATTATTCTTTTTTCTAAGCACCACCTTATATATAACATTAATTATGAGGGTAAAGTGAAAAAAAGTTATTTATTTTATCATCAAATTCCAAAATAGAACACTTAAAAACAAACAAGAATAAAAGTCAGATAGGATATTATAAAAAACGGAGGGAGCTAGGACTGTCAATGTGTGCGTGTCGGGTTGTTATCGTGTCGACCTGATAACGACCCAACTTGTTAAGCCCAAATCTGAACACGGTCTGTTAAGGATTTGCTCAACTTGAACCTGAACACAACTTGAACTCAACACGAACATGATACTAATATGATTTAGTTTGTGTCAACACGAACATGATATTGACACGATAATAATATGATATAACATTACACAATTATAACATGATTTAACATGATACAATAACAATTATTTAATACTTAATACTCCATCTGTCCCGCTTCATTAATCCCGGAATAATATTTTATTCTTTATATATATTCAATCTATAGGACTAATGAAGCAGGATGGAGGAAGTAGTTTATAACTTCATAATACTCATATTAATTAATAGCAACAAATCCATTGAATAAGACTCAACATAACAAAAATAGTTTCAAATTTTAAGAAAAAATAAATTATTTGTAGGAAATTAATAAAATAATATATTAGTAAGAATAATAAATAAGTTATAATTTAGATTAACATGTTTACATGAATCCGACACGAATTCGATCCGAACTCGCGAACTCGCCACGAAATTTTCAGGTCCTTATCGGGTCGACCTGATAGTAACACGAATCCAATAAGTCTCAACACAATCCTATTAATTTCGTGCGTATTTGTATCGATTATCGTGTCGTGTTGAAAATTAACAGCTGATGATATACTACCTCCATCCCCCACTATTAGTCTCATTTATTTTTTTGACTTTTGGGGCACGCGTTTCCACCGAAACCTAGTACGGATTTTAAAATATAATTTTGAAGTATTTTTCTTTTATGGGATACTATAACACTCATAGTATCCCGTAAAATAAATACTTCAAAATTATATTTTAAAACTCGTATTAGGTTTCGGTGGAAATACGTGTCCGAAAAATTAAAAAAGTGAATGGGACTAATTGTGGGATGAAGGTAGTATGTTAAATCAAATTTAGGAAGATATTAATCACAAGCCATACAATTTACCGGATTCTCTAGTTTGTCGAGTTAAACTCATATTCTCATCCACCCACTTTAGTACACGTGTAGAATAATGTAGAATAATACTTATCATGAATAACGGAGGGAGTACAATTGACCACATAGTTGACGTGCGGATAATATTTAAGAAAAATTATCATGAATATATATCATAAAATATTCTTAAAAACAAAATATATCCTATTAAAAAAATAAATTTAAATGAAAAATTGTTGTTTCACTTTCCTTACCCAAAAAAGAGTGAACCAAACGAGGGCTAAGAAAATCACAATGTAATACAGTATGATAATATTATTATTTTTTTCATAGAGTTAAATGGGGTGTATTTGAAGACGAATATTTCACTACTCATCATGGACATACTTAAAAATAAATTAAATCTTATTAAAAAAATTAAATTTTAAATAAAAAAATTTATTAACATGATACTACCAGATTAGTCATTGATATATTAAGTACGTCATGCCGGTAGGTGAACATTTTTGTATACTTAAATCTCCGTGATTGATTCAACGTAGTAAAATTAAAAAAAAAAATAACTGTACAATTTTACGCTAAATATATTTTTGATGTACGATCACATACTTAACATAAGTACAAATTACGATTATTAATTTATTCAATATCATAAAAAGCCGTCGCGCCCGATCGTTAAAAACTCCGGATTAGCAAAGCATTAACTGGAAATTAAAATTAAAATAGTTTGAAAGTCAAAAAGAAAAATGAATAATTTTGAAATTCAAACAAAAGCATTTTCATTTTTCACGTTGTTTTAGCTAAACGCGCCACGGTTGACTCTCATCTATGACTAACTCCCTCCCTCCCCCTATAAATACCCCCAGCATTTCTCTCTTTTGTCATTATCCATTTCCACATTTTAATTTAATTTCTCCCCCAAAACAAAAACAAAAAAAATATATATATATACACAATTTTTTTTTAAATGTCCGACGACGGCGGCGCCACCGCGATCACCACCATCCATCCGGACATCATCCAATCGCATATCCTGAATAGGCTCGACGGCCCCACATTGGCCGCCACCAGCTGCGCCTCCGCCCAATTCCTCTCCCTCTGCGCCGAGGATTTGCTGTGGCGAGATATCTGCAACGCCACGTGGCCGTCCACCACCGACCCCACCGTGCGCGCTGCCATCTCCGCCTTCCCCTCCGGCCACCGCTCCTTCTACTCCGACTCCTTCCCCTCCGTCGCCGCCTGCCGCAAAGAGCGGCCCAAGGCGGCGCAAACGCCCGGGGGGCTGATCTCCGCCGTGGACATCTTCTGCGGCGACAAATTGATTTACTCGAGGGTGAAGGAGACGGAGACTCTCTCCGGCTGGTTCCAGAGCTCCCCCTTCCGAATCGACCTCATGGAGCCGAAGGAGGTCGCGGCGGCGCCGCTCAAGTTCGAAGGGGAGGACGGCGCGTGCATGGAACTCGCCAAGGAGCGCCTGAGGGTGAGCTGGATCCTCATCGACCCTTCCTCAAGGCGGGCGGTGAACGTCGCGAGCGCCGCTGCGGTGGAGGCGCGGCGGCACTGGCTGACGGAGGACATCCAGCTCCGGTTCGCCACGGTGGTCGACGGCGGAGACGGCGATCCCGTGCAGTGCGCGGCGGTGGTGACCTGCGGCGGGAAGGAAGGCGGCGAGCTGCAGCTGAGGGAGATCAGCATGCAGGTGGAAGACATGGAAGGCAAAATCCTCAGCGGAGGGGAGAGTTTGGAGATTTTGGAGGCCGCCATGGAAGGGCGGAGGCGGAAGAGCGACGTCAAGATTCAGAGAGAGGCGTACGAAATGTTCTTGAGGATGAAGATACAATCTAGAGAGAGAAAGCAGAGGAGAGAGAGAAGCTTGGACATGGTTTGCATCGCCGCCGGAGTCGCCATTTTCATGGCCATTTGGACATTTCTTCTTTCCAGATGAGGTTAAAAATAGAATGTTAGTAATTTGGTAAATTAACTGAAATACAGTTACTACAGTTAAAAATATATATATATATATTTAATTAGGTGAAAGGAATTAAATATTTGGAAAAGTCGTGGGAGTTGGAATATTGTACTCTTATTATTTTATTCATTTTTGGATCGGCTTGTGAAGATAAGCTTGAAAGAAACTCATCAACGGTCATTAATTCTTTGTTTAATATTAATGTATTCCTCTGGTCAGATATCAAATCAATGTTAATGACTGTTAATATGTGAAAAGGATTTATGCCAAACCCTATATCTATATGAAGTTACAAAATGTATACTATATCTGTATTAATTAATTTATTAATGATACTACATGCAGATATTGTTTTATTTCCCGATTAGTTATTCTTTTGTGATAATTGTTGACAAAATTAATCTTTTCTAACCAGACAAATTATCTCATGAAATAAACATGCATACCTTTTCCCCACGAAGCTTTGAATAGAAAATTACGTACTCTGAAATTTATGTAGTCTATAACAATTAACAATAGATAAGGTGTTGCTAGTTTTGGTTATCTAGCTTTGTAAAATTTTGACTCGTATGGTTTGGCTAGATTCAATAAATGATGCAATGACTAAATATTTATTTTATAATTTGACCGCACTTCTTGAATCGTAGATTAATTAAGAAGTAGTATAAAATTAAACATCTACTTAAATATATAAATTAATTGATGGAGTTTAAGTTTGTGACTAGTATGTGAGTAAAAGTCGTACGTGACGTTTATATGATTTAGTTATAATATCCATGCATCTGAAAATAAATTAAATATAATATTAATCTACTAATTAGAATTGAAAAGGAGACCAAGAAATTAAAAGGCCACCAAACTCGTCAAAAAAGGAATGGTTGATTAAGCAGCTTAGAGAGCTGACTTATGATAAGGGTGGGCATATGATGTCAAAGTTTCACCCTACTTGTTTCCTATTTTATTTTGATTATTAAAACTCGTAAGCATTTTTTTTAACTAGAATTATGGAGTATTATTAGTTGGGTACTATTAGTTACGAAACACTCTCCTGCCCATTGTGGTCACATTTAGCCTTTAGGGGTGTTTAGCTAAGCTTATTTTAAAGACCTTAGTAACTTATAGTAAGATATTTGTAGAACTTATAAGCTGAAAAAATAAGTTAGGTGATGAAGCTTATTTTTAAAGAACTTATAAGCTTTTATGTTTATTTTTGGAGCTTATAATTAATTATTGAGCAACTTATTTTGCCAAACACATTTCTAGACCTTATAAGCTCTTAACAACTTATAAGCTATTTTAAGGAACTTATAAGCTTAGTCAAACACTCCCTTAATGTGCCCACCGTTAATGTGACAGTGTCAAGTCGGCAAATTTTCATTATAGAATTTTGTCTTTTTTTTGGTACAATTAATTTTTAGAATATATATTAATATTAAGTTCTTTATTTATGATATTATTATATCATTTTTGGGCACAAGTATGCTCACGATTAGAATCAGAGCTTTCCTCCTATTAATCATGCAAGATGTACAAAAGACATAAGCCTACCAACAACTTGCTAATAATCAGCTCATCATATGTGATTTCCGGTTTCTTTTTAATAATAAAATAAAGGAAATTGTTTTTCCTAATAGCAATTCTGTTACATTTCTTATTTTATACTCCCTCCGTCCCTTTCAAATTGAGTCAATTTTTTCAGCAATAATTTCAAATGTTTTCGAGCGTCCTGATGATAAGTTTTAAAATAACTTTTTAAATAATTTTTTTTACGGGATACTACAACACTTCTAGTATCACGTAAAAAGAAAAAATTCATTAAAAAACTATTTTAAAACTCATCATCAAGACGCTCGAAAATGCTTGAAAAAATTGCTGAAAAAGTGGCTCAATTTGAAAGGGACAGAGGTAGTAATTTCTATAAATACTTGAATATTTGCACCGTACGTTGGCAATATGTCAAAATATATTTCAAAATGCTACGATATTCAGACTGAATTGCTCAACTTAATTATTTTTTACCATTTTTATATTTTTAGTGTAACAATCGTGTCTTAATTTTATATTCCGACTGAAATGTCCTAATTTTAGTGTACCATTAGTGTCCAACTTAATTATTCTATTTTTTTATCATAATTTTATTATAATAATCAAATTTATAATTAACAGTTATAATTAAAATATATCACAATTTTGAATTTATCAACTTTATAATAACTAATAAAATAGAAACTAATATTAAAACGTAATTATACATTCTAATTAGGTTTAGTGAATCCGAGTAATGCTCCAATGCCCACCGTGGGCACGCTTAATGTGACAACGGATGACGTGACATTGGTATAAATAAAGAAGTTAATAAAAAACATACAAAATTAATTAAACTTTATTATAAAAAAACTAAACCTATCTAAAAAAATTAAATCCTAACAAGAAAAATTATCGACGTGGCATTGTCACATCACTGATGGGCACATTAACTTGCCCACGGTGGACATTGGAGCGTTTTTATAGTGAATCCTAGTCAATAATTGTAAAGTTAAACTAAATCATATATGGAACATGCATGTATATATAATGTTTATATGGTTTGAGTTTTAGAGCAGGAACGACAACACAAATAAATATATACAAAAAATATTTATTCTGCTCGAACAGCGACAGACTGGCGACGGTAAAATTGGCGCCGACGGCCAGCAATCGACGACGGACATGTCGGTGCCGGTCATTGGCCGGATATCGTTGTTCAGCGACGGAAGGCTCCATCCGTCTCCAAACGGCGGCGACAGACTCTGTTCCGTAGTAGATCGGCAATCCGTTGCCGATTCAGTTGCCGATTTAGTCGCCGTATTCGACTACAGAAAAATACCGTAGCCATTTGGAATGGCTACAAGAGCAATTTTGCAAGGGTTTCCTTCGGTCGCCATTCTGTCACTGTTTCAGTCAACTACGAATTCTCGGGTTTCTGCTACGGACTGTTCCGTTGCCATTGCCGAGATTTCTTGTAGTGATAATATATTCAATTTGAAGAAAAAAAATATATACAAATTAGAAAAATCAAATTTGGGACGTAGGTTAGAGGATCCCAAATTTATTACATTAGGGGCATGTTTGCGAGGTTGATAATACACCATAATCTCAATGTTTGTTTTCAAATACGAAGCCCGGCTGGTACAAATCAAAGGCCCGATATGAATTATCCAGATTAATGTGATAATTAGTATCACCTCTATGGTGGGATAATGAATACCATAGTAAAACTTATCATCAAAACCTAATAATTTGTATCGCTCTTCTCTCGGCCTCCAGTTTTACTTATGTCACCTGCTCGCGCCAATTGCTTCATCTTTCTCTTTCGTCGTGCCATTCATTTTCAAAGTTTGTCCTTTTCGGAATTTATTCACATATGGCTTTTGTAGTTTTTGTACTTTGTTTTGATCGTG
This sequence comes from Mentha longifolia, assembly GCA_001642375.2. Lineage (NCBI taxonomy): Eukaryota > Viridiplantae > Streptophyta > Magnoliopsida > Lamiales > Lamiaceae > Mentha > Mentha longifolia. The sequence continues at coordinate 20,014,954 of CM038112.1, read as the reverse complement.
AATTTCAAACCACGAATTGTATTCAAGCATTTAGAAAGAAATTATTCGTGAGCTTCAATATAAATTATCAACTATAAAAAATCAGCACTCGCCTTTAGCCCAAGAGTCAGCCGAGAGAATATTAATAGAGTTCAAGAAGAGTTTGGGGTTCAGGTGGTTCAAGGGCATGATATATATTTAGGCTCCTAACCTTCATGATGAAGCGAAAACGTCTTCAGTTTGATTATCTCCGTGAAAGGGCTCTGAAGAAACTTGAAGGACGACAAAGTAAATTGTTCTTGTTGATCCCAAAAGTGACTCACATACGTAGAGGGGTAGAGGGTGAATACGTGTGTATAGAAGTATTTAACTTCTCTTTCGTTTTTCAGCCTTTTTAACAAGTAGACGCTTTGAAGTCTTGTGAGGCCTTCAAAGCTCCTCGCTTATGTGAGTGTTGTGCAAAATGTGGTGAGACTTAAAGTTTCTTGCGAATTAAAATCAAGTTGATGTTTAAAGCGTGAGTGTGTGTATGCAATAAATCAAAGCTATAAATAAGTAAAGAGACACAAACACTTTATAGTGGTTCAGAGCAACTCTCCTACGTCCACTCTTATCTTCGACGGGATGAATACCTTCACTCGGTATCCCTTGTTTTATACTTCCAAGGGGAAGTGATTCAAAGCTAGTAATAAACTTGCTTCGAATCCTCAGAAATTCGGGCTCTCGAGATGCCTTACAATAATCAAACTTTTTAACAAAAAACTTACAACCTTACAACTCAATCTAAGAACAATAGACTTGGGTTTTGGGGTTTTTGGTTTTCCTAAAGTGAGAATCATTTACAATGAAAATCAAGTGTAAAGGGATAAGGATTCTCAAGGACTAGGTTATAGATTTGAGCGGTTGAACCTATTCAAGAAATATGTTGCTAATACTTAAGAAAGCAAGTTTCTGAAGGACACACTAAATTGGAAGCGGCTTGAAGAACTAAAGGAAAGTATGAGATTGTTTGCTTGAGTTCTTGCTTGTGAATAGATTGTTTTGTGCGTGCGTACTTAATAATGTGAGCAACTCCTTCTATTTATAGTATGAGAAACCCTACTTCCCGTTGAGAGGGAAGAGGTTACGTTTTACTCATTTTCTGAAAAAGTAGGCGTGTGTTAGTCTCTTTTCAGACTGCAGTATTAGGAAGGGATGTCCACCGCACCTAGGGCATGGAAACTTTCACCTAACCTTGACTTTTCAGACTATTGCTTTATCCGTTGTGCAATAGTGTGTTGACATGTAAGCTTTATTCGGCGATTGTCAGACATCCGAACGTTTGAAAATCAACCTTGGATTCTGTGAGTCAACTTATCACACTAGCACAGATTGACGCTTTAAGTATAGCTCCATATCAGAGACGCTTTGGCTGAGCTAACTTGAGAGCGCATGCTTCCATTGAATGGAAGTATGCTCTAGCATCTGTCTTGAAAGCGTTTCCCATATGCTTTGCAAGTCTTGTCTGCTGACGCTTTCATTGCTTAGCGCCGTTTGCTTCCTGACGCTTCGCAATCTTCTACTGCTTCATACTTCTGCGCTTCTAGAACAAAATGAAAGTTTCCTAACATGCAAGCTTTACTTTTCCTACGTTGTCTAGATTCATCAAAAATAATAAGGGAAATATTTTAATAAGGTTTTGGAATCGAATCAAAATAAATTGTTTATTAATTTGATTTAAGTTCCCCTTAATATAATATCCCAACAGTTCTCAAGTGGGGAAAAAGAGGTGCTTACCAAATGTGTCATACAAGCAATTCCTACCTACACGATGTTCTGTTTCAAGGTACCTTTCTCTATTTGCTACGACATCGAAAGAGCATGTGCGAAGTTCTGGTAGGGTGATCAAATTGATAAAAGAATAATTCACTGGGCTTCGTGGAATCAACTATGCAAACTAAAGAGCATAGGAGGTATGGGGTTCAGGAGTCTAATTATTTTCAATAAAGCTCTTTTGGCTAAACAGGTGTGGAGAATGCTCAAGTTTCCGGACTCTTTAATGACTAGAATTTTCAAAGCTAAATACATCTATAACGAAGACTTGATGGAAGTAAAAGGTGAGCAGTAACTCTTCTCATGTCCGAGTGTACAGGTATGCTTGAATGCCGAACTACTCCTTAGGGAGGATCCTAAGTCCTCATACTGGTAATCCAGATTTATTGGTAGCCGACCTACTTGACGAGAACAGGAACTGGAGAAGAGATGTCTTAGCTACAAAGCTCCTCCCAATTGACATAGATGAGGTGCTAAGAATTGACGTAACTGAAAATGGGACTGGAAAAACATAAGATATTGGAAGTTTGACCAAAAAGGTGAGTACAACGTTAAATTTGGATATCTCGTTGCCACCAATTTTTTCTTCCACTAGAATCGAGGGCAGGAGTCTAATAAATGGTGGAAATGTCTTGGAAATGTCTTTGGGGCTTAGAATTACCACCAAAAGTTAAGATTTTTTCTAGGTGTGTGTTCAATGATTACATCCTTATGAATATGATTCTGAAATTACATCATGTTCCTGTGTTTGGGATTTGTGGCTGGTGTAAGAAAGATTGGAGTACTACTGCACATTCTCTCCTTTTTTGTGAAAAGATTAGGGAGCGATAGAAAGTGTTTGGTTTCTGGAACTTAATGAAAGACTTGCAGAGTTTATCTATAAGAGAAATTGGTGAGAGAATGTCTTCATTGATTCGGCATGAGGATTTTTGAGTTTATTATGATGGGAATGTGGAATGTTTGGAGGGATTTATGCAAAGCAAAACATGAGATAAGGCCATTCAAATAAATTGATCTGTGGAGAGTTTGCAGGCTCAAATCTCAAACTTCAAGGAAGCTAAAGTCAAATTAGCATGGCGTAATCGACTGCTACTGAATGGGGGGAAGCAAAATGGAGACGGCCGGCGACGAAGAACTATAGACTAGATGTTGATTTTGGAGATGGAAGCATAGGTGTTATTGTAAGGGATTCTCTGATGGTGGGATTGTAGCTGCAATGGCAAAACCAATCAGTTATATGGCAACGGTGCTCGAAGGGGAACTAAAATCCATCCTCTATGGTATTTGTCTATGTAATGATCTTGAGATAACGCGGGTCGAACTTTTCACAGATTCGATGTTGGCCGTCTTCTAGATCAGGAATGAAGGAAAAAACAACAATGTGTTGTGTGATGAGCTCGTTGAATCTATAAGGGAAGTAAAGAAGAACTGTGTCATCTCCATCAAACACATGAGAAAAGAAGCAAATAGTGCAGCACATGCTTTAGCTGAGTTTGGTAAAAACCTTGAAGATAGTTTTGTTTGGCGAGATAATTGGCCAACTTGGCTTGTTGATTATGTATCTCGATATTCAAATTAATGCATTAGTTTTTTCCTTTCGAAAAATAAAAATAAAATAAAAATGAGTGACACATATAGGGGTGAATGCGTGTAACTTTTGGTTCTTCGACTGATAGATACTAAGAAACTTAGACAATACATAATTGAAAACTTATGTCCTTTGAGTTAGTAAATTAATGCGAGCATGCTTGTGCATCAGGTGCATGTGACTGACTTACATAAACACTCATAGAGAAATTTATGCTTGTTTCATGTTAAACGGTTTGTATGATGATAGATACGAAACCTACATCAATTGTACCTCAACTGAGACCAATTCACTTCACTTAGGAATTCCTTAATTATTTTACATTTCCAATGAGAAAAGATGATCTCACATACTAGAGAACTAAAATCATTTGGGATTGCAATGAGCTCCCAGAGACCTAATCTTTGAGTTAATGGAGCACCCAAAGCCTATCCTGAGTTTTCGAGTACTCAAGGACCGAATAACCTTGGTTTTGTGGGAAATTAGAGGTCTATTCTACACTTAACCCTCACTTACAAAATCGGCTGACTTCACCCATCAATTTATGTTTGGCTTCGGTTGGTTTAAGGGTAGATTTTCCAACAATGAGAAACCCTTTACAATTAAGCTTAATGTAGAAGGATATGATTTATATATAAGTTATGTATTTAACTATTGAGCTTAAAGAACAGAAGATAATGATCTCCAAGTTAGAACGCACCTAGTTAAACAGATGTTCTAACATGGAAATGTGCATGCATGCAAAGGTCTTCAATTTCTCAGCAGCTAAACATATGAAAAACCGTGAAACATTATGAAAATGAAAATTTGTAAATATAATTTATCTCTTTGACTCACATCTGAAATATATTGAGATATAATTTCTCTCTTCTTAATCTAGATGGAGTTAAAAGAAGGATAAAATATTATTTTAGGATCATGTGATAATGGCTTTTGTCTCTTTTCTTGATGGCCAAGTCAAAACAACTTTGGAGACCAATTATTATTATTATTATTTTTTTCATTGTGTAAAAAAGTCAAAATAAATAATACATTGTTTAATGAATTAAACAGTAATAGTTTTATTATCTAGCGTATACTAATATTGCGCCCGTGCGTTGTACAAAAGATATAAATTACTCCATCCGTCCGTGATCTTTAGACAAAAAAATTCTACTACGTAGTTGATTTTTGGACTTTATAATGATGGATTTTAAAGTAGATTTTTATAGTATAATTTTATTCATAGGGTACTATTATACTCGTAATATCTTATTAAAAAATTATACTCTAAAAATCTACTTTAAAACTCATCATTACAAAATATTAAAATTAAAGGGGAAAATTTTCGGTCTAAAGATCATGGACGAAGGAAATATAAGAGAGCAATAAAATAAACAAAATTTTTGTAACTATATATTTTTCTCTTACATCATTATTGAACAACGCAATACAATTAACATTACGTATTATTATCTTCACTAAACATTTAATTCTCATAATTTTAAAAATCTAAAATAATATTAATAGAATATAAGTAAATATAATTTGAGATATTTATGCGATAGAAACATAAGCTCCCGATAGGTTATTATAGTAAAACTACTATTAAATTAAGATATTTAAATTAATATTTTTTGGTATTTTATTTAGATTCATAATAGTTATCTAAATAATTTATTACTATGTTCTTTTAGTAATTTAATAGGGAGTACATTTCTTTGAAAAAAATAATACAACAAGAAACTAAGCAATAAGTCATGATTACAGTAAATTTATCAATCAATAGCTTTAAATCTAACTTAGTATTATTTCACCTAAGTTCAATTATAATTATTATTGTTTGTGATGACAATGTATCCAAATTTTGTATTGTCACAATAAAATTTTACACTAAAAAATAGAATTGAAAAAGTAAACAGATAACATATAGATATAGCAAAATAATAAAACTAATAGAATATAGTGCAAAAATAGATATATTAGCAACCAATGAAACAATATTTATAATTTAAAATACATATATTATTAAATTCATTGGACAATTCACAATATTTTGAAGTAAATCATCTTCATAAACCATTGGATAATTAATATTAATTTTTAGAGAGAGTTGTATTTTTGTAATTTTTGTCAACTATTCTACTTTTATATATTGTATAGATTCTACCCATGGGAGCATTGCCCCCCAACATTTACCCATATTAGTGTGGGGGCAATGCCCTCATTATAATGGATTTGGATCCCCTGCTCTGCTCTGGAGATAATCCACAACAGGACGCCGTGCCCCTAAAAACGACGCCATTTTAGGCATTTTTGTGTTTATTTTGTTTTTTTTTAATTTTCTTTTTCTTGTTGTAATTTATTTAATTTTTATTTTCTTACTACTTTACTAGTGTTAATTATTTTGTAGTTATTTTTTATTATCATAATTTTATTATATGTTTGGTTAATTATTTTATAATTAAATTTTCTATAATTTGTTAATTTTAAATTTCAACAAACCACTGTATATCATGGTTTATTTTATAATTATATATTTAATTATATAATAGTTTCCAAAAAAAAAAATAACAAAGAAAATGTAAGTAAGAAAACTGAAATAACACAACATTTGGCACAACACATGGTGCTGTGGTTGGGAGCTTAGCAGGGGATCCAACCCCCATTCTTACTAAAAGAATGCAACGTCTCTCTTTGTTTCTTTCTCACTCTTTTTTATTTCAACGAATTAGGAAAGGGCATTCAGATTCATTTTCCTTCCTGTCTCGCGAGAAAACAAATTTCCTCTTCTTTTCCAGCTGTACTTGGAACTCAATCATTGACTCTACCATATTTTGTTCACTCAAATTTAATTTTCAATCACGCACTTCCAAAAATCTATAAATAAATTAAAAAAGAAAAAAAAGAAAAAAAAAAGAAGGTAGATAAAGAAAAGGTGGTCGATCAAAGTGGTGAGTGACGATGCATGATAGTAATTTTCGCTTTACATCTTTTGAAAATTTGAATTATTTGGGTTGGAAACTTGGAATTCGATCCTTAACATTTCGTGCTCTAAAATACGGCTCTAAAATATGTACTTCATTCGTTCCTTTTATATATAGATCATTTTCTCATTCAAATAAGTCTATTAAGATAATAAAATGGCTCTATATGAGTATATAACACCGACACAAAATCCACTATTATTATCATTTAATATCGTACTTTATTTTAGCACCACTAAACTCATGTTAGTTCAGTTATTTTTAATTAATTAATTTTATTATTTATTTTTTGGTTTGAATAATAAATGATTCGTTATATTTAATTGAACGTAACTTAATCCAATAAATTGTCACTCAAAAATATAATAGAAACATAATCCATTCCGTCTATCATAAGTGATTTATTTCCACTATTAAATCAAGTGATTCATTTTTATTATGAAACTAGAACATTGAGTAATATTGTTATGGTTTCCCTCGCTAACTTAGTTTTGTCCACTTTTTATTTAGACAAAAACTTGTGTCAGCCGGAGACACCGTGCGGCCGAGCCCAAAGTGTCAATCTTTATACAGAAAAGTGTCAATATATATGAATAAAAGTGTCAATCTTTAACATAATTATTTTACGAATAAAATGACAATTTTTAAAGTGTCAATCTTTATACAGAAAAGTGCCAATCTATCTATACCCTATTATAAAAGTGTCTTGTTTTACAAAATTTGGTTTGCCTATTATACCCTCATTATATAAATCTTATATTATATCAATAATATAATATAATAATATATTATTGTTAGTATTATTATTATTGTATTGGTATTATCCAACAATAATAATTCAAACATGGTTGAACTTAATTACACACTTGTACAAACAACTTTTGTTAAATATATAAATTGAATTCACATTATTTATAAATTCAAAGAAGTAAAACTTTAAAAATAGAACAATGTTACATCCACGTAACTCAAACAAAATAGTCTCTCCTCCTAGCTTCGTGCATGTTCTATTGGGTTAGGTAAATTCGGACTTAAATTTATTGATCTTTCTACATGTTTTTTTGGTATTGGTTATTTAATCTTTCTCGCAATGTTATGTGTAATTTTATGTTACTTTTTTTTGCTGGTATTATTTATTTTATTTTTTTTGAGAAAATTTGATGTTAGTTTTTTAAAATTTTATGATTTTTTTCGGTTCTCTTTTTCGAATTTTCTTTTGTTTTAGATTTTTTCTTTTACGAGAATTTGATTAAAATTTTGTTTCCTCACTAAGAAAAAGAAAATCTTCCAGATTGATAGTTCGTGGCGTGGTGAATAAATTAAAGGAACCATTTTTTATTATTTAATTTTGATGTTAGGCTTCTCCATGAGTATACTATGTTGAATTATTTTGAGAAAAAAATAATAGGTGGTTTGTTATTTTTATTTCATAATGGAAAAGTAACATTTCCGTTAAATAAAGATTGGATGAACTTGAATATAAAAGTAAGAGAATTTATTAAAACGAAAAAAATATAGGGACTTGATGAAATAAAAAGTAAGAGTATGAAAACTTAAGGACATGTTTTGCCTTATTTTATAATACTATTATGGTTAAGAGTTTTGGAACTATACTTTAAAAACTCAACCATCTATTTAGGCCACATATATATCAAACTATTTCTGCTTTTGTGAAAAATGTATACAAGAACATTATTAATAGTAGGTCGTTCACGGAAAGTAACATATGTTGCGCATGCATATGACTCGGAAGATATTGGTCTCTCATATACAAATAGGTTTAAAGATGGATGCAATGAATAGTTAATCTCTTTGAATTAGAACTCTTAAACCTAGGGATAGGGGTTTAGATAATGTTGAATTTTGAGGGACATGTGCATGTACAATAATAATACTATGGAATGAGGTTTTTCACTTCTAAAATGAAATTTGGGTTAAGGGAGGTATCATTCTAAGAGATAAATTGTGTTGATAGTTTAGTTTTTCTTTATAAAAGAATGTAATGTGAAAGGAATGTGAAGTAGAAAATTAAAGGTAAAGTCTTTGTGTGAGTATGTTTGTCTAGCGGTAGTGAGTTAATGCTAAGACCTACATGGTAAATGTCTTAAGCTTGAAACCTCAGTGGCGTTATTTTTAAATTAGTGTCAAAATTATTCAAATAAGAAAGATACGTAACTCTTGTTTCAGTGTGCTTAGTTGGAGAAAGTTTTTAACTATTTTGTAATGACAACTTTTAATTCTACTGAATTTAAAAGAATTTTTAGAATTTAATTTGGTGTTTTCTTTGTACAAAATGAACATTTTAGCTTGCACATGAAAAACCTTAGACGACAATATTTTTTCAACAAAATCAATGTACATTTCACATTTTAAGATAGACTTTGAAGAGAAAGAGATGAATTAGATGTTGATAAAGGTCATCATATTAATTATCAATATTAATAATTTTACAACTTATAAAGATTTTTTTTCATTATATCTTCAAGTATATTAATATTTGTAATAAACTAATCATATTAAATAAAATATTATATGTGCAACAAGATTGTACGTGCAACGCACGTAATCTCTGCTAGTATGAATAAAAGTATCATTATTTTAGCCCGACCGCACGGTGCCTCCGGCTGACCCAGTGTGTCCCTTTTATTTATTCCTCTATTTAAGCCGAAGGAGTAGTACGTCAACAATAGTGGAAAACGAGTGGAAACATCGTCCACAACTTAAAAATAGTGTTTGCACATGGCATCATAAATCATCATACTACTACTACTAATACTAGTTAGGGTTAAATGCGCAAACAAAAGTTGAATTTGGAGGCAAAAATGGAAGGACAGAAAGAGAAGAAGGCGAGGAAGAGAGGATTGTCGTCGTCGTCTCCATCGGCGCAGAATTACAGGTTGAAGCGCACGCTTTTCATGGGGAAAAGGAGGGGATCCACCACTCCGGTGCCGGCCTGGAAAATGATCAGCTCTGAGTCTCAATCTCAATCCCAATCCCTGCAAAATCATCGCCACGCATCTACCTATCTGAACGGGGAAAATGCCAGAGATTTAACGGCCAGAAAATTGGCTGCCGTTCTTTGGGAGATCGATGGGCTGCCTTCATCTACGCTAAAATTGGAAATTTTTGGGGATAAAAAAGGCGGAGAAGGAATGGCTGTGAAGCAAAGGGTTATGGAGAATTCTAAATTGAGATCGATGGAGCTTGGTTTGTTTGATCCATCGCTAAGCACTGTTTCTGAGGTAAGACTGCTTCTCTTTTTTTTTTTATTTTAGATGAAGATATTTTTTTAATGAGTATATGAAAAAAAAAATTAAATACTACAGGGCATATTGGATCCAACTAAATTGTGCAGCTGTAGAAGAAAAGCATTAGATTGTTGCCGGAAGCCTCTGCAGAGTAGTAGTAATCTTAATCATAGTTGCTTGGGACAGGAGGTAAAATTCTTCAATTTTTTACGGTCGAGTAACTTTAGTTTTAATGAGCTGTTGTTGTAAGTATTAATCTAGAAATTTATTTGTATGCATTTATCTATATCAAATATATTTGTGTTAGTGGATAAAAATAATGGATTCAATCTCAATGTAATGTGTGTGTTGTGATAATGGTGAATAAATGTATACCAACTCCATGAAAGATCAAAGTTTTTGAGTGTGTTACAAGGTTCATATGCTAAACATTGTTATTAATTCTTAAATAATATAATATTCTTTCTTTTAGGGCTCTTGTATAATACACCCTCCCTCCCACTCATAGAGAGCTATGATAAGTGTTTTAAACTGCATTTCCAACTTTTTCAAGCTATTATTTGGACCTGTTTTTTTGATGTCTTGATGCTTTTGAAGTAGCTCTTGATGAGAAATGATGATGTACTATGTTGTTTTGACACAAATAATCTGTAGTTAATAATTATTTGTACATTTGCTGATATACTTGCAAGTTTGTATTAATTACAACACCTTAAGATGAACCATGAATACTAAATGGTGCCTTTCATCATTGTCTTTCACTCCCTGCATTTTGTGTTTCTACTTTGTGTGCTTCGAAGATGAAGTTATTGACTAACGTATAAGTCCTGGGTTGATAAAACACAGAATCATGCCAATGGACTGAAGAATAATCTAGAGGATGTATACAATGGCTTAACTACTTCTAAGCAGGTGCTTCATTTACTGAGTCGTGTTCTTGAGAATCCCGAGTGTATAAGCTCAACGCTCATTTCAGCTCTGGGAGTCGAACTTGATCGATCTCGTAATCGAGTCAGTAAGCTAATCCAAGGAGGGAAGATAGAGAAGAGTGAGATAGATGTGTTTCCATCTATAGTTGGCGAGCTCAAAACAGAGAAGAAATTGAGGCAAAGAAGTGAGAAACTGACCAAGAAAACTGAGGCAGAACTAGCAGAGACAAGGGCATCTTTGACAAGGGTAATTAAAGAGCTTGAGAGTGAAAAGAAAGCACGGAGAAAGGTGGAGCAAGTGTGTGAGGAGTTGGCACGAGGCGTGTGGGATCTGAAGAGGCAATTTGGTAAAGTTAGGGAAGAGGTGGAGAGAGAGAGGGAAATGTTCCAAATAGCCGACTTACTACGTGAAGAGAGAGTGCAGATGAAGCTTTCTGATGCTAAGTGTCTGTATGAAGAGAGGAATGCGCTTGTCGAAAAGTTGAGAAATGAGCTCGAGGCCTCTTTGAAAGGAGACGATAAATGTAAGGAGCTCGAGATACTTTTGAAGGACTCGAAACAAAAACAAGAAAGACGTAGTGAAAATGATGCAGCAGTGGACCAAGTCGAAGAGGGATCGGACGATAGTGATCTCCACTCCATTGAATTGAGCATGGAGGAAATCAGCAAGGTCTTTGGTAATGCTGTCAAAACCAGATCGGGAAGGAACTCTTTCGATACAAGTAAAGGGAGAATACCCAAAAAGCAACCATTTGCTCAAAACCAAAAACTGCAGATGGCATTATTATCACGAAGTAAGCAAGAAAATTATGGTTTTTCTTGATATATATTCTTCAGAAAGTGATGTTTGATAATGAAATGCAAAGATTGAAGATCGAAGAGACGGCATCTCAATACTTTACTATCATTCTTCAATGGGTCCTCAATTTTCATTTTAGTTTTCATGCCACAATCTTTCTGGTGGCTGCTAATCTTTTTTGGGTTGCTAGTTGCAACTAAAAATCCATGACTGGCTGCTTATATCTCTTATTCTGCAGAATCTAATTGTATAAATTATGCTACATTCTGCGGGCAATCAAAATGTCATAGCTTGTGATTGTGATTATATTTAAATTTTTTTGACGTTATAGAGGTGCTTTTTTTTTTTTCCCTGCTCTGTACCCAAGATATATACGTTGTAGGTGATTACATAACACAAAATAGCTCTAGTAAATTTTTCTACATAATACAAGCACACAATCCATATATTAATAAATTTCTACATATACAACGAAGCGCAACTCAAGGAAAAGAAAAACACAAGTAACTCTATTTATTTTTCTGCTTTCTCAGATTGAGAATCGAAGGAAACCGGTCTTATGGCACGATCGTTCACGATCAGGCTTAGAGTGTCAGGTCTCGAATAGTGTCCGACAACATCAACGAGAATTTCGCACGTGCCACGTCCTTCAAATCTGCACTCAATCACAAACTACACTTTGTTTTACAAACAAATCCACATTATATAAATACTAATCTCATATTCCTCCATCCCTTCCATAATGACCCTTATAAATAAACTCAACTAACTTGATCTCAAATTTTCCATTTAAAATGAGACTTTACGCACACAAAACACGTAGGGAAATCCGTGTTTATCAATTATATCTTATCAGCTCTTTAAAATACGGCTTAGTTAAACACCCTCTAAGATACATAACTGGCAACAGGAGTTCATACCTCTTATTCAGCAGAAATATAACTGTATACATTATGCTACATTCTTTGGGCAATCAACGAAAGCACAACGATGAAACAGTGAATTCGACATTGTATCGGAAACTATTCTTGGAGTATAATATTTTGATGCGCATTTACCAGTTTCTACACATTAGTATAAGAAGGTGAACTTTGAAATCTTTATTATAGTGCAAACAAATTGTTGTTACAAGATGATTGAGTCAAATTTCAACAACAAGAAAGGAAAAAAGAAAAAGAAAAAGAAAACACGAGCAATTCTCTTCAATTTTCTGCTTTCTCAGATTGAGAAGTGAAGGAAACCGGTCTCATGACACGATCGTTCACGATCAGGTTAAGAATGTCTGGTCTCGAGTAGTGTCCGACAGCATCAAACGAGAATTTCGCGCGTGCCACGTCCTTCAAATCTGCACACAATCACGAACAACAAGACCACATTATATAATCACTAGTAAACTTATACTTCTTCATCTATCAGTCTCGTTCAACTTGACACGCTTTGTGTCAAGTTGAACGGGACGGTGGTAGCATATCCAAAGGGTTTGAACAATGCACACACCTAAATCAGCAGTAATGAGTCCCTCCCCCTCAAAATTGGGGCCGGCTAGGACTTCCCCCGAGGGTGCAACGATAACGCTACCACCGGCAGTAACAATAGAATCCGGTTCGAGCTCGTTTTCCCAGTCTACCAACTGGTACTCGGGAGGTAGGGGGAAATCCTTCCTGAGGCAGAATTGACACGCTGAGAGCACGAAAACACCCCCTTCAATGGCGATGTGCCTCACCGTTGGCTGCCACACTTCTCTGTCGTCTGCATTGGGAGCGCAGTATATCTCGATCCCTACAAACAGTCAACACTATTTTTCCTTTCTTCTTCTTCTTCTAAAAGAAACGTTCTTCACTCAAATTAATAACTTAATTAGGCAAAATTAAGATTTACCTTTGGCGTACATGGCCGTACGGAGCAGCGGCATCTTGTTCTCCCAACAAATGACGGCGCCGAGCTTACCGATGGGAGTGTCGAAGACAGGAGTGGTGGATCCATCTCCGAAGCCCCAAACAATGCGCTCAGCCGTGGTAGGCATGAATTTCCTCCGCTTTCCGAGGTAGCAGCCTTGAGGATCGAAGAAGAGGATGGTGCAGTATAAGGTGTATCCCTCTCTCTCGATTACTCCCATCACCAAGTACACCTTGTAATTCCCGGCCATGGCGGCCAACCGCTCGAACTCCGGACCTGCAATTTTATTAATTTAATTACTACTTCTGAGGAATTGAAGAATATTAATTGAGAGATCTGATCGATTAGAATACAATAGAATAGAATAATAGAATAGAAATAGAATACCGGGGACGTTGATGGCGGAATCGTAGTATTTCCGGAATTGCTCGGCGGCGGTGGGCGTGAAGTGGCCGATGGTGGAGCCGAAGTTGGAACCGCGTGGGTAACCGCCGATGAATTCTTCCGGAAACACCACCAGTTCGGATCCATTCGAGGCGGCTTCGGCCACAAGCTTCTCTGCTTTATCTGCGTTTTCACAAATCTTTGTAAATATCTTTTACTCCAAATTCATCATTTCATTTTCATACAGACTAGTGTTCCAACATGTTAAAGCCCAATAGTTGTGTATATTTAGCCCATATATTCATGTTGTATCGTAGCTTATAAATACCATTGTACACTCACAATTATACACATGAAACACAATCTTTGCCTCCATATGGTATCAAGAGCCTAATCCTTCTCCCGCCCGCTGCCACCTCTCTCAAACCCTACCTAGCAGCGCTCTTCTCCTTCACGCAAAACCCTAGAGCAGCCTTCGACGCTCTCCTTCACTTCCGACGCCTCTCATGGCTCCAAACACTGATTCCAATACTGTCGTGCAGCTTAACGCGCCGACGCACTTTCCGATCAAACTCACGCCCACAAATTTTTCCGTCAAGAGTCGACAAGTTCACTCCACTCTCATTGGCCTCGACCTCGTAGGCTACGTCGATGGCACTACTGTCGCCCCATCCAAAACTATTGACGATGGCGTCGTCAATCCTCTCTACACGATTTGGTATCGCCAAGATCAAATCATCGTCAGCGCGCTCCTCGGCAGTTGCTCTGACACCATCCAGCCGACCATCTCCACCGCCGCCTCTGCAAGAGATGTCTGGATTCGACTGTCCAGCACTTATGCCAGCACCACGCCTGGCCGCGTCTTGTTCCTCAAGGCGCAACTAGCCAAGAACCCCAAAGGCACTCGGACGATCGCTGAATACCTTAAAGACATGGGCGATATCGCAGATTCCCTCGCTCTCGCCGGACAGCCGATCTCTGATTCTGACTTGGTCGCTTCTATCATCACTCAACTTGGCGACGACTACCGCTCCGTCTACTCTGCGCTTCGTGTGCGCGAAACCGCTCGTGTTTGTCGCAAGCTGGCAGCCTTCTTGCGCGAGCAGAATATTGTTGTTCAATCTCCTCCGCGGGTGCATCACACACAGCCGCGTGGTTCCACTTCTCCTCAGCAATCTTGGATATTCGACACTGGCGCCTCTCACCACACGGCCAACTCCGCTTCTCATCTTCATAGCTATTCTGATTATGGCGGGACCGGACGAAATTCAGCTTGGCAATGGTAACACTCTTCCCATAACCTATATTGGTCACTCTATACTTCCTACTCAGTCTCGTCCCTTGTCCCTCTCTCGTATCTTATGCACTCCTGATCTTCGTAGCAATCTCATCTCCGTCTCCCAGTTGTGTCATACTAACCGTGTTTCTGTTGAATTCTTTCCTTCTCATTTTCTTATTAAGGATCTACACACGGGGACTCCTCTTCTACGGGGGCAGAACGTTAATCATCTCTACACTCTACCAATGCAGTCCACTCCTCGCACCCATCTCACAACTCTCTCGGCCTCCAACTGGCACCACTGCTTTGGTCATCCGTCTCTGCGAGTCTCCAAGTTTTTAGTTAATCATTTTGCACCTTCAGTTAAATTCCCTACTGATTTTCACTGTGAATCCTGTTTGATTCACAAGAGTCACAAACTGCCTTTTTATGACAATTCCATGTCTAGTACTAAACCTTTTGATTTGGTTTACACTGATGTCTGGAGTGCTTCTGCTCATTCTATTGATGGTTATCTCTATTATGTCATTTTTGTTGATCATTTTACTAAATATGTTTGGTTGTATCCGTTGAAACAAAAATCCGACGTCGCCATCATTTTTCCACAATTTGCTCGTCTAGTTGACCGTTTCTTTGGGTTCAATATCATATCTCTCTTTTCTGATAATGGTGGGGAATTTATCAAACTTAAGCCTCTTCTTAATCAACTCGGTATCACACATTATACGTCACCTCCTCATACTCCCGAACACAACGACACCGCCGAACGTCTTCATCGTCACATAGCTGAAACCGGCCTGTCCCTCCTTCATCACGCCTCACTTCCTTTATCATACTGGTCTCACGCCTTCCAAACAGCCGTTTACCTCATCAATCGGCTTCCTTATTCTGTCCTTGCTAATTCCTCTCCATATCAAGCCTTATATCATTCCGAACCCTCCTACGCCAAGTTAAAACCTTTTGGGTGTCTTTGCTTTCCATGGCTGCGCCCATATCGTTCCACAAAACTTGAACCTCGATCTACGCCTTGTGTCTTTTTAGGCTATTCCATGACTCAGTCTGCTTATAAGTGTCTAGACTTCTCTACTAATCGTCTTTATTACTCTCGACATGTTCGGTTTGTTGAAACTGAGTTCCCCTTTAAACATCTACCTCCCTCCACGTCTTCTCCACTTTCTCCCTCCATTCCTCCTCCAAGTCGGTTTACTCGCCTTGCACCTGTTCATCCGCCACCTCCAGTCGTCCCTCCTCCGGTCCCTCCCCCACCTCCAGATCAGCCACCCCCATCTCCTGCCCCTATCCCTTCTCCTCCGCCGCTTCCCAACCTTCCTCATCCGCATGGTCGCCCAACTCGCGATCGCCGACCCAATTCCCGTTACTTCAACTCTTCTTTCATCAATCACACTACTCTCCATCCCTTACCCTCTGCTCTCGAACCCTCCACTGTCACTGAAGCTCTCCGTCTTCCTCATTGGAAATCGGCTATGGATGATGAGTACCATGCACTTGTTCAGAATCAAACCTGGGAGCTTGTCCCTCGAAATGGTCGTCCCACAATCAGCTGTAAGTGGGTTTTCCGTGTTAAGCGTCATCCTGATGGTTCTGTTGCTAGGTACAAAGCTCGCCTTGTTGTTCGTGGTTTCATGAAACAACCTGGCCGTGATTATTCTGAGACTTTTAGCCCGGTTGTCAAACCGGTCACCATTCGCCTGATTCTCTCTGTGGCTTTGTCTGCAAATTGGCCGATTCAGCAACTCGACATCAACAATGCCTTTCTTCATGGCTCTTTATCTGAAGAAGTCTATATGGACCAGCCTCGTGGGTACCGGGATTCCTCTTACCCGGATCATGTTTGTCGTCTTCGCAAATCGCTCTACGGCCTCAACAGGCTCCTCGGGTGTGGTATCTTTCTCTCTCGGCTTTTCTTCTGCAATATGGCTTTCAACGATCTGTTGCAGACAACTCTCTCTTTGTGTATCGTCGGAACGGTGTTATACTTTATTTCATCGTCTATGTGGATGATATAATCTTGACAGGCAACAATTCTATACAACATTCCCACTTTCACGTGTAAATATGGAAATTGGAATTCTCTGTACTATATTTTCTATGATCCACATCCACATGCACATATATATATATATATATTTTTTTACTCAGTGGTGACATCCACATGCATTTCACTATTAATATTTTATTAAAATATTTATATTTATATCAAACTTAAATTTATTACTAATGTGTCTTTATTAACATTTATTACTACAAAAAATAGCTGAATGGAGTATAACTACAGAAAACTGATAATTTCAAAACTATAAAAAGGTAGTACTAATAATTACGGAGTACATAAGAATTGCGACTTTAAATAAAAAATACTTTCGGGGCCACTTTTCTAGCCACTTTTCTTATTAAAAGTCATAAATACCTTTTACACTGTTGAAGAAAATTGTCCAAATATGTTTTCTTTTTCTTTTCTTTTTTTTTTAATTTTCCCTCAAATTTCAACATATTAAATAATTTAATTTTATTATAATCATTAACTTGGTTCATTAATTAATTTAGGTTTACAATTATTTTAAGCATTTAATTTTAGTTTTACTAATTAAAAAGTAATATGGAATTCAAATATTAAAAAAAACTCTAATAATCTAGAATGTTGGTCATTACGTCATCTATGGTATGTTTAGATTAACAAGTCTATTATGATAGTACTAACAATACATTTTAAAGAAAGAAGACATTATAAATCTCACTCTCTCTCGATCTTTAAATTGAAACGTCAAGAAATGAATTAATGAAGCATCACAAATTAAGTGATTATCTATCCCCAGCCGAAATGCTCCTCACCAAATCAATGAAATGAAATCATCTAATACTAGAGTCGGGTAAAACTTACCGAGAGTGGCCGGGGTGTCGTAGAAGACGGTGGCGGCTTGTACTACGGTGGCACGGACGGTGGTTGAAGCGGCTTCTCTAGTGGGGAGCCCAACGATCGGAGTTGGCCTTGGAGTTGAACCCATAACTTAGAAAATGGATAAACTTCTCCGGTTTGTGATTTGTGAATTATTCAGAAGCCATGAATCAAGGCTTACATATATATATAGTTCCATGAGGACATCCTTGGCTGCTTTCCATCAACAACTTGCTATTAATGTAATGCCAAGTCGAAATAAAATGGTGGGCTGCTTAATAGTTTAATAGAAAGTAGTACATGATTCGTTTAATTAGATAATGTCAATGATTATTTTCATCTACTTGCTGAAAAAGTTAGGAACTTGATTATTGAGAAGTTTACACTAAAATCCAAGTGTATGCAGTATTGTATGACCATAGCTAATTTTAATTCAAAGAAAGAAAGACTTGATGTCGTTTTGTGTATAAATAGTGCATGCATCGTCCTTGATTGTTGGGGGAAGGAATCTCAAAACATGTAGTACGGATAGTTATAGTCTATATTACCAGCTCGCTCGTAGTGACCGTCAAATATAATTATTTATGAGAGAATACTTGAAGGGGCAAATTGTGGAATACTCATTTTTATTTAAGGAAATTAAATTCTAGTTACTCTTTTTAATTTGTTATCCAAATACCCAAACTTTTATTTTTTTTGTGTATATGGGCACTCTCTCCTAGAGATGGCATGGGTCGGGTTTTTTGCGGGTACCCCCCCAACCAACCCTAATAGACAGGTTTGGGTAAAACTAAATGAGTTTGGACGGGTCGGGGAAGAGAATTGAGACCGCAACGGGTTTGCGTTGGTATTGGTAGAATATTATGGGTACCTACTACCCACCAATTATTGTATGTATGTTTGTGAATTAAATATAATGACCAGTCGTAATTTTAGGTTTCTTTTTTTTATGTATCAAAATTAATATCTTATTGATATTATATTAAGATTTGTTTTATAATTTGTTAGTTCACATTTATAATGAGATTTGCATGTTTAATAATAGTTTTGACTTTCGATTGGTATAATATTTAGTTATAATTTTGTTATATGAATTTTAAAGAACTATTTATATTAATGTTGTGGAGTTCGGGTTTTATCGGGTAATTAGTGGGTATTACCTGATGGGTTTGGGGCGGGTATGGGTATCAAAATATATTTTTAAATGGGTTTGGGACGGGTATGGGTACGAAAAATTTTAATGGGTCTGGGTTTGGGAAAGACTAAATGGGTGGGTACCCGACCCATTGTCATCCCTACTCTCCTCTCATTCCTCTCTCTTCTTTTTTTTTTAATCTTTTTTCCTTTTTTTTATCTGTTTTTTTATTTGTGTTTTCATTTGTGTTTCATTTGTTTTTCTCAGTTTTTCTTTTCGTTTTTTTTTAATTTTCGTTTCTTTTTTCCCAGCCTTTTTTTTCTTTTTTTTTCCTTTTTCTTTTTTCATTTTTTTGTTTTTTTAGACTTTTTAAGCCTTTTTTCTTGTTTTTTTTTTCTTTTCCTTTTATTGTTCATTTTTTCTTTTTTTCGTTTTTTTTTTACCTTTTTTAAAATTATTTTTCAGTCCTTTTTTTTTCTTTTTTTTCGGTATTAACATGGAAGTGGAATGAGGTACGAAATGTGAAATTCGTACCAAAAATTGGATAAAAATTTTCATAATTTATTCTAGATTCAAATGCACAATACAAAATCAAATTATGATGAATAAAAAAGAGGTACAAAATGTGAAATTCGTACCAAAAAGCAGGTAAGAGTTTCACAATTCATTCCAGATTCAAAATGCACAAAAAAATAATAATAAATGTGGTACGAATACGAACAAGAAAGAGGTACGAACTGTGATTCGTACCAAAAATCGGCTAACAATTTCATAATTCATTCCACATTCAACTGTACACGACTTTATTAAATATAAATTCCATAAAAATTCGAAACTTTGTATATCTCTGTTTCGACCGATGATAAATAGAAGGATTATTATCTTCAAGTTATATGAAATTTGCATTATTTTGCAATTTAGACATGGATATAAATCTATATTTATATCTCGTAATCTTTATTACGAACTAACAAGTCGAATTTAATATTATATACCTGTATAATATTTCTAAATGGATTAATCAAGTAATAATTAATTAATCTCTAGGTATTAATGAACCAAAAATATACTATTAACTCCTATAAAAGAAACTGGGACAACTCCATCACATCTACTACCATACAAATGCAAGCAAATAAATAGCAACCAAACTAGTATCGAAATGAATTACACAAGCCCAAATAATAGAAAAATATGTATTAATTGACTAAAGGCCCAAGACAAAAGGCCCACAAATTGCGCTTATAACAAACGACGTAGCCGCTCAAGCTAACAAATGAAATAAAATAAAATAAATGAAGTGGTTCATCCACCTGACTCAGTAAGAGGTTGTGTTGCAGCCCTAGTTGCTGAACCTGACTTGAGAGAAAGAATTGTGAGGGCACAACGAGGAGACGAATTTCTAGAGAAAATGCATCTTTTGGTAAAGTCAGAGGAACCTAAGGGATTCTCTGAGGCTAAAGATAACGCGTTGATGATGAAAGGAAGGTTGTGTGTGCCCCACATCGACGAGTTAAAAAATGAGATCATGAGTAAAGCTCAAGATACTCCTTATACAGCTCATCCAGGAAGTATGAAAATGTATAGGGATTTGAAAAATGTTTTCTGGTGGAAGGGAATAAAGAGAGATGTAGCGTCGTTTGTAGAGCGATGTTTAGCTTGCCAACAAGTCAAAGTTGTACACCAGAGTCCTTATAGAATGTTGCAGCCCCTTCCAATTCCAGAGTGGAAGTGGGAGCACATCAACATGGACTTTGTAGTGAACGTACCAAAGTCGGTACAGAAGAATACGGCCATTTGGGTTATTGTCGATAGGTTAAGTAAGTCAGCGCACTTCTTGCCTATTCAAATGACTCTCAGTCTAGAGAGACTCGCAAAGTTGTATGTCAAGGAGATCATACGCCTTCACGGTGTGCAAGTCTCAATCACGTCAGACCGTGATACCAGGTTCACGTCTCGCTTTTGGAAGAGCCTACAGGAATGTATGGGCACTCTACTGAATTTTAGCACGGCTTTCCACCCACAGACTGATGGAGAGTTGGAACGAACGATCTAGATTCTAGAGGATATGTTAAGAGCGATTGTCGCTGATAAAGGTAAAAATTGGGAGGATTTATTGCCTCTAGTTGAATTTGCTTATAACATTAGTTATCAGGCGACAATAGGAATGGCTCCATATGAAGCTCTATATGGAAGGAAATGCAGATCACCACTTTACTGGGATGAAGTGGGTGAAAGAAGGCTTTTAGGTCCGGATTTGGTACAACAGATGGTTGAGAAGGTCGACGAGATAAAGTAAAGGATAAAAGAAGCTCAAGATAGACAGAAATCGTACGCCGATAAGCGTAGGTCCGATTTACAGTTTGATGTTGGGGAACGAGTTTTGCTCAAGGTATCCCCTACTAAAGGAGTTATACGTTTTGGCAAGAGGGGTAAGTTACGACCCTGTTATATAGGTCATTTTGAGATTTTAGAAAGGATAAGCACTGTTGCTTATAGGTTGGCCTTACCACCTAGTATTGGAGACATGCACAATGTGTTCCACGTTTCGCAATTAAGGAAATACGTGTTTGATCCGAAACATGTTATCAAGTATGACAAAGTAGTCCTTGCTCAGGATCTCAGTTATGATGAAAAGCCCATAAGAATTTTAGACAGGAAAGTTAAGGTTCTAAGGAACAGTGAAGTCGTTAGTGTAAAGGTTTTATGGAATCACCACGGACAAGAAGAAGCTACATGGGAATTGGAGGATAAGATGAAAGAACAGTACCCGGAACTAGAGTACCCAAACGCGTGAATTTCGAGGACAATTTTTTTTTTTTAAGGAGAGGAGGATGTAACACCCCGACTTTTATTAAATAGAATTTTTTTTTCCGTGAAATTCGTTGTTGTTTGTTGCTGTGAATTTGGGATTGAAGTAGTTTGGTGAATTGGAGTTGGATTAATTTTGATAGCGGTGGTTAATTAAGGATTGGGGTGGCAGGCTTGAGAAAGTGGGGGAGAGGAAAAAAAAATATAAAGAGAGAAAAAATGATAAGGGTTGTGTGTGTTAGGTGCATGATTGACGACCTAGGGTGGCTTGGCGTGAAACAAGATAAGAAAATGAAGGGGTCACAACGAAGAATTGATCTGGGTTTTTGGCAGCGGTAGCCATAACATGGAGGCAAATATTTTATCTCTGTTTGAAACCTGAGATCCATTGGGAATTACAACTCAATCGACCGTTTACATTGAAAGAAGCTTTTGTCTCTGCTTGATATCATGAATCTAGATTAGAAGGGTTGAAGCTTGTGATGAATAAAGTTGATAATGAGGTGACAAGTTTTGAATTGGGAGAAGAAACTAAGGAGGGTGGCGACGAGCTGACTATCCCTATCGGAGAAACAAAAGCTAATGAAAACATTGTTGATGATTCTAAGTTGCAACTTGGTGTTGTTGATGTATTAGTACCTATATATGCATGTATTGTTGGTGATTCATCTCTTCCAATGGAGTTATTTGTTGGTGTTACTTGTGGTAGAGAAAACAAAATTATTGAGAAGGTTGTTGATTTTCCACGATTGGTCACAACAGTACTTGATGAAAGAGTTGGATGGATTATCAGATGCATTAAACATGAAGTCGCGTTTCTAGCCTTTGTTCGCGGAAGGATTTTGATAGCTAGAAGAATGGTTGTTCTCAAGTTATACGAGCTCAGGGAAGTCTATCAAGACAAGAGTCATATGATCTCCACCTTGAGGACAAGGTGGTTTTGAAGGAGTCGGGAATGATATGCATATTAATTATTATTATTTATATTATTTCTATTTATTAGTTTAAGTTAATAAATAATTGTCTAAACGGGTATTGTGATGTTTATAGGCCCGTTATTGAGTCGAGCCCATCAGGGTGCGTCTAGTTTACTATTTAAAGAGTTGTAAGTAAGGGTTATTGTTCAATGAATGAATATATAACTTAGGTTCTTCTCGAAAGTCGAGGGAAATAGGAGTAGGCACTAGGCTCAAAGTTGTGCGACCGATACTATCCTGGAGCAGGGTCGTATCACTCTCCCTCTATTTTATTGTATACTTAGTGTAGACTTATATATATATTCTATAGTCTATGTAATTAATTATGTGACACACACTAATATATACTATGTGTCACATCCCGTCCCTAATAAATAATGTTAGTCGTAGATAATAATTATCTAATGTAGAACCTCTACATACAAGTACTATTATAAGTGGTATCTCACCACTATATGTATAATAATACATATGCTATTATAATAATGCTCATCAAAAGTAATTCCGTTGAAAGCGACAAGCGTCAAGTCAAAAGTAATCCAGTACAGATGAAGCGCTCGTGATAATACTGGAGAAGCGTCAAGATATCTCAAGTTTGAATTTCAAACTCTGATACATAGTGCGACAGTTCGTGTGCATCATAAATACAGCACAGAAGTCAAAGGCCACGTGGAAGCACATGAATGGCCAACGGAATTCTCCGGAACAGTACACAGTGTTTGTCTGCACTAAACTTCAAGTCAGAAATCTGCAGATATCTAGAGTTTTCTCTTTCAAAAAGAAGACAAGACGAAAAAGCACTATACACCTGCAATTAAGCAATTTTGTCGCTTGACCGAAGGGAAGTGAAGAACACGCGCCACCAATCTCTCTAAGTGGAAGATGGTCGTCTCCCACTATAAATAGGGTTGTTACCTCAACATTCAAGACTTACGAAACTACTCTCTCGCGCACTAGCATACATCAAGAACTTCCGAGTTTTCAAGTGTACAAATCTCCAAGTTCTTCGAGTTCTAGAGTTTAGTTGAGTCCTTAGAAAATCCTAATTTTTTTCTAAGTATAACAGTACCCTAATCTCTTCACCCTAGACTAGAAACCAGCTTTCAAATCTAGGAGGAGAATTCTTTATTTCATTTTTGTGTTCTTCATTGAAAATGATTCTCTAAGTTAGAAAATCTCAAAAACCAAACCCCAACCCAAAGTTCAAGTCTGTTTGTAGTTTGAGTTGTACGTATGTGTTTGTTGTTTGTGTTTGATCTGAGATTGTGAAGCTTGAGTTTGTATACTCAAGTGGAATGTCAAAGGTTGTGTTAGGTTGTGTTCGGCTCCTAGAGAGCCTGTTGGAATCTCTGAGGATTTAAGTTCACGTTTTAGATCACTTCACTGGGAAGTCTAAAACCAGGACGTGTTTGTTTGGATACTGAGTGAAGGTATTCGTTGTTGAGTGAAAGCAATAAGTGGACGTAGGAGTGTAACCTCTGTGTGCTTACTACTTTATTTAGCTAAGTATTTATTGTTTTACTTTCATTTTATTTATTGCTTGATTATTACATAAGTTACACACGCACTTAAACAACGAAAAAGTTTTTATAAGTAAGATTTTCAAAAAAGCGAGTATAATCACTGCGCACCAAATTTCGTAAGCGTTTTTAACTCTGAGAGCGATTCGCTCGTGAAAAGCTCTGCTCTTTCAAAAGCAAAACGCTCCTCCCATTTTATAATTAAGAGCTTATAAGATGTTTGAACAATTTATAAGATAATATAAAAATAAGTTGGGGTGAAGGAGCTTATAAGCTCCTATAGCTTAGCGGCTTTTTAGAACTTATAAGCTCTTGAAAAGCTTATTCTGTCAAACACATTTCTAAAGTTTAAAAGCTTTTAACAACTTATAAGTTGTTTGAAGGAGCTTATAAACTTAGCCAAAACACCCCTATATCCAAAATCCCTCAAATAGTCCTTTTAAAAGATTATGTATATCAGTAGCAGTATAGGTTAGTATTAGAGTATACTTAATTTATGGGAATCATCTAGTGCTGCTCTTAACAACAACACACAAATGCAAAATTTCAGAATCATCTCTCCAGCGGATGAATTCGTATCCAACACTATAAATAAATGGAAGAAGAAAAAAAAAAGGTTATGACACAAGCGCATAAAGTAATACAAGCTCAATTGTAATATATTTTTGGCCCAACAATTAATACTTAGAGATTAATTTATCATCACTAATTAATACATTTAGATAAATAAGGTATTACAATGTAATATCATATGGAGTTCGATTCTCTTCATATACAATATAAATTGCGAGATGTAAACATCTTCGTATTTATATTCAATTTGCAAATTAAAATGTAAATTCATACAATTAAAAATTAAGAGTAGCCTTTCTATTCATTGAAACCAATGTTCTAAAAGAATGCTGACTTGACCGCCTAGAATGCGTCTAGGAGCTACAAGGTGCCGTTGTCCCGATTAAATTATAGTCGGGGCTTGAAGGGTTGTACGATTAAATTATAGTTGAAAAATCATGCATTTTATACTTTAACTTATGAATATCATGTTTAAATATATTAAAAATTTGACGTAAACTATGATTTTATACTAATCCGTCTAGGCCGTCTAAGCAACGCCTAGACGCTAATTGCCTCCCTCCCACTGTCCTATTAGCTCCTAGCAACTTTTAGAACACTGATTGAAACAAAGTTACACAAAGGCTTTGAATTTCTTATATATATATATATGAGAGAGATCAAATAGAAATGATTTCTTACGTGTTAACTAAAAATAAATATTAGACATTTATTTATGTAGATGTGCGGTCTAGATTAGTTAGATTGCTAAAGGAGTTGTTTTTCTATTTACAAAGAATGACAGTTTAATATCTATCCCACATTTTTAATTAATGTGTTCCTTATTGGGGGATTAGTAACCGTTTCCTAGAAGACAATATCTTGGCAATGGAAAAAAAAGAAGTAATGATTATTTATTCAATAATATGAATTAAAGAAATAGGCATAAATAGCACGGATTTATCTAAATCGTATGTATTAATATATTGATTACACTGCCTTTAATGGTTTTAGTTTTAGGAACAATATATGAAAATCACAAAATATGCAATAAGAATACTAACTACAAAAAAATAATAATCAACAAAATATGCAATAAAAATACTAAGTAACATGAGTTTCCAGGAAATTATACGGAGTCTCAATTAAAGGCGGAGTCTCATTGAATTCTTCTCTCTCGGCACACGTTAGTGGGCTCTAACTTACGCCGGGCGGAGATTTGATCGGAAATGATGAAAGGCGGCGGTAAACCGAAGGGGAGGCCCAGAAAACCAGTCGTGGTGATTCCGAGTCCACAGCTAGACCGTGGGAAGGAGGCGGAATGCTCTTACGTAGCTGAATCTAAGACAAACGTGAATAATTCCAATGGGACAGTAGATCTGTTCCCTGAGCTGAGTGAGCTGGAAGGCAGCTCGTTTGTGGATCAATTGGTGGTGGAAACTTGTTCTGAGAGTGAAAATAAGGCCATAGTGCAAGAAGTTGAAGAAGGAAAGGTTCCACCTATGAAAAAATGAGGTATGGCGCTTGGGTATGTAGCTCCTGTTCAAAAGCAAGGAGTTCCTACTGCCCAGCTGTGTAGATCTGAAATTCTGAAAGCTTCCGAGAAATGGAAGAGGGTTATTATGTTATATGTTATAGGTGATACCCCTACAATTTCATTTTTGAAATCTTTTCTGCAAAAACAATGTGAAATTCTGGGAATGATGAAGATATTTGATCACAATGAGGGTTACTTTGTAGTGAGGTTTGAGCTGCAGGAGGATAAGAACAAAATGATGGGTGATGGTCCGTTTATGATTGCAAACAGACATATCATTGTTAAGGAGTGGGTGGCAGACTTTTGCTTTGAGAATGAAGTATTAACTGAAGTTCCCTTATGGGTGAGACTACCTAAGCTCCCCCTATCATGCTGGAGTGAGGATTCATTAAGTAGAATAGGTAGTGTTATAGGGAAACCTTTGTGTGCTAATGAGTGTACCTCACAGCAAACAAGGATTTCTTATGCTAGATTGCTAGTTGAGGTGGATATCACTCAACCATTACAATATAAAATTCAGATAGAAGGTGATAAAAGATTAATGGTTGAGTAGCAAGTTGTGTATGAATGGGTGTCCATGTTTTGCCAGAAATGCCATAAAGTTCGGCATATATGCAGAGATAAGAAGCCAGTTATGCCTGTCCAGGCTCAAAAGGAGAAGTTCTGGCAACCAAAAGAGAAAGGAAAGACTGTAGTTGTGGAGAAGGAACAGGAGAATTGGCAGCAACCTAAGAAGACAGTGTCTAGCTCTATACATGTAGGGAATATTCAAGTTCCAACAGTTAATAGCTTCAAGGATCTGAGTGCTGATAATAATAAAGAGGGCGGGGACCTTATCCCCTCAAGTGGAACATGAGGATCATCATGTGGAATGTGAGAGGTTGCAATAAATCATTTAAGCAAAAGGAGATAAAACTGTTTTTGCTAAGGAATAAGATTGACATTGCAGTACTCTTAGAGACTAGGGTAAAGAAAGAAAATTCACAAAAAATAGTAGGGAAGATTTGTAAGGGATGGGGATGGATCCATAACTATGTATCTGCTGTCAATGGAAGGATCTGGATTGCTTGGAATCAGAAAACAATACAGGTGAAGGATATAGAGGAACATGAGCAAGCACTGCACTGTGAGGTGCTTGATGTAGGGAGTGGGAGATGGATACAATTAATAGCTATTTATGCTATGAATACACAGGAACAAAGAAAAGGATTATGGAGGTTTCTGAATCAGAAAGTTCCTCTTATTCAAAGTCCACTGCTGATAGGAGGAGACTTCAATGTTGTATTGGCTAGTGAGGATAGGTTTTAGGGCAATCCTGTCTCTCTAACTAACATTGTTGATTTCCAACACTGTATTCAGATCAATGGTTTGCAAGAAATTTGAGTTGTTGGTCTTGTATATACTTGGAATAACAACCAGGTAGGAGAGAATAGGATATGCTCCAATATTGATAGGTACTTTGCTAACACCCACTGGTTATTTGAGTATTCTCATGTAGTGGTGGAGAGAATTGAAAGAGGGGTATCTGATCATTGTCCCCAACTACTGAAGTTGGAGATGAACAGACCTGGTAGAAGGATGTTTAGGTTCTATAATGTCTGGACCAAACATGAACAATTTGAGGATATTATCATAATTGAATGGAGAGATTTCCATACCAAGAATAAACTCATGGATGTTTGGAAAAAATGTCAGCAGTTGAGGGAACCTCTGAAGAGATTAAATGATAGATGGTACAAGAACACTACAAAGAGAATAGAAGGAATCAGACTTGGTCTTCAATCTATTCAACACGGTATCATGCAAGGCCCTGGAGTGGAGGAAATAAGCAAGGAGGAAAAGAGGTTAGTGGCAGAATTGGAGAAATGGAGCTTAGTGGAGGAGAAGATATGGCAACAGAAGTCCAGAATTGACTGGATCAGACTTGGGGATGCTAACACAAAGTTCTTTCATGCCTACACTAAAGTTAGGCAAAATGCAAAAGCCATCCATAGATTGGTGAGGGCTGATGGCACAGTGTGTTATGGCCAAGAGCAAATTCAACAAGAGGTTAGGGAGTTCTATAGACAACTTATGGGGACTGCTGTTGATGAGTTGCAGATGGTGGATAAAACCATAGTGGCAAAAGGGCCTAAATTGAGTATTTCTCAACAGCAAGCTGTTGAATGCAGAATGCAGCAGGGATGAAGTGCAGGTTGCTTTGTTTAGCATGGATTCTAATAAAGCACCAGGAGTGGATGGTTATAATGTGTGTTTTTTCAAGAAATGCTGGCACCTAATAGGGGAAGAGGTCACTTGTGTAGTACAACATTTCTTCAGTACATGGATTCTGCCTAGGGAGCTAAATGTGGCTTTGATCACCTTATTACCTAAGTGTGATAATGCCAGCTCTGTTAAGGAATTCAGACCTATAGCTTGTTGCACAGTGTTGTATAAAATTATCTCTAAAGTGCTAGCCAATAGGATGAATGTGGTCTTGGACTCTATAATTAGTGAGAATCAATTTGCATTTGTTAAAGGGAGAATGATATTCGACAATATCCTTCTCAGCCATGAGCTGGTAAAAGGGTATAATAGGAAACAGATCTCTCCAAGGTGTATGGTAAAAGTGGACATACAAACAGCCTATGACTCAGTTAAGTGGCCTTTCTTGAAGCAAATGATGATAGATCTGGGGTTTCTTTATAGGTATATTCAATGGGTTATGGCCTGCTTAACTACAGTTTCCTACATTATTAATGTTAATGGTGAGGTAACTGCTCCTTTTGAGGCAAAGAAGGGAATGAGACAAGGTGATCCTATATCACCTTATTTGTTTGTTGTTTGTATGGAGTATCTTAATAGGTGTATTAAGGAGCTGCAACAAAGGATTTTCATTTTCATCCTAGATGCAAGAGGATGCAACTTGTGCATATGTGCTTTGCAGATGATTTGTTAATGTTTACTAGAGGGGATACTAAGTCTGTGTTACAGCTGATAAGAGTGATAGATAAATTTGCTGCAACCTCTGGGCTTAAAGCAAATCAGCTTAAAAGTTGTATCTATTTTGGAGGTGTATCATAGGAAATTAAACATGAAATTCTGAGGGTGACAGGGATAAGTGAAGGTACTTTACCATTCAAATATTTAGGAGTTTCTCTCTCAGCCCAGAAGCTAAGTATAATGCAGTGTCAATCATTGGTTTAGAAGATCCTACAGAGAGTCAATTGCTGGGCTGTAAAACTTCTATCATATGCAGGAAGAGTTCAACTTATCAAGATAGTCCTCTTTGGTATTCAAGTATATTGGAGCCAGGTGTTTGTTTTACCTCAGAAAGTTCTTAAGCTAGTGCAAGTTGCTTGCAGAACTTTTCTATGGACTGGCAAAGCAGAAACTTCTAGAAGAGCATTGGTAGCTTGGGATAGAATAATGCTTCCTTATCAAGCAGGTGGGCTTAACATCATCAACCTAAAAATTTGGAATAGAGCTGCTATATGCAAGCAGCTGTGGATGTTGTATCAAGCAAAGGATAGTGTCTGGATTAAATGGGTGCATGGTTTTTACATCAAGCAACAGGAGATATTTGAAATGAAAATCCCATTACACAGTTCATGGGTAACTCAGAAGATATTGGGAGCTAGAGATCATCTGAAGAAGCTACAGGATGGTAGGGATTGGTTGCATTATTCTGCACTTCCCGTCAAGAGGTTGTATGAAGCTATGCTGGGAGAGATACCAAGAGTACCATGGGCAAAAATGATATATGCCAAAACGCAGCTCCACCTAAATGTCTGTTTATTATGTGGTTGTTGTTAAATGAGAGATTAGCTACTTGCGGCTATTTGCAGAAGATTGGGATCTATGTAGACCCTGTGTGCTACTTTTGTGAACAGACTTCTGAGACTTTGGAGCATTTATTCTTTGGATGCCGGGTAGCACAAGATGTTTGGAATGGTGTGATGGTGAATGATGGAGGTGGGAGAAGAGCGAAAGCATGGAAAGAAGAGAAGGAATTCCTATTGACCCAATGTACCACTAATAGTGGAAAGCAGAGAGCTTATAGATGTGGAGTATCTATAGTGGTGTATCATCTGTGGAAGGAGAGGAATCAGCGCCGGCTCCAAGGAAAGAAGAAGACCGTGGAGGAAATAGTGCATCAATGTAAGTTTGTGCTGGCAATCTGTAGGCAAAAAGATAAGAAAATAGATAGGTTTTGGCAGGGATGAGCTGCATGGGGGGTGTTAGCCTCTATGTTTTATCATAGTGTAGCCGAGAGGAGTGCATGCACATCGAAGATGTATTCGTGTTTTTTTGGAGGTAAAATATAAATTAATTCGTACCAACAAAAAAATAAATACTAAGTACAAAGCAATAACAAACAAAATATGCAATAAAAAATACTAAGTACGAAGCAATAACAATCAGCAAAATATACAATAAAAATACTAATATACAATTACAATTAACAAAATATGCAATAAAAATACTAGCTACAAAGCAATAATAATCAACAAAATATGCAATATTTTTAAAAACTATAATAGAACATTATATAATAACTACCAAGCAATAACAAGCTACAATATATGCATCGAGAGAAATGATATGCTACTCCCCTTTCGTGGGCACCTCCCGTGAGCACCTTTGTCATTTTATTACTTTGATATTATTTTGTTTGATTTTGTTCGATTATTTTATATTCTAGTACCTTATAAATTAATATAGAAATTATAAAATCTAAAAATCAAAGCTCAATTCATTCTTTTTTATTTTTAACTTAAAAAATGAGTAATAATATAAATCGAGCTTCGATTTTGATTTATTTTTTTACATTTTATGATTTCTATATTAATTTATAAGGTACTACAATATAAAACAATCGAAAAAATCGAACAAAATAATGCCAAAGTGATAAAATGACAAAAGTACTCACGGGAGGTGCCCACAAAAAGGGAGTAGCATATCATTTCTCTATGCATCGATATATTAACTACTGAAAAAACAATATATGCATCAATATATTTCTCAAAAAAAAAAACAATATATGCATCAATATATTAACTATAAGCAATAACAAACAACACAATATGCATTAACTGCTAAACAACAACACATAAAAAAATAGTTTCAAAAAAAAAACATATAACAAAATATGCAACAAGGTGAAAAAGATTAATAATTATTTAATCACTGGTAAAACAACAAAAATTCTTATGAAAATGGAGAATAAGTTTAAGTTGATATATTTTCATCCTAAACGGCACAAATATCGCCACATTGCCTTCCACGTAATATTAGAATTAAATAATGAATTTGATTATGATTTTGAATTTGATCTCCACCCTACAAATAATTTGAATCGAGAGTATTTAATAAAAGTTGGAGTATTAGAGACACACGTCATCAAATTTGAATACAACACTATATGGAATGCTCAAACACAGATATGATCACGAATACGAATGTGACACGATTTATTTTGGATAGGCATGACACGATAAGAATAAGACATGACACAATATAACTTTTTTCTATTTTTATTATTTTATATATGATACAATAAGCTATGCGAAAATAAAATCGTACATGAACACGAGTACGAATTATATGTGACACGAACATGATACATTAATTATGTACCATTATCGTGCCGACAGGATAACTACAATCCCACGTGATGCGAAATTAAATAACTAAAAGTTTTATGTGCAAATTTTAGAATCTCTATAGTTCAGGTTAGAGTAAAAGAATCATTTGCAATAAAATGCAAAACGAAAAAAAAATTAAAGAAGAGAAATCTTCTTATTTTATCACTAAAATTTGAAAATTCCTAAATTTAGTTTCTTTTAATGTCCCAAGTCCCAACACATTGAAACATTCGTAAGTATTGGAGTGGTTAGTATGATAGTAATAAAATAAAGATGTGGTAAGTATAGTAAATGAAATGGTGTATGAGTCAAATAGTAATGCTCCAATGCTCACTCCGATCACGTTTAATGTGCCCATGAATATAAATAAGAAAATTAATAAAGAACTTATCAAAATTAATTAATTTTTACTATAAAAAAATTAAATCTACCTAAAAATAATTAAACCCTAATAGAAAAGATTGTCGGACATCAGTGAACACATTAAGTGTGTCTAGGCGTTGGAACGTTTCTAACGAGTCAAATGGTCAAAATTATATAGCAGGAGTATAATATATTCCTTCATCTGCAGTGCAGCTTCCTCTTCCTACCTACTGACAATTTAGGGATTTAGGAATTTATTCTCTTTTTTCATTGTTGTATTGGTCATCTCTCATCTCCCCATTCAACCCTCACCGAGATGTCGGATCCCCAGCTCTCACCCGACCCGGTTCCCCAGCCGGAAGCCGCCCCCACCGACCCGGTTCCCCAGTCTGAGGTACCGGAAGCTGGCCCCAACGACCCGCTTTTGGACAGCGGGTCCTACATCGACCCTGGCCGGAATAACTCGGCCGCCGGCGCCG
Organism: Mentha longifolia; assembly: GCA_001642375.2. NCBI lineage: Eukaryota > Viridiplantae > Streptophyta > Magnoliopsida > Lamiales > Lamiaceae > Mentha > Mentha longifolia. The sequence goes on along the minus strand of CM038112.1, from coordinate 19,982,159 downwards.
AGTTACCCCAGCATCCGCCCCCCGAATTCGCTCCTGGAGTGGTGATTGCGGCGGAGCCCATCTCGATGTACGTTCCAGGAGAGGACTCGGAGGAGGCGACGCCGACGCGGGGGGTGCGGCGGAGGGATCCCGATGAGATGTCGAAGCGGCCGACCTGGCTGCCGGAAAACTGGAAAATTGACTTGAGAGTGCGCTCTTCTGGGGCCACAGCTGGACTCATTGATCGAGTAGGTTTTCTTCTTCTTCTTGTTTTTTTTGGTCAGTGATTGTATGTGTTGGCGTTTGTTGTGTTTGATTGAGTGGGAGGAAGAGTTATTTTGAGCTGTTTGTTTTACCTGAATCTCGATATCTCGTTTGGGGAAGCTTGCCAATTTATGCTATTGTTGGATTGATTGATTTTTAGGAGGTTTATAATTGAATGTACTGCATTTCCTGTTTATTTCTTGATGTAAAGAAGCACTCTTTGTTATGTAGTGAGTATGATTTAGGGTTTTTTTAGGGGTCTCGACTTGAAGAGTGTAATGGGTTAGGGCATCTCCAACGGTCCACGCTAAACTCAAACCCATTTTGCAGTATCTATCACATCAAACAGTAGATGTATAATGTAGGCCTGTGGACAGGTGAAGTCGAGTTGAGTTTAAGGTTGAAACTTGACATTACAATATAGATTAAGATCAAGTTGTTGAAATTGATCGTTTTTTAATTTGACGTGATACTTGTGCACTCTTCCCCTATCTAATTGTGGCCAGTTATCCTCCGGAAAATAATCAGCACTGAGATTTCTAGATAGCTATGAGATCTTTTTTTGAATAACAACTTGGTGTCGATTTGAATAATGAGCAGTTTCTCTCTGGATGTCTTAACTTGATGTTCTGTTATAACATAAACTCACTTTAGAGTTTTGCTCGGTTTCCTTGGATGTTGTGTTTGTCTGCTAGTGTTAATTCTCCGGACACGCACACATATAATGTCAATGATGTCATACTTGGCCCACCAAGGGTTTGTTTTGGAAACTTTTTCACGGTTTTCTCTTGCCCGAGTCTGTTCGGTAACGTGCATGCGCACGTGCCTTTGTAGCATTTCTACTTCTAACTGTGTTTCTTCTTGTCCACGTGTTTATCCTCACTTTGGTTGCTGACATGTAATGTGTTTCTTAGGAAAGAATTATTATTGTGTTAGTTTTTGTTAGGGAGAGTAAATTAAATATAATTCTTGCCTTCTTGGCTGTTTTGAGGTGATTCTTGGCTGATTTGGGGTGGTGAAATAAATTCTTGTCTTTTCTAGTTGGTAGAAGGATGAATTTTGAATCTGGTCATTATCTGGGGAGTCGGCAAAATTAAATTTCCTTCTGTGATCTTTTTCAATGATGTTGGATTTTAGATGGAAGTTATCTAGTTTCTGTGTCTTCACAATGGTTGTTCATAGTGCGATTGTCAAACTGGGGATTGACTTGTTTGATTATTCTCTATTATCTGTGTTTTTAAAGCTGATAACTAAATGTTTGCTTTTAGAGATGGAAGATATCTTCTGTGTTCCCACTATGGTGGCTCATAGTGTGAATTAGCCAAAGTGGAGATTAGCTTTGCTTAATTATTCTCTATATCATGCCTTTTAAAGCTGATAACTAAATGTTTTGGTTAGGATTGTTTCTCTCAGTTGATCTAGGTGTAGGACTCTTAGTACAGTTGAAAAATACTGTCTTCATTGTCATCATCTCTGTGGGGATTCTACCTGATTGACTATTTGATGTTGCCCTTTGGAGACCTTAAATTGATGAGTAACTACAACTTTGTGTTCAATTGGAATCATCATCATTTTTAAGACATGGTGTAAACAATTTCCAGTTACTCTATTATTTTGGCAACTTTGTTGTTAGAAAGCTCTGGCCTTGCTTTGGATCAGAGTGAGAAGACAAAATTTAAAAGTTAGAACTAGCTAAAATAAGAAGCAAGCTTTGGTGCAATCAACTAAGCATGTGGGATATGGAGGGTTTTCGAGTATATTTTCCTATTATGATTGTGAGGCTATTTAAAGATAAAGCAGATAAATTGGATTGGTTATAAAATTTTATTATTTAGGAGTTCTTTTTAATGCCATCCATATCCATATCCATTTCCAACTATTTTGGTATTGAAAAGTCTACTAGTGGCCTTTTAGTCCCTGTAAACACTTTGTCCCCTTCTTTGATTATGGTTTTAAAAGGCGTTGGAGGCGCTCGCCTCGAGGAGTGCCTCAAGGCAAGGCGGCTGGAATGCCTTCAAGGCGGCGCCCCAGTGGTGGTGAGAGAGGCTTCCGCCTCGCCGAAATGAGCAGTCCGAAGTGCAGAGAGGCGGAGCGAAGCGCAAAGAGGCGAAGAGAGGCGCAGGCTCAATTTGGCTGAAGAAAGACAAATTTAGGTTTTTTATTGGGCTTAAGTAATTGGAAAAGTTATGGGCTTTACTTATTCAGGCCCAATTTCATCTGGGCTTTAAATATTAAGCTCTAGTTTAGAAGATTAAAGAATAAAAACACAGCTCGCTGCATCTCTTCTCTCGCTCGCTCGTGCTCTGCTCCATATTTCTCTTCCCTACATCTTTTCCGGCAGTAGCACCTCCAATGGGCGATAGCAACACTCTTTGCCTCTCCCCAGCTCATTATTAGATTTTAAATCAATCATTTTCTATTATACTACATACTTCCGAGGCTTACGCCACGTGGGGCTATAGGAAAATGCCTCGAGGCTTAAAACAGCCTTTCAAGACCTTGATTATACCCGTTGTATGTGTAGATCACCACTCTTGTCTTCTGTAAGGGAAGTTTTGCTACTTGGCTCTGTAAATTTTAAGGTCACAATAGGCAATGAAGCTACAGTATGATGAAATGAAATACTCAATAGTAGAATAAATAAAATCTTTAGAGAATTACCTTATATTTTTTAGTCAACAAAGATTATAGTTGTCTATCCTAGGAAATAATTATGTCAAGTTTCAGTCATATTCTTAATATTGGATGCATATAATTTTATTTCCAGAAACAATTCCGAAAAACTATCGCTGACACTTACTTGGCCTTTCTTTAATTAATTATGCATATTCAGGAACTATTTTATCATATACTCCTTCCCTCCCCCATTTTTGTGTAAAAATTCCAATTTTGAGATGTCCCCCATTCTCGTGTTAAGACCCAAAATAGAAAAGATTGTCTTTACACCCTTTTATTTTAAAACCTTCAAGTTACACTATATTTATTAAAATACCGTGTGGACCCACCTCTTTAGTCTTTATCCTTTCCCTTCTTCTAACAACTTTAGTCTTTATCCTTTCCCAACCTCTTTATCGTCCCTTAATACCCTTGCCCCATGCAATTTAACACGGTAGTGGGGGATGGAGGGAGTATAATTTTCGAATATCACATCGTTCGGCCTATTGGGATTTGAATTTTCTATTCTCCACTTACAGTAACTCACCTGCAAAGCTACTTCGTTTGTTCATTTGGCATGTCTGATCCATAAATGTTGTGTATTAATTATGTGCTGATTGTCTTTCTCTAAAAGGCCAATCACTTTATTTGGCAATCTGATAGATTTATTTACTACACAGTAAGTGTGCTTGAGAAATTTTAGATGGCATTCTATATGAAGTTGTAGCATTAGTCCTTATTTCTTTCTTTTTGCAGGTCTTACACTTAGGGACCAGAAAATGAATTTAAACAACTTTTTCTGCCTAACAAACACTTAACGATCAACTTAATTGCGAAAGAATGTGACATGTTACTAGAAAAATATTTTGAAAGGTAATTGCTTGAATATGACAAGGTTTGCTAATAGAAACCATACTGGACTAATGCTGTATGTCGGTGTTATATGCTTATCTAACCCCTCCTTTGAAGTTATATATGTCTGGTGAGAAATCAAAGTTCTATTGTGTACTTCAGTTTATTATGTCATTGTTCATTTTTTTTTCCCCACGGAAATCACATTTTCAATGCTCCTAACTTCTGCAGTATTACGTTGAACCAACGGGGCAGCGCAGATTTCGTTCAAAAATCGAGGTGCTTCATTATCTGGAAACAGGAAGTAGTAAACCAAAGAGAAAGTCAACTTCTGAAACTGAGACTACAGTAAGTGAAACTTGTTCATTGATTTTGGCTCCGTCAAATTCTTTTACCTGAATCTTTCGGTGCCTATTTCTTCTGCAGCCTTCCGTGAGTCCTTGGAGCCAAAAACAAAGGAAGTCCAACACTAAACGCAAGAAATCAGAGGCTGTCGTCTCTGATAATTCACAATCTTCAAATGTTGTAAACGGCGTTCAGGCAGATAACGGCCAAAAGGCATGAACTGCCTATGTTTTCGAGTTACCGCGATTCAGCATAGATTCCGGTAGTAGACATCTTAATTGTGGGTTATATAGGGTTCAGATACTATTGTGCTATTGTTGGGAGCTCTCTTTTAATTTGGACTAGATTAGAATTTCCATTTATAGGGGCATTTGGAATGTTAAGAGAAATCTGTGTATTTGATGTTATTTTTGGAAGATAATTATGTCAAAAGCAGTTTTCTTGTAGAAATAGAACCCTTGTAGAACGCTTTCTATTTTTGGTTAAGTGCATGAGGTTGCTCCATATTTGGATGTGGGATTATTAGCTTTTTTTTTTTTTTTTTGTTCCTTCACGTGTACGTTTGTGTTACTATCAAAAACTAAGGCTTCAAACGAGCCAAGCTACTTGGTGCCCGACTCGAAAAAAGCTCGTTTAGACTTGAATCCGTCAACAATTGAGTTGAACTCGAGCTCGATAAATTTATCAAGTTGAGCTCGAGTACTAAGGTATTCGACTTGTTTTGCTCACGAACATGTTCAGCCATGTATTAATTGAGCATGTTTGCGAGTTTGTTCATGAGCTCTTAATCGAACTTCAAATTGGGGCATGTAATTGAGCTTTGACATTTATGTGTAAAGAACAAATATTTTTTAAATTAGGTCTTGAAAATGAGTTAAAAATCGAGTTCGAATTAAAATAAATTTCGAGCTTTTCATGAGGCAAATTCAAGCTCAAACCCGCCAAATTCGAGCTGAACCATTTATCAAATATTTAGTGAGCTGAACTCGAACCGAATTCGAACTCAAAAGTTTTACCTTGAGCCAAGCTTGATCACGAATTTAAAGTTCGACTAAACATAAACGTAGTAAAAAGAGAATGGTGGAGGGCGGAGGATGGAGAGTGGTCGACTACCAACGACGGAGGACGAGCAAAGGGACGAATGAGACAAGTTGTGTGACGCGTTCTTCTTCAGGAATTGTTGCTGAACGGAAAGAAGAAAAAGGGGGGAGGGGGGAGGAAAGGTGCGGGTAAGGGTAGAACGATGGAGTTGGAATTAGGAAAGGAATGTTGGGAATTTGGAAAAAGGCTTGGTTTATCGTCGACGCTGCAGGATGATTTTGTAGCAAGAATGTTGGAAGGGATTGTGGCTGGAAGAATGAAAGATAGGGAGGATAAGAAGGTTACGCAATGAAGATTGGATCATTCAATATACGAAGGCTAGGGAGTACGGTGAAGAAAGAAGAGATTTTTTCTTTCTTCATAAAAAATGTGCTAGATATATGTTGTGTACAGGAGACAAAAATGGATAGTTTCTCTAATTTAGAAGGGAGGAGAATTTGGAAAACAGGAGGGTTGAAATGGGCAATGGAGGGGGCAGTGGGGAGGTCGGGGGGGGGGGGGGATATTAACATTTTGGGATGACAAGAAAATCTGTGGGGTGAGCGGTTGGGGGCTAGGAGGGGCAGTAGTTGTTAATGGTAGATGGAGGGTTTCTGGAGTGGAATTCTGCATTGTTAACATATATTCACCTTGTAATTTAGAGGATAAAAGGAGGTTGTGGGATAAGCTTTTACTGGTGGCAGAACAAAATGTTGATAAACATTTGTGCATAATAGGGGATTTTAACTCAATAAGAGAAGCATGGGAAAGGGAGGGATCTGGGGGCCCGGTTTCGAATAGAGAAAGGAGAGAGTTCGAAAGCTTTATTCAGAGGGGAAATCTGGTGGAAGTGAATCTGCATGGGAGGAAATTCACATGGTTCAAGATTGGCAGGGGGGGTGCAAGAGCAGGTTAGATAGGGCATTCGTGAACGATAGATGGATAGCTACATGGCAAGATTCGGAACTGAGAGGCCTACCTCGCTCAGTTTTAGATCATTGTGCCATTGTGCTATCCACAAAAAATATTGATTGGGGTCCTAAACCATTCCGTTTCGTGAATGCGTGGACAACCAATCCGGACTTTAGGGATAAAGTAGAAGGATCTTGGAGAGAAGGGGGCTGGGGAAGCTTTGTTCTCAAAGGAAAATTAAAAAGATTGAAAGGGGCACTTAAGGAATGGAGCAGAAGATAAAAGGAATCAGAGAAGAAATTCATTTCTTGGATTTGAAGGACGAGGGTGGGGGGATTTCGGAGGAGGAAAGAATAAGGAGAGGGGAACTGCAGGCGCAACAGTTGCTCAACCTTAGAAATAACAAGAGCTTGTTTGCACAAAAAGCGAAGTCGAAATGGCTGAGGGATGGGGACTTGAATACCAAACTATTCCACAGAGTTATCAACAAACGGAGATGTAGGAACGGGATATCGGGTTTGGAGATAGAAGGGGAATGGGTAGAAGATCCTACTAAAATAAAAGAGGCGATGACTTTAGGAAACAATATCAGAGGAGGGGGCTGGAGGAAGTGAGAATGCCGAGTGAATTGGTGGAGTCGAGGCTGGACGGGGCGGACGGGGAGAACATCACAAGACCACTTTCGGAGGAGGAAATAAAAGCGGTTGTGTGGGAATGCGACGGCTCAAAAAGCCCGGGACCCGACGGATTCAACTTCGAATTTATCAAAAGTTGATGGGAGATAATTAAGGAAGATATACTGAGAATGGTAGCGGAGTTCTACGAGAATGGAAGGTTTGCTAGGGGTTGCAATCCATCTTTCATTGTGCTAATACCGAAAAAGGAGGGGGCCTGTGGCTTGCAACAACTGCGTCTGATTTCGCTGATCGGATATCAATACAAAATTATAGCCAAATGGCTCGCAAGAAAGATGAAGTTGGTGATGGGGAAGATTGTAGGAGCGGAGCAGTCAGCATTCATAGAGGGGAGAAGTATTTTAGACGGCATTGTAGTACTAAATGAATTGATCGATGAGGCAAAAAAATCGAAGATTGGTCGATTAATACTCAAGGTGGATTTTGCTAAGGCCTACGGTACCGTAGAATGGAAGTTCTTGACTTATATGATGGAACATTTGAACTTTCCGACGAGGTGGATCGGTTGGATAAAAGAGTGTATTACTACGGCCTCGACAAATGTGCTTGTGAACAGGAGCCCGTTTGGAGAGTTCCGATTGGAGAGGGGAATTAGACAAGGTGATCCACTCTCACCCTTTCTATTCCTAATTGTTGCTGAAAGACTTAACTTATTGATGAGAAAAGCGGTAAGTGAAGGGCTCATAAAAGGGGCTGAGGTGGGACGTGATAAAGTGGTAGTTTCTCACCTTCAGTATGCAGATGACACGATATTTACGCTCAAGGGGAGTGACAGCAACGCGAAGGCGATCATGTGGCTCCTAACAAATTTTGAGGTAATCTCTGGCCTATCTGTAAACTTTGATAAGAGTAGTGTGTATGGATTGAATGTGGAGAGAGAGATGATGGAACGGGTAGCGAGGGAGCTGGGATGTAAGTTAGATGAGTTCCCTTTCACATATCTAGGAATAAAGGTGGGCGGGAGAGTAAACGGGGTGGCGGCCTGGTCAGACGTTGTGGAAAAAGCGAAAGGGAGACTACGTAAATGGGATAACAAGATATCTATGGGGGGGGGGGGGAAGATTGACCTTAGTCAAGTCGGTCTTGTCTTCTATTCCAATGTATAATTTATCTCTTATGGGGCTTCCAAAACATGTGGAAAAACAATTGAGATCACTATCTTGTAATTTTCTATGGGGTGGGTCGGAGACAACAAAAAATTGCATGGGTGAGGTGGGAAGATTTATGTAAGCCAGAGGCTGAGGGAGGTGTGGGAGTGAAGAATTTTTCAATTTTCAACAAAGCCTTACTAGGCAAATGGATTTGGAGATTCCTTACTGGAACAAAATAGTCTGTGGAGGAGAGTCATTAAATCCAGATTTAGGGAATTATATTGGAACAGAGATGGAGAAGAACGGGAAGAGGGAAGTAGAAGACGGGTGGGGTGGTGGAAAAAGGTAGTCGAAGGGGTTGAAGGGAGGGAGGGACAATGGTTTTGGGATGGAATAGAGCAGTTGATTGGAGATGGAAAGAACACAAATTTTTAGGATGGTTTTTGGGCAGGTGACAAGCCTCTTAAAGAGAGGTTCCCTAGAATGTACCAGTTTTGTTAATGAAGAAGGGAAGGTTGGAGAAATGGGGGAGTGGAATAATGGAGGTTGGGGTTGGAAGGTGGAATGGCGCTTGGAACTGAGAGAGATAGAGGGCTTGGGAAGGTGAATTGCTTGATTTTCTGAGGAATTTTAAAGTTACAGAAGGAACACCGGATACCTGGAAATGGAAGGGCTCGTCCACAGGCGTTTACTCGGTAAAAGATGCGTACAAGGAGATGGAGAGAAGAAGGAACAGACTTGATCAGAATGGAGAAAGGAAATGCAGATTTAAGCTTATTTGGAAAGCCTTCGCACCTATCAAGGCTCAGATGACAGCTTGGCAGATACTATGGGATCGATTACCGACGAAGGTTAATCTCAGGAAGAGGATGGTAATCGAGGAACAAGAAACAAAGTGTTGTTGTTGTAAGGCGGAAGAGGAGACGACTTACACATACTAATCGAGTGTCCAAAAGTGGAAGAATTGTGGAGTCAGCATTATCAATTGGATCGGGGTGCGAGGGGCGATGCTGAAAGGAGTGGACGCCCACCTTGTAAGCTTTTCTAACCTTCATGACAGAGGTAAAGGTGAGCGAAGATTATGAAGGCTAAGGATATGTGTTGTATGGGTGATATGGAAATGACGCAATTCGGTAATGTTTGAAGGAAAAGAATGAGATTTCAAAAGGATTGAGGAGGAAATTAAATGCAAATTTTGGACGTGGTGTTCGACGAGAGGCGACGCGAACTCCAGTTGTAGTTTCTTAGACTAGGCAAAAAATTGTTTAAATGTAACGTGGCTGTAATGTAACTTGGTTCCTCAATGGTATGCCTTATACCATCCTTTGTTTATAAAATCTTTACATTTTCCGATCAAATAAATAAATAAATAAAAATAAAATATTAAACGAGCGGAGCTCGAGCATGCCAATGCTCGGCTCATTTGCAGCCCAAAGGGAGCAATAGGGTTGAACTCCACATCTCTCCTCTTTGCCAAAGAATTATTTTTAAAAAAAAGTCAAAATTGTAAGATTTCATTCTAATATATATATATATATATATATATATATAGAGAGAGAGAGAGAGAGAGATATGATGGATCATATAGGAATATATTTCTATGTGAGAGATAGGAACAAATCTCATCCATTCATTTTAGTAGATCAATGGTTGTCAATTATGGGGAGATTATTATATATACTTGACGGTTAAATTAGTATAGGGATATTATTGTCATACAAATATATCTTAATTTTTCATATGCCTACAATTAAAGAATTTATTCCCTCTCCTAACAGAAATGTTTCTTCTTCTTTCTTCTTCAAAATGATGAATGCAGATTTTATGCTATAAAATATACTGTTAAATAAATGCTTAACATTACTAATTTCTTCTTCCTAAATACCTATCGACACATATGACTTGTTGACTTATGATCATTATATATAATAAGCATGCTTTTATTTAGTACTACCTCTATCCCATCATAGTAGTATTAGAGTTCATTTGTTTTGAACATTTCGGCACGTTTTTCTACCGAAACCTAGTACGAGTTTTAAAATACAATTTTGAAGTATTTTTTCTTTTACGGGATATAACGACACTCATAGTATCTCGTAAAGGAAAAAAATACTTCAAAATTGTACTCTCTCCGTCCCCTAGTCCCCTAATAAAAGTCCCCTCTCATCTAATGAGTGGAGACTTTTATTAGGGGACAGAGGGAGTATTTTAAAACCCGTACTAGGTTTCGGTAGAAAAATGTGCTGAAATATTCAAAACAAATGAGCTCTAATATGATGGGATGGAGGTAGTATTAAGCATATAAATTTATAATGTTAAGCATGATTTAATCTAATATTAAGCATATAAATTAGCAATATTAAGCATGGTTTTATCCATTATTAAGCATAGAAATTAGCAATGTTAAGCATGGTTTTATCTTAGTATTAAGCATACAAATTTATAATGTTAAGTGTGATTTTATCTAGTTTTAAGCATATAAATTTGTAATGTTAAGCATGATTTTATCTAACATTAAGCATATAATTTTCACATTAATAAATTAAAAAAGAATTATGCATTCATCATTTTGTGAAATCCTTTCTTCGTAGCCGCAACAGCCATTATCGGGCGGATAGTTGGTTGAGCAGATGACCACTTCGTCCATCAAGAATCAAAGCTCTTTTTTTTTTTTTTTTTTCTTCTTTTCTACTATTGATTCCTCTTGAATCTGCCCAGAAAAACACAACTCAGTAATGAAAGTATAGGAGAGAGACTAAGAGAGTGATAAGCGTGCAAAATAATATAAAATGATGCAGCCGTTGATTTAGGAAATGATAGATTTCGTGGGATTTTAAAATGCTTAATGTACTAAATTAACCCTCAATTAGTTAAGAATAATAAATTAACCCGTATAGAATTAATTTAGATATCAAATCTTAGCCACACATTTTATTGGATGGATGGTTATGATTTTTTCCTATTTTTCATGTAGGGACTTTTTCGCACATAAACCACACTCTCTCTCTCTCTCTCTATATATATATATATATATATATATATATATATATGCGTTATGGTGAAAACTAATTATTACGTGAAAACTGCAACTCATCATAAAATGTTGCATTTTATGCACAAAGGTGTGCATTTTTAGCATAAAATGTTGCATTCTCATGATGATGCATTATATACATAAAAATAATATAAAATAATACTACCTCCAACCCATATAAGTAGTTTCATTCACTTTTTTGACTTTTCCGGTACGCGTTCCCACTGAAACCTAATACGGGTTTTAAAATATAATTTTGAAGTATTGTTTTTTTTACAGGATACTATGAGTGTCATAGTATCCCGTAAAAAAAATGATACTTCAAAATTATATTTTAAAACTCGTATTAAGTTTCGGTGGAAATGCGTGCCGAAAAAGTCAAAAAAGTGAATGTGACTACTTTAGTGGGTTGAAGGTAATATATTTTATCATGCAAATTCTCATGATGATGCATTATATGCATAAAAATAATATAAAATAATATATTTTATTATGCAACATTTTTACACAAAATGCATAATTTTATAAATAAAATGAAACATTTTATGATAGGTTGCAGGTTTCACGTAATAATTAGTTTTCATATGATCTACTACCTATATATATATATATATATATATTTATATATATATTTATATATTTGTAAAAAAATTCTTATAAAAATAAACTAATAGATAGTCAAATTTAAATTTTCATCATGTAATATAGGAGACGAATAATAGATATTGAATGCAATTTTATTTATATGGGTAATGAAATCTAATACAAAATCGATATGATATATTTGAAATTGAGTAAATTAATGTCAAAACTATGAAAATTTAAGAAAATAATTATGAAAATTGGGATCTACTTGACTCTTGGAATTGAGAAATGTGAAATTGGCTAATCCCTTTCCTACAAATAATAATTGTACATGTCATATGAGTTTTTCATTGATAAATTCGATGTCAAATAGTTTGAATTAATTAAAATTAATATTAATAATAATATGAGAATTTAGAAAAATAATAACAAAAAAATTAAAAAATAATTCCATTGATCGATTGACATGTTAAGAGTATTTAAAATGCAGAGAAAAAGAAAAACAGCATTAAACGTGCTCTCAAATCTCAATCTCCGCATGAATTAGTAATAGTAGAAAACTTTATAGAAGGCGAGACTCCAACTGCTGCTCAAGTCTGCTTCACCCATTTTTCTTCTCTTCTCTTCTCTTCTCTTCTCCTAATCTGCTGCCATTACTGACTTTAACAAACTCTTCAACCTTCAGCCCATTTGTCCCATTCAAACTTAACTCCAAATTACTTTCATCAGTTTGCTTTCACTCGCAGTTTTCACCTTTAACGCAGAAGAAACAAACAGTTAATATCACTTTCCTTCAATCAAACAAAACTCCAAGATTTGGTGAAACCCAACACCTTGCAACCAAACTAAAAGTCTTGATAGTTTGAGAAATTGTTTAGCATGTTTGGGATTCGCCCTTTCTATTCAGATGCTGTTCGTCTCAATTTTGAGTTCTGATCTGTAAGTTTTCTCTTCGGCTTCAATTCGTTCTTCGCTATTTAGAATTTGTGAAACTTATTGCGAACTGGAACATAAATGGAGAATTAGGATTTTGAGATTAAGTTTCGATTTGGCTAATTTATCCGGGTTCGGGAAAAAAAAAAAAAGAATCTTTGAAACCCTTATTTTCCCCCCTGTTTAGGGATATTGAAATCAGAAAATAAGCAGAGCCGGGTATTATTTTTAGTTATTACTTGCTTTCGAACACTGTAATTTATCTAAGTTGAATATGGAAAGGATAAGTTCATTACATTGGAAATGGAAAAAAATGACTTCTCTTGATATTGGGTCTTGACTGTCTTCAAATAATTTATCCAGATATAGTGTATTTCATTTAAGTATTTCATGATCTCTGTGTGTTTGCATCATTCCTAATCGTGATTATTCGTTGAAAACTGTTGCACGGCCTCTGTGCTAAATATTGTGCTTGTTTTTGCATTTCTATAGGTTTTGGGAAAGACGATACGAATCATGTCGAGATCAATGCTGCTAGTCTTTCTGTTGCTGTTACTGATTATTACATCCCAATTTGAATGGAGACAGCAATTAGTAAGTGATATGGATACAAATCCTGGGGAGTCTCAGAAGCAACAACAGATCTCGAAAAGGGAGGAAGGCGTCAAAGAAAAGGTAATTGTAGCTTTCTCCAGTCTGCAACCATTGGTTAGTAGCCGTGTCAATAAGATGTCATTCTTAAGGTTATATATATATTTTCCGCGTACATTATTTTTTCATTCTCATTGTTTCTGCATAAAATCAAATGAAATTTTCCCTGTGTATGAGAGATGCACATTACACAATGAATCCTAAAGTGCAAAGGCATATTAGTTTTCACTTCTGTAGGACAATGCAACTCCGGCAGGCTTGGACAGTGCTTTGTAGAAAGAAATGATATTTCAACATTGTACTCTACCTATTTAGCTTTCCCCTCTCCCCCACCCAACAAAACAGCATAAAGAATAATATCTCTTGAATATATTACTTAAAAAGTGTATGAACTTGTTGTCATTTTTTTTTTCTTTTTCTTTGGTGACCCTGTTTGAGTGACTTTATTGTTAACTCAAGATCAAAGAGAAATCGTCGCCTGGCTGGTTATCAGCCTGTGTTTCTCTTCCTTATAAGATCCTGAAAAAAGGCAATGATGAAAGGGATGAGATAAACTAATTCTCAAATGTAACCTAACAAGTCTCGATCCAATCAGAATAAGTAGGTCCAATGTTTTTCTCATAAGAAAGCATTTATAATCAAGATCATTAGGAGCAAGATTTCATGAAGAAGATGATATTGGTTTCGGACTTTCGGACTAGGATACAGAGGACGATGTCTATAATAAACATAAGTGAGGGTTTTCTGGGTTGATGAATTGTTGATCGAGCTGGTACGTTACTAGAATCTCAGACTAAGAACATCTCATAGTTCTCTTCTGAGTATTCAGGTGGTGATGAATTGCCCAAAGAAATTGGCTCATGGAAAGTGACATCACCAAAGGTCCCATTTACGTGTTTAAGAGGGGAGAAAAAACACCTATATCCTTCTTGGAGGCGAGAGTATTGACATATTTCAATGACTTAAAATCTAGTTTAGTATCATGAACAAAACGGGTACACCAAAATATACGAGCTTCAATTGGATCTCACACAGGCTCTTAATGGATCTCAGATTTACTTAGACCCGCAACAAGTCGGGCAAACATCTATGCATGATCTTGAGGAGAAATATTTGTAAAAGTAAAGGATGTAAATATTTATATCCCTTGATTAGATAGCAGTAAGGGAGGCTTGATTATGGGATATTCTATTGAAGAGACTTTCTCTTTACTTCCTTGAATAGGTGTCTTAGAAAGTGTACAGATATACAAATTCTCCTATCAATATGCACAGAAACTCTTAGTTCATCCTATTTAGTTGACAATTTTGAACTTAACAGACTCGAGTGCAACTTGTTTCATTGCTTCTAGAAATTGTTTAGAGCCTGTCCAAATCTCTGAGCTCGGAGTTAAACAACTTGATTAACTAGAAATTGGCATAGTTCAGTTACTCCTCACTGACCCTATCTCTCCTAAGTTCATGAAGAAATAGTGTCAGATTCTAAAGCTCATCTCTCCTTGCAGTTCCTATTATTCAGTTCATGAGAATTCTTATTGTGTAATGAGTTTAACTACAACTTGAGGATCTTCTTGAACCCTTCTGTAAAACTGATTCTTAACTATACATCTGTTCAGTTTTATCATCTTGAAAGTGAAGTAATATATCTCCGAACTAAATCAAGATCGTGATGCATAAAATTCTATATCTTAAGTTCAAGAACTTTTTATATTGAATCATAAATACTCATATCTGCCAAACTTTGGTGCATTCATGAATATTCCCTGTGGTAGCACTTGTGTCGCCAGCCGCTGCATTTAGTCATTATATATATTTTTTATTTATACTCATGTGGACCTGACTGTAGAAAGTTACATGCAAAATTCTGAGGACCTGCATCCATCTTCTTCTGCAGATTATCCTTTCACAGGAAAAGAGCATTAACAAACTGAACGAACTTGTTAAAAATCTTAGGGAACAGTTACAACAATGCCGAAGCAGTAATGAGACTTCGAATGGCACTTTCAGCACATTGGCTGAAAATGTGATCGAGCTAGAGCGACAGCAAATTCTAGAGGACTGAAACACTCGAGTAATCTCTTCTATTTACATAATGCTTGTGTAATATTTGAATATTGTCGTTTGCTTTTCTGTGTAGGAGCTCTTAACTAACTACTCTATTCTAATCAAAAGTACCTCTGGTGCTGGGAATACAACAAACTTGCTACTGTTTTTTGTTCATAGCCATAATTTTTGAGATAGCGTCAATTTGTGATTTAGCAGTGAATTTCAAAGTGATAGGGTAGTTTATTCTATTTATTTATTTATTTTGGTTATTTAGCAATGAATTTTCAAGTTGATAGGGTATGTGTTTTGCTAATTTTCATCTGACTTGACGGTAATGTAATCGTCTTTTCCTTCAATTTGCTGTAATAATTGACTTTATTTTCGTTTATTCTACGTTCTTGAGAAATGCTTTTTTTTTCCTCTTCTGATTAGAATATTTTTCCTCGTGTTACAACCAGATCGATATCTAAGTTTTTTCTTCTTTAATCCATATAGTAGTATTTTTTTTCTACAGTATAATGACAACATAGTGCATCGCTTAGATTTTAGCTATTTTTATCATAATTTTTTCTTGTTTTTTCATTGATCTTTATTCTCATGCCTCAAAAAATATTATTAGCATAATTGCATTCACAAATTACATAAAAATCAAACTTCAATATGTTGGACATCCGACCCATCAGCATCCTATGAGTGGAACGCAAAAGACAGGTGTAAGAGCATGGTGACTTTGTATGGCCACAACATATGTGACCGACAAGTGCCCAGAGCTAGATATAGAAAAAGTGAAGATTATGAGTCACCAACAAAGCAATGGCGGTAATGGATATTGGAAATATGACCCAAATTCTCAACAATATAATCATGGCTGAAAGGATCACAAGAATTTGAATTATGGGAACGATCATTACCTTTGGCCAAAGCCTCAACTACAGTACTAGCATGCACAACTACTACAACAACACCATCAACCTTGACCATCCTTGGCAGAATTTGTGCAAACCACGGCCAAGGAGTCGAGAGAATGAGAAGTTTAAGGTGGAGACAAGAGGGCTCTACAAAATCTAAATGCCTAGATGGCTCATATCCAGTGGCGACTCCAGGAATTATAATTCGGGGGTGCGAAAAATAATTACTCCTTATATCCCACCGAAATAACATTGTTTTCTTATTATACTCCTTACATATGTTTAAGAAGGAAGACCATTTCAGCAGGACATAGTGAGTATATAACATTAATAGTACCATTTTACAGAATATATACATAATACTAGTATTTTTTGTTAATATATATACATAATACATAATACTAGTCAATTTTTTTTTTTTTTTTGGGGTACAGCTGTACCCCCAATGCTCCATGTTGGAGTCGCCAGTGCTCATGTCCATCAAGCTTCGGTCATACTTAAAACAAGAAGAATTACCTCTTCTAGTGGGAGGTAAACAAGGCACATATCAATGGTGCGGGTTGGGCTGGGTTGTCCAGTTGAAATGGGCCATTATTGGACTTTTTTCCAGGCCACTCGTGACAAGCTTGCACAAAGTGGGCCTAATTTCAGCAAAAACCCAGCCTAGGCTCGACCCGCTCCATTTGTGGGCCTGGGTCGGGCTGGTCCTAAATATTGGTGGGCTAATGTGGGCTTGGGCCAGGCTGAGCCGGCCCGGCCTAATTGACAACTATATATGGAAATATTTCTTGAAGCATGTGAATGGAAGGACACCCGCCCAGAATTTACGGGAAATCATCACATGGTGAAGCTCTACACTAACACGCAAGGGCGGGATTTCAAACTCATTTCTCCAACGGATGAAATTTGAATCCCTAAAAAGGAGGAGAGAAGGTTACGACTTACGCGCACAAAAGCATACATTTCATTTGAGCAAAATCTGAGTTCAAAATCTCTCTATCTCTCAAAAGATCTCTCAAGTTATTTTTAACAAGAACAATCTGTTGGGGTTGTTGTGTATAGCTAAAGCAAAAATGTGTTTTAGTATATATGACATGTATTTCACTGGTAACAATCATGTATCTGAATAAATATATTAATAAGAATAAGCCCTATATCTCATGTTTTAGAACACGTGGACGGCTCGGGTGTTAGGGAGATCACGCAGCGTTCGATAATAATTATGAGATATAAACAGTGTCACAGTCGAGATAGCTCGGGAAAGCTATCGGTTTAGACTGCAACATAACGGTAGTGGCGGGTCTCAGTCGCTAGTTATGTTGGTACGATGGAACGTATTGACAGGATCGAGTGAGATAAGGTTCTTCCGATACTAACCCTAGCAATAGGTGAAGAACTAGAGATCTCGGCATTTAGAGACATGATCTTAATTTCGATAGGCTATTAGATATATATGTGTTGTTCACTGTTACTTTGATTTGCAAGATAAAGGTCTATCGTAACATCCCTAATGACTTGCCTCTTGGGTAACATGAGGATGCATAGTATGTCTAATTAGTTGTATCGAGACACCGTGTCCGTATTAGGTTGAGAGATATCCCCTCAGGGAGTTCACAAGGTTTATTATACCAAGTCATGCATGCTGATTAAGTTCAGGTATAATAATAAGGGGTGAACGGGTACTACTTGAGGAAAATAAGATATTAATTAATTATGAGCAGTCAGATGAGCTCTAATTAATTAATGGATATTGGAGTCATTAAACACCGGGATAGCTCTAAATAAAGTATCAGCCTCAATCTACAAATTGGGACAGAGCGGTAATTCAGTTGTGATTCTTTAGTGGAATGCGTCACAACTCTAATGAAATAAATGTTCTGGGTTGATCATGGAATTATTTCATTAGGTAAGACTAAACTCTGTCTGGTACATAGATCCCTGGGATGACCCAAGACCTCTTCAGGAAAGGAATTCAAGGTATTATTGAGGGATATCAGTTTTGGACTGAAAAGAGGCATTATGGGCTTGAGCCCAGTAATGTGGCACTTACTGTAGTGTAGGGGACGCCAGTTTCCTATTAGTGTCTATCTGATCTCAATAATTGCACTATGATTAATTATATAATTGTGGAATAAATTAATGTCTAATTAATTAAGATTTATTCTGAATTAAGGAATTAGATAATTAATTTAATAATTATATTATTTTCCTTATAATAATTAGGATTAATTCTAATTATATTTAATTAGAATTTGTTCCAGTAGTTATTAACTAAACCGGACTTTATTAATTAAAAGCCCGTGACTTAGTGGACAAGGAAAGTGGCGCCTACTCCTCCCTATAAATAAGGAGGAGGAGATTCTCAAAACCTAATCTGCTCTCATTCTAGAGAGAGAGGGGGGCGCCGGTTTTGAGTGCAGAGGGAGTTCCAAGTTCCAAAGTTCCAAGACGCCCACACAGTCGGAGAACTTCGAGGAAAAGGAGAACTTCGAGGAAAGAGATCACATCCCAGTAATTTAGACCTGTAGATTACTCCATTTGCAAAAGAAAGGTATCAGTTCTTGACTCAATGCGTGATGTAATTGCATGTATATCTGATACCACAAATTATCATATCCAATTCGAAAATCCAGTGGGAAAAAAAGAACTCTTTCAAGCAGCAGTTCCATCACAATCGTCCTTAAGTCCTAGGTTTTAAGTGTTCTTTCTTCTAGAGATCGGATCACTTCCACCAGATTAAGCTTAGATGTTATTCTTTAAAAAATCCCTAAGAAGTATTAGTGAATCTTACCTTTGATTTGTTCTTTAGTCTGATAAGTTGTTTGCATCCAAACCTATTAAACTATCAATGTGTTAACACCCCTAGCGTATTATTGCTTGTCGATAAGTTGTTGAAGCAGTATATGCTGGAAAAGGCAAATTGTAGCGAAAATTGTCACACAACAATACACACGTATTCAACCCTCCTGCCTCCCCCCTCTTTTTACCTACAATTTCAACTTTGGATTCCTATTTTATATAGTGCTATAAGAACCCTAAATTACAAATTTTTTTATGAGTACCTAAACTTCAAAGTTTTTTTTTTTTTTTTTTTTTTTTTTTTTTTTTTGATCAGGCAAGCACAACACACCCACACACACTGACTCGAACCCCCGACCTCTTTAGTTGGAGGGGAAACGTCTTACCAACTGAGTTACTTAACTCATTCCTTATATCATCAATCACATCTCTCTTCTAAATTATTTGCATGATGAGTGTTTCAAGAAACTCCATTTTTTAACCGTTGCCCCCCCCAAAAAAAAAAAAACAACTAAGAATTTATTTAAGAAAAAAATCTCAAATTGACGAGGTTTGGAGTCCTTAGGTATTATTGTAAGGCGTACTTATGTTTTGGCACGCCACATCGATCAAATGAATATTAATCTCAACGTGTAAATTTTTTTTTTTTTTTTTGGGCAAAATAGTATTGTCATGATTGGGTTGCTGATGAATGATGATAAAACCCGACACAATTAGAAACAATTAGAAATAAGTTTCAAATATTGTGGGGATAAAATTGAAAATAGATAATGGTTATCTTAGATTCAATCATTAACCGTTATGATTAGCGCAAATTTACTCTTTATACCATGCAATTGTAATTAGTTCCTAACACTATCCCAAAGAGAAAAGGAAAAATAAAAAATAAAAAAAATTCCTAATATTAGTATGAGGCGTGTGACTTCATGAATGGCTATGTTGAGGAGGTTGTTGGACCAGATGTTGGGGCAGCATCGATACGGACATTCTGATCTTGGGTTTATTCATGGGTTTCATCAACGGCCCAGAATATGGAGATTAGGATGAAGATTTTGTTG
Source organism: Mentha longifolia (assembly GCA_001642375.2). Taxonomy (NCBI): domain Eukaryota; kingdom Viridiplantae; phylum Streptophyta; class Magnoliopsida; order Lamiales; family Lamiaceae; genus Mentha; species Mentha longifolia. The sequence continues at coordinate 19,962,273 of CM038112.1, read as the reverse complement.
ATTGATTTGTTTCCATGTTTATCTTCTTATCATGTTAATCTATAAGGAAGTAGATTCCTAGTAGGATTAAGGTTTTGGTGAGAGCTATAAATATGTGATAGTTGTAATTGGTTTTATGCGACGGAAGAGAGCAGAAAACCAAGAGAGAGGGAGAGAGAGAGCAACTCGTTTCTTGTGAGTAGAGAGAGTTAGTTCTTGCCCAATCTTGTAATTGTTGCCGTTGTGTTAGTGAATCGTCTCAGCCGTTTCTCCCGTGGACGTAGGCATATTGCCGAACCACGTAAATCTTGTGTTTTTGATTTATTGTTCTATTTTCATTCCTACATTATTCATAGATCAGTTTCTCTGCTATTGTTTGGTGCTGTGTTTTGTGTTATCTGCAGTGTTGTCACAACATTCGGGTTAGCACTTGTGTTTGTCTTCTATTGTTATTGTTGTGTTTGGTGTCTATCAGTATTAACAATTAGAAAATCCAACATGAATATAGGAAGTACAGTATATATTTAAATAAAGGTTTGATGTGATGTGAGTTGGAACAATCCATAAACGACATGATCATAATTACTCCGTAGTAAGGTTGGTTGAAAATAGTCCTTCAAACTTGACAACTTTGTTGAGCATTCATTGATAGAGGACATATGTGAATTAAAGAAACTACCACCTCTTTACTTGCCTGCATTTTAAACTACCAATCTGATGTTATATTTAATTTAAGGATTCTGTTTCATCATTTCATTTTTCAAGATGTAATTTAATTAATGTGGGTAGGTTCAAAAAATATTAAGCGCCAATGTTCTTAAGAGTTTAGTTCACATAGAAATAAATTCTAACGTAAGAAATGCAAAAAATGCTTAAAGCTATATAAAATTATACTTATGGTACATTTTGTGTTTATAGTCTATTTATGTATCATAAGCATAATTTTGTATAACTTTAAGCATTGCACTATGATTTATTTGCATGTGAACCCTTCCCCATATATATATATATAGGTGAAAACTAATTATTACGTGAAAACTGCAACCCATCATAAAATGTTGCATTTTATGCACAAAAGTATTGCATTTTATGCATAAAATGTTGCATTCTCATGATGATGCATTATATGTATAAAAATAATATAAGATAATATAAAATAATATATTTTATTATATAAATTCTCATGATGATGCATTATATGTATAAAAAAATATAAAATAATTTAAAATAATATATTTTATTATGCAACATTTTTGCACAAAAATGCATCATTTTATGCATAAAATGCAAGGGTTGCAGTTTTCACGTAAAGATAAGTTTTCATATGATCTACTACCTATATATATATATATATATATATATATATATATATATATATTCACATAGTCCTCCATTTTTTAAGTGTCCTAGTTACTATTTTTGTTATTTATTTTTAAGTATCTTATTTCGGAATTTGATGACATAATAACTATATTTTTTAATTTTACCCCTATAATCAATGTTATAGTATATAAGTTGGTGCTAAAAAAAATAATAATAATAAATGAGGTTAAAATGTAAATTTACACCCTTGGTATTTGCAATTTGGCGGCTAGGAGTTAGACTTAAAGTTTCCTCCTTTTCTTACAAAAATTTATTTTCATATGCAACATTATTGATAATATATAGCATCCCAAGTTCCCAACCCATATTATAATTAGAGAGAAAATTGAGGGGTTAATTGCTAATTTTCTGTAAAATATATTATTCTTAGACCAATTATAGTTTCACACAATTTTCATTTATGGTCATGCACGTGCTGGTGGCATGTCGTTTTCAATAATCTGCAATCATGTGAAAATTATATTAGTGTTAGTCATACCAAATAGTCACTCAAGTTAGTAAAAGAATATATTATAGCCCCTAATTTAAGAATATGTATAAAATCCACCTAGTTTTTGGATGAACAAAACAAGTTTGGCCATTTCTATATACTAGACCAATGTTATAATAAAGAGGCAAGTCTGAATCTATATTTCTCCTACTATTAATCTACCTTCCTCAACAACTAATTTACATTACTTAAATTATCGTACCGAAAAGTAAAAATTCTATTTCAATGGGATGGAGGGAATATTAAGTTGGTCGTTAGTACTTGTTTTATTGTCTTAAATGGGACGTTTGCATTCACCCTAATTATAGAATTGTGGAGAGTTTATGTTATTGGTCATGTTATTAGAGCATTCGCAGCCGTGGGCGCACACCCTCCAGCCCGCCGCCATGTCAACTTCAGTGCCTGGGCGCAACGGCTACGGTCCTCGGAGGGCGCGGCATAACGGGTGTATTTCCGCCCTCCAAGCAACCTGCCGCGCCTGCCACATGGCGCCTCCTGGTTGGTCAGCGGTCGTTGACCGTTGACTGCAGAATTATTATTATTATTATTTTTATTTTTTTAAAAAAATTCTTATAAATACCACAACTCATTCATCACATTTTCATACCAATTTCTTCATCAAACTCTCTCTTCTTTCATCAATTTCCCCTTTTATTTTCTCAAAATACTACATTCAACATTGAAAAAAAAAATGAATCGTGAGGAACGGGAGAGGCTAGCACGTAAAGCTGTCGAGCTTTATAGGCAAATAGAGGCGGAGGAAGATGCTGAAAATCAGCGACGTGAAGAACGCCGATCATCCAAAAAAAAGAAGCAATACGTCGAGCGTGATCGTGAGTCGGGGTACGAGCAACTCTACAACGACTACTTTGCCGAAAATCTGACGTATACAGACACCATATTCCGGCGCCGATTCCGCATGCGACGAGATATTTTCTTGTGAATCGTCTCGAGCATGACGATGTGTGATCCATATTTCCAACAACGCCCAGACGCTACGGGTTGAAATTCTCTTCATCCCCTTCAAAAATGCACGATGGCGCTACGCCAACTTGCATATGGTGGTTCGTCCGATGAGTACGACGAGTATCTACGCATCGCCGATTCAACCAGGCGAGAATGCCTAAAGTATTTTTGCCGCGCCGTCGTTGCTGCTTTTGGAGAGGAGTACCTAAGGAGACCTCATTCGCGTGACGTCCAACGCCTCGTCCAAATGAATGAAGCGAAGCACGGTTTCCCCGGCATGCTCGGGAGTATCGACTGCATGCATTGGCCATGGAAGAATTGTCCATCGGCGTGGAAGGCTGCATACACCAATTTCAAGAAGGGAACTCCAACGGTAATTCTTGAAGCGGTGGCCTCAACCGACCTGTGGATTTGGCATGCATTTTATGGCGTCGCCGGATCGAACAACGACATCAACGTGCTGAATCAATCTGACGTATTCAGCGATTATCTTAGGGGTGTTGCGCCAGCCATAAATTTCACGGTCAATAACAAGCAGTACAACATGGGCTATTATCTTGCCGACGACATCTATCTAAGATGGCCAACTTTCGTGAAGACGGTGCCATGTCCGACCGATCCACAGAGAGCCCTGTTCGCCATGAAACAAAAAGCTGCGAGGAAGGACATCGAGTGTGCATTCGGCGTTCTCCAAGGACGATGGGCGATTGTACGAGGCCGGGCCGCTTACATTATATCGAAAATTTAACAGAAATCATGTATGCATGTGTTATCCTGCACAACATGATAATTGAAGATGAATGAGAAGCAGTCGAAAATTGGGAGGACGACGAGGCATCGAGCTCTACAACTAATCCGTTGCAAGCGCGTCGAGGTGTTGATGTCTCTTTCGCACGTTATATGCAAATGAATGCAACCCTCCGCGATGCGACTGCTCATGAGAACCTCGAAACAGATATGATCGAGGAAATTTGGGCACGTTTCGGCCATCGCTAGTTTTTTCCTACTTCATTTTATCATTAATGTATTATTTTTTTTTCTAGTTTTCTTTCATGGTATTGTAATTTTCCAAATATACAATACAATTGAATTAAAAAAAATCTCATTTTTATTTAAATAAAAAAAATAAAAAAATAAAAAAAAAATAATATATAATAATGAGAGCCCTTGGAAGGCTCCAATGCAACAAAAATAAAAGCGCTCCAAATTGATTTAAATACTACTCCCTCCGTCTCGTTGAATTCGTCTTGTTTCATTATTTTAATACTCACACATATTCAAAAAGCAGGACGAATTCAACGAGACAGAGGTAGTAATATATATATTACTATCTAATTCATTTTGGAGGGGTCCATGCTAACGATCTTATAGTAAATATACTTAATTTTGTGTACTTTATTAATCAAAAGGAAAATAAATATATGGGCCAGGTCGATTGTACTTGGGCTCAACCTTATTTATACAGTAGTGAAATTTGTTATATTCGTCATCATGAGCCATTATATTCCTCGAAACAAAAAATTCATTGTTTCAATAAATTTTCAACCAGAGAATTTATTCCAGGAAAAAGTGGTTGAAATCTTGATTGAGCAGTAGGAGCAAGCTAGCTATTATCGTTGGATAAATTAAATTAAATTAAATTAAACTCTTAGCTAAACCTATAATTTGCGCAACAAATAGTCCCATACTTCTATTTAATTACTTAGTACGAGCAACTATTGCGCCGTTTTAATTACTACTATTAATTATCTAATTGGTCGCATTTATCGTTTTAATTTTGTGAGGTTAATAATATTACATGACGGAAAATACTAAAAAGAATCTTCGTACATGCATGTTTTTTTTTCATTGTGTTATGATTTTTGAAGTGGAGACGAGAGATCAATTTTATATATTTATACAGTAAACGGGAGAGACCAATTTCCAATTTTTTAAATTAAAAAAAAAAAAAACGTCTTACCAATTAAGTTACGTTAATACGAATTGGAGTACGTAAGCCGGCGGTGTGAAGAATTAGAGAGGCGTTAGAATCGCGATGGAGTTCCAAAGAATGAATAATGTCCAATCTGAAGGCAGTTGCGCAATTAATGAAATTTGAATTTGCTTCTTGCAAAGTACTACTTGTATATGTTAAATTGTTAACCAACAAAGTCAGCAATAAATGTATATTTACTTCAATTTTTCATTCCCCCAGCAAAGTTCTTGTGATCTTTACAATTAATACACTCAGATTTAACTCTCTTCTTCTACCCCAACCTTCTTTTATTCAATTCCATTCAATTCAATCAACTTCAACAATCTCTACTCTACTCGCATCCCATAATCAATTCTTGAATTTAATAGATTTTGGTCCCAATATACGCTCCCTTCTCTCTCTATATATATAAAGCCCTCAAAACCTCAACTCAGATCAACAAAATATATATATCAAGAAATTAATTTTTCATACATATATTAGCATTAGAATCCCAATTTGCATGCAACTCAGTTCTCTCTGCTATATATAAGGTATACAAAATCTTAATTAATTTATCATCTAGCTCCTTCTCTTTTCAAATAAAAATTGTATAGAGTTCTAACGTTGTACTTTTTTTTTTCATATCTTGTTATAGTGGCTGCTGTGAAAGATGAACTACGACGGTGAGAGCCCGAAACTCGAGTTGAAACTGAACTTGTCTCCTCCGGGGGAGCATCGGCAAATGATGTCGCCGAAGAAGGCGACATCTTCGAGGGAGATATCGCCTCGGAGCTCGTGCGTTTCTCGGGAGACGAGCCCCGATGGCTACTCGAGTAGCCCCGAGGCGATGTCGATGATGTTGGTGGGATGCCCTCGTTGTCTCATGTATGTAATGCTGTTTGAGGAGGATCCTAGGTGCCCTAAGTGTAAGAGTACTGTTTTGCTTAATTTTCTGCACGACAGAAATAGGACTCTCACCAACTGAATTATGCGTAATTCTTCCTTTTAGTTTAACTGCTAAGAGCCACCTAAGCCCTTTTTTTTTTTCTTTTTTGGGAAAAGAAAAGTAAGTGTTCCTTTTGTTGATGTATAAGATGGAGGAGATGAATGAAGAGTAAGGGGCGGTTTTGTAATTTCACTTTGTTTAGTTGTGTCTCTGCATCTATATATCCTTGCAAGTATTGGACCCTTTTAGTGTTAATCATGGACTCCAACTCAAGAAACAAAAGACAAAAAAAAAATAAAAATTGAAAAAAAGAAAAAGGAAAAGGAAAAAAGAGTAGTTAGGAAAATTCCCACTTTGAACTTTGAAAGATTAAAAATGTCCATTCTTATTGAAACATATAAAAACACTGTCCACGTTTAGGGTAAAGAACTCATTTGGCGTTAATGAAAATAAATATAAAGAGATTAAGACAAAAACAGCTCATAATATGATATTGAAACACGTAATATTCACTTGAACTTAAAACAAAGAGAAAAAAAGAATGAAGAAACTAAACTCACCACTCACCCTACATGCGAGGGCGATTTCCTTATAAACCAGATAAGGCCATAGTTTCATATTAGTTATTCAAACTTAAAACCTGTTCCCATTAAAAACGGGGCAAAGTTTTTGAGGACGGAGGGAGTATATCTCAAATCAATGTAGTGGAATCGCTATAATACGAGCAAAACCTTTCCTGCCTTCAGCTCATGATACAGAAATGGAGAAGTCAAATCACATAATCGAGCATGCAAATAAACGGGAAACACAGCTACTGATCGCTGAATTGAAAGACCATCGTCTCCCAATATTGTTTATTTATCTATATTCAACAAATGGTGGGTCTGAGCCACTTAATCTCGTCGCACATATCAATGATGGAATATAAATACAGCTAAAAATCGTTGAACGAACAATACAACATAACAGGCGCTCAATATACTCCGAAACAAGAATATCACAAGAATCCATCATATGTAATCCATGGAGTCCAACAGCCAAGCTGAAAATCGAAAAAGCTTGAAATGACTGAGAAACCAACACGAGATGGAAAATATATAAAGATTTCGACCATCATGCGGCAACTTGGGCAAATAGGCTCTTGCGTATCTGCAAAAAGAGTACAGATTATGTTAGAGATGCAATTACAGTAAACGAAGCACATAGCAAAAGATGAGCATTGCATGCTTCTGGTAAGGAATGCGGAGATCATTAGAAGCACAATGATATATCGACATTTGCAGTCTTAACTCCTGCAACATACTAGCACAGCGTATACAAGATCAGTAAAAACTTCTTCATACCCACATCTTTTCTTATTCCAAAGGTCTCTCATGATTTCTAGTTCAACTACATTATTTATTTATTTTTCAGTAAAATGCATCTTAACGGAGAGCAGGCAGGCTGCTGTATAAATATTAATAGGTAATTTATACATTCAGACCATCAAGATAGATATATCCTGATGTAAAAGCAATCCCTAGTTCTAAATTTTCAATCCTCTAACTTATAAGATAATTACAACAAATGGATAGACAAATAAGGAAATCTCATAGAAAATTAATAGAGTACCTCTGGTAGCTTTTTCCGGAATGCAACGTCAAGTCTAGCATCAAGAGAGTTCTCAAACACAATTTTCCCGTCTCTAGAAGCCAAGACCACACCTCCAGAACTAAAACAGAAAACAAGGAACAAAATTACGTTAAGAGTTTTGCTACATCGTCAGAGAAACTGTCAGCCACTTTAACAACTCAACTAATACATGCATAAGAACAAGCAGAAGAGAAATATGATTAAACTATTATAGATGATTGTAGCCTAAAGGTTGTTCAGCTGTAGCATTAACATAAATATTTCACATATTTCTACATGACAGATGTAAGGTACAGTAAATTTAATGATGTTTAGATTTACCAGAATAGACCATGAGTATCATGATGAGAAGGAGCAGGTGGAAGGTGGATTGAGTCAACTATGATCTCAGGAGAGTGAACTTTTGCCTTATGGGCATATTCCTCTTTTGCTTTGTGCAAGATGGACTCCACCAAGTGCAAGTCAGCTTTACGACAGCGCAATAACACAGATGGCTCTTTTAGCCTCAGCAAACCCTGCAATGCAACACTATAAGTTAGAGCAACCACAGATGCATGAACGCAAGAATTTTTTTTTAATGAATCAGGTAAATATTTCAGAATTCGAATATAAATTTGTAAAATTGAAAATTTCAGACAGGTTCACTAACTGCAACTTGATTACATCCATCAATGGCTTGGTGAGCTTCTGTCAGATAGAAGTTGATGTGGAGATTGAAGACAGTGTAGGGAAAGAGCAGCTATTCGAATAGTCATGAAATAGATCATAAAATTTCAAGAATTGAGTTTTGGCCACACATTCATTACTTGCAAAAAAATGACTGGCTACTAAGTTACTTTTGTGAAATATCAGGAAAATATACGTATCTACTAGGCAGCTATTCATACATAAAAGATATATATAACAGGATTTTGCAACAATTAACTAACGGTTCAGAGAGAATTTTGATGAAATTGAACTTTAATAATAAAAGCGAATTACAATACATTAAGGAATCAAGTTGACCAACCTGAACAATAAGATCCTTGAGGAGATGCTCATAGCTATGGTGGTGATGGCCAATGTGCAAAAGCTCCTTCGATGCAGTCACTTTCATAGAATTGACCAAATCGTCCTGAGCCTGAAGAACCTTGATCCGAGAAGCATTCAATTGCATAGAGTACTCGCTGCAAGAACCAAATCGAGCACAAGTTTATCTCTAAATATATATAATATCTAAATGTAGATATAAGGTATACCATTAGTAGGAGACTTTAAACCTCTGAATCAACCAGCAAAAGATGAAGATTGACGCTTACACGCAATACTCAATTTTGATAACTAAATTGGGGAACTACATTACCAACAATTTTCTAGCTGCGGATCATTCAATTCACACCCTATTAAAAAAATATACTAATCTAATTGCATCTTAAACGTACATACTGCATTGACAAAAGAATTGAACTCACATTTTCTTTCGAACTTGGACTTGTTTGTCTTTGCGCTCATACTCTTGTCTGATCTTCTTCTTCTCAGCTTCCACTAGTTGCAACTTCTCGATATTGAATTCCTGCACAAACGACCCAATCAAACCAACTTAATACTGCAAAACAAAAGGAAACACAGCGAATCGGAGAGAACAGAGAAGCAAGCCGTACTTCCTCAGCGGAGACGGAGATCTCGTTGGCCTTCTCCTCCGCCTCTTGGCGGATGAAGCGGACCATCTGCTGGATCTGCTTGGATACGTCGGCGTCGTTCATCTTCGGATGCGGATCAGATTGGTTTTGATGATGATTCGGGTTTTTCAGCGAAGAACACAGATCGCGGAGATAGAGTTTGATGCCTTTGGATTTATGGTGATGGGGGCGACGGTGACAGCTATATATTTTTTTTGAATAATTGATAAATTATCAGTTTTCATGTGATGCACGATTCTCTTTTGCTATTTCTTCTTTATTGCGTTTTCTGCCCAGGATTTTTTTCTATTCGCGATTATGCTCCAACTGAATAAATGTTTGGTAAATTTCACCCACTTAAATCAAAACATAAGTACTAGTAACTTTTACGTGAAATACTCAAAAATAGTCATTTTGATAATACAAAGGTAAATTTTAGTCACCACTAAAAGAACGTGTATATTTTAGGCACTTTTATTATGTAATGGCATATTTACCTTATGTATATATATGAAATGAGTTTTGAAGATTCTTTTGGGTTTATTTGTATGTTTATTTAATCATGAAATTGAATGATTATATGTTCTTATATGTATGCTTATATGCTTATAAGATCAATTTATTAGTTATTATTGCTCAAGATCATGTTTGAGATTTGTAAAAATCAAACTTAGGTTTTATGTTCTTAAATACACAACCAGGACAATTACACGACCACTGGTCGTGTAAACGTGGTTGTGTATTTCAATGGTTCGTCAACAAGAGGATCAACATGATATGCGGGATAATACAAGACCACAATTACACGACCAATCGGTCATGCAGTAATGGTCGTGTTTTCTAGCAGCCCCATGTTTGTGATGCACAGCCGGTGGTCGTGTATTTGGCGGTCGTGTATTCGTTGTGCAATTAATAGAATCGGGAGTAAAATCGTAAAAGTGACTAAAATTTGCATGTTTCTTTATTGGTGTCTAAACTTTACTTTTACTTTATCAAAATGCTATTTTTGGGTTTCCCTCTTTTTACTACGGAGTATTAAGTTAATTACAATGTGTTCCCCTTAACAATAATGCCAACAAAGTGATTTCCCAACGAATTTGACGTGCAATATGAATATGTATAACGAATTTTGACGTGTGATTAAATTTAGCTAGAAAGTTAGCTCTCTAGATTAATTTTATAGTTTATATGCGAATTTAAAATTAAATGTAAAACTTGTGCATTTTGAAGGGAAAAAAAAAAAAAAAATCCCTAATTGGTGAAGTGATTTTATCGTAATTTGCACAAATGTTACACAGTCACATCACATCTAATGATCAATTGACCAGTTTTGATCATTTTATTCAAATTTCATGTAACAGATTCATACGACTAGTTAGTAGTAATGCTAATCCCACAATCAATGAATATATCCTTGATTCTTATAACACTATCCTATCCTATCCGTGTACACAAGAAGCAGAAAATACAACAGTAACTCCTAAATTATGCATCACGCAATTTTCTCTTCAAAATTATCTCATGTAATCTGCTAAATTCGAAATCGTGCAAGTAGCAACAAAATGCGAACAATGTACCAGTTACCACCTAGATCTTCAGTTAATTTTCGAGTTTCCCATACGATTAAAACGTACTCTTACTCCTATCATCAAAAATCGCAGAAGCCTCTGAACTCCAAAAACGCGCGCTTCTGGAACATCAGCATTCTATACGAACTTCTCCACTCTCCGAAGAAACAAATTTAGGTTTCCGAGTAACTTTCACCAAGCACTGAATCATGTCTCCGACTTGAATGTCATGGCAGTCTTCGATCATGAGCCCACACTCGATGCCTTTACCCACCGCATCCACATCCTTATCTTCCCTCTTCAGAGATAAACAGTTACCTTCGAAAGCAACTTCTCCACTTCTAAGAAGTCTTAAAGTTGATGTCTTCGCCAAACGCCCGTCCATCACCCTACAACCGGCAATTTTCAAATCAATCCCTTTGGATTTGCCCTTTCCCTTGACTATAAATACGTTCAGCACTTGAGCTTCTCCAGCAACCTGGGTTTCTAGAGTTCCGGGAGCTTTTTCGACTATGAAGTTGCCAATATCCTCCAAGAGATGATAGATCACGCGGTGTAGTTTTATCTGCAGTATGTTATGCTGATGAAGTTAGTAAAAGAAAGACTAGCTTCTTTAAACAAATTGTACATAATGTTTCAGTGCATTCAAATTGAAGAGATATATGCATGTTTAACTAAATGTACTCATGTTTCCACCACCTCATTGTAAGTAATTAAATATGTTCATGTACCTACTAATACATTGGAAACTAATTCATGTATAATACGCAAATGAAACTACGATTAAAGCTCAATACAGTAAAAAATTTAAGATTATTGTTACAGCCAATCATGTCTTCTTGTCTGAAAGGTATCCGAAGATCACTCATAGTATTCAAAGTTGTGATGCTCATGAATTATTAATTTATAAAATTGATGGATATATGGGTCTAAAAAGTTATTACTGTATTATCTTATTAAAATTGACGGTTTTTTGAATTGGCCCCGAGACCTAGCAAGAGGAAACTATATATAATAAGATTTTATTAATTTAATATCAAGTATTAATCTACAGAAGTTTTGTTGTACTACCTTAATCTTTTTTTGTGTAGCTGCAAGAGTAACTTCCGCAGGGGGGTTACGAACATTGAATCCGACAACACACGCATCACAGGCTGCTGCCAGGTCAACATCAGACTGGGAAACAGGCCCCACTCCTGCCTGTATGATCTTCAAAAGAACCTGTAACAATATATAACAATCGAATCTATGAGTCGAGAGGATGAAAGCAATATTTGTATCTTCAAGAACTAACAAGACCTGTGGACTGTTCAAACATTTCAATGCATCAGTGACTGCTTGGACAGTGCCTTGCACGTCTCCTTTCACGATGATCGGGACTTCAACTCTCTTCGGTCTCGCCTTCTCATCCTCATTCTCTTCATCTTTCAGCATCTCTTGCTCCAGCTCCAGCTCCTGCCTCCTCTCATCTTGGAGTTTATTGAGTCTGTCAATCTCTTTTTTCCTTTCCTTCCTTCACTAAGCATCTTAGCTCTCTCCTCAGACTCAACTACAACAATATCATCCCCAGCCATCGGAAGCCCCTTCAACCCTTCAATCTCCACAGGCATCGCAGGTGTAGCCTTTGATATCACGTTTCTTGCCGTATCCCTTATACACCTAATCTTTCCCCATTGAGAACCTACAACAACATGCTGCCCAGAAAGCAAAGTACCCGCCTTCACAATCGCAGTAGCCAGTGGCCCACGACCTTTATCGAGCCTTGCCTCAACAACATAAGCTTGCGCAGGTCCATCAACACGTGCCTTAAGATCCATCAACTCAGCCTGTAGCAGTACAGCCTCCTCCAAACTATCGAGTCCAGTTCCTTTTAAAGCAGAAACCTCGACAACTTGGACATCTCCACCCATCTCCTCCAATGACAGCCCTTCGGACGCCAGCTGCACTTTCACTCTTTCGGGATTCGCATCCGGTTTGTCACACTTGTTGATAGCAACAATGATTCCAACGTTAGCTGCTTTTGCATGAGACATGGCTTCGAGTGTCTGAGGCATAACACCATCATCTGCAGCCACGACGAGCACCACGAGATCTGTGATAGCAGCGCCTCTGGCTCGCATGGCACTGAAGGCAGCGTGGCCTGGGGTGTCGAGGAAAGTAATGAATGCTCCTGATTGCATGGCAACCACGAACGCACCTAGATGCTGCGTTATGCCTCCAGCTTCTTTAGCAGCTACTGACGTTTGACGAAGAGCGTCCAATAAAGATGTCTTGCCATGGTCAACATGTCCCATGACTGTGACAACTGGAGGGCGTGGTAACTTTTGAAGGCCATCCTCCGAGTGCATCCGACGCACATTCACCCCAACTTCCTGAAAACATCAAGATTCTGATTATGGTATCAATGATTTGTCTTTCCAGTTTCTTACTAGATAATCTATTAGAACTTAGAACGTAACATTCAAATCCAAGGGATTATTACCATTGCAACTAGCTCTGCTATGTCAATGCTAAGAGCATCGAACTCTGAATTAGCTTTCTCACCAACATTTGTGATGATGTTCTGAATGGAGGCTATAGACTCTCCACAACGCTTGGCGAGCTCTATGACGGTAATTCCTTCAAATATTTCGATTGTTTTATCTGAAGATTTTGCTGTTCGTTTCAGCTTAGGAGGCATATAAGGGGTGTCAACTGGAGGCTGGGTCACTTTCTTTCTTTTTGAGAACTTCCCACTGTGTACTTTTTTCGACCTATTGGGCGTGCTTTCATCTGGTGGCTTCCTTTTAGCCAGAAGCTCTGAGCTAGCATGGAAACACCTGTAAAGGGATATTATGTCACCATAATAACAACTTCAGATAGTGCAGGGAGATCAAATTCACTTGCCTATCATGTACCTATCCGGCTATACCCAACGAAAGAAACACAAAAGACGAGCATATTTTGGATTAGCAAAAAAGATGAATGCTGATATAGAAAATGATGTTAAATTTATATACTACCAAATTTAACATTGCATAAATACATAAGAGATTAAGAGTCATAGCTATAAATCTATCAGAGCAAGAAATTTATCATTTATCCGTAGGCAGTGTACCCTATTCTTTCCAATATGACACTCCCATGTTTTTGAATTACCAATGAAATGTGTGCTCATCCCTCAAAAGTCAAGATCAATACAAATTTTAAAATATGATTCAACAGTTAAAGCTTCACTTCAACTGGAACTAAGATTATAACTTGTAAAAATTCAACACATATAAGGAAATAGATTTCCTATTCTTACTAGGAAAGATAAGTGGCTATGAAAAATGGATCAGGTGGAACAAAATTGACTGCGTAGTAGAGCGGTGGAGATGCTACTTTCTTCCATTTTTTGGACATTAGCTCCATGGAACAATATGCTACCACTAAAACACACGAAATCATAATTCAATTCGAAACAAAGGAGAAATTTAGGGGTTGTTAGACCGAATCTTGCAACTGAAAAACGAATATACACACACGGCTAATTTCCTCTTCAAGCTCATACAAAGTTATGTTTGCATATTACACTAACCGAACCGAGCTGAATCCAATGTCTAGAAGCCCACCCCAGGTACGAATGTAATTGAACCGAGCTGAATCGAGGTTAAGAAACATGAGTTTGGCTTGTCTATTACCAAGCCAAGTTGAGCTTCGAACGCATTCAAGGATCACAACATTATTTGAAACGAGCTCTCTCTATGTATATTTAAATGGAGAATATCCATCATCTCCTTTCAAAAGAAATATTCTTATAATTGAAGATAATTATATACTTATCAGTTATCTCTAATAAAATTATAAAATTATAAGCTAATTATCTAATTAAGAATTATATACATTCAAGCTAGTTAACAAGTACATTATTTAAAAGCTAGTTCACGAGTATATTAAACACTAATGTTAGTGTTTCCGTGCACAAGCTTGACTAATTTATGGTAATGAACCTCGCTAACATGAACAAACATTTTCAAACAAATAATCAAGCAGCAAGCCTCAATTACAAGTTACCACCATAACTCATGAGATGAAGTAAGGTAGGACTAACACTCCTAGCAAAATGCCATTGCAAAATATCTCCACTAAACAAATTTATAGCAAGTCATGAAACAAGTAAAAACCAAATTTAGGCTTTATTCCCCCCCCCCCCAAAAAAAAAAAAAAAAAAAAAAACTTGGATATTATCTTGTATGCTAGATTTCTTTTTTCAGATTAAAAGCAAATGGACTTAGATGACAAGAATCAGATAACAGACACAATTTTGTAATTGTACAATAAAGATTTGGTCGGATAAATTATAACCTTCTTCCTTTTATCTAAAGGAACTTAGCCTACCATAAATTCAGGAACTTAAAGTTCAATCATCTTACTGAATTAGGAGCTGATAGCTTCATTTCTAGAAGTTTACAGAGCATGGAAGGACATTTTTCTAAGCTTTCAACCATTTGGTGAATGTTTTAAAGTGATTGAACTCAACAAACAATAAGAAAAGGTTTTAAGGTGATTACAAGATCAGCCAAGAACTGTCTGATAGTAAAAATGAACTCATTTTACAAAAATGGACTCTCCAAGTATCTCCAGCTCAAATAGACATAGAGACTCTAGAAATCTCGAACAGATAATGAAGAAGCCGCCTCTTCTAGCAGACATGAAATTGTAAGGATAAGAAGAAGCAATCATGGATCTCAATGCCTAATAAATTATTATAGCACATTGAGGGCACAATTCATCCACAGGCACACGTAAAGAAATTGAGAACCATAGAAGTGAACCATAGTCAATAATCCGAGCTACGTTGATCAGAAAACTTAATATAGGTAATGTGATGATTAACAAAGCAGGATTACCTAATTAGACATCTTCTCGATGAGAAGGTGAGATCTTTATCAGCACCTAAAAATGTCGTAGTGTTGCCTGAAGAACAATTGGACACAACCAGAACCAAAAATTAAAGCCAGTCGAAGATAAAGAGCTCTTGCTAATTACTCGAATTCCCGGACCAAATAATCTACATGCTACTAATGAATAGGACAAGGAAACGAAGGCGGTCAGTGTACAAGTTGCTGGTTCGTCTCGACTGATACAAACTTGTAGAAACTGTAATGCTATACGATATGAGGATAAAGCAAGCTTCAACATTGCAAAAAACCAACATTTTTACCGGGCAAATGTCTGAGAGGAGTAGATAGAACTCTGGCAAAATCTTGACCCTCACATTTTGAAACTGATGCTACCGAGGATCTAGCCAATGCTTTACTAAAACTAGATGAAATACCCTGCAGGAAAATTCGAAACAAACCGAATGTTCAATAGTTTTGCTACAAACACCAATAAATATGCAAAATTGCATCTTCGAAGAAATGAATATGTCAATAATAGAATAATAGTCTTGATAAACACAAATGAACACAAATTTCACTGAAGAACGAAAGAGGAATTTCGAATGACAATCAATTTGAAGCTAAAAATTAACATTATTCGTCCTCAGTTTCTTTCAATGGGGAGAATCGGAAAAGAAGTAACCTTTCTTCCAACAGCTCTCCACGCCATTCGAGGACGCCAATATCAACAAGCTCAGTCGCGGAAATTCATGGGAGGAATGAACCGGCGGAGGGAGAGCGGAGCCGGGGAAGGGATTCGGACTTCAATTTCTGATTTATTTTTCACTTTTTAAAAAAAAAAAAAAAAAATTATTTGTACTGCACTATTGCATTTGCATCTTTTTTAGGACATTAATGTTCTGGCTATTTCTAAACTACGGAGTATATCACATTTCAAGAAATTGAATATACAAATAGACTTCAAAGTTCAAAAATCTTCAAGTAAAAAACAATTAGGTCAAAATAAAAAATAAAAATTGTATAGTTATTTATAAAATATTAGTATTGCGATAATTTATTGAAAAATGTTTTATAATTGAACTAATATTATACTACCTCAATCTCAACTAAGTAGTCTCTCATTTACTTTATTGACTTTTTTCGGTATGTATTTCCATCAAAACTTAGTACGGGTTTTAAAATATAAAAGTGGAAGTACTCTTTCTTTCTTTTTCTTTTTTTTTTCTTTTTCTTTTTTTTTTTTTTAAGGAAAGAGGAGTACTAAATTTTTGGGAAGTTGGATCTATTTTATTAGTCCCAACGGGAATTAGAATAATCAAGGGAGTGAGAGTTAGGCCTTTTAATTCTTTTTCTTGGCCCATATTAGTGGGTGGACTATGATTCATACAATTTAAAAAATGTCAAAATTACAAAATTTACAAAGCATATGGTAGACATTGAAAAAAAGCTGGGAAATTTAAATTTGATGCCAAATTTTTAAATTTGACACTCAAAATAAAATATTCAGATTCACATGAGAGTGCTAAAATTTAAGATTCAAAGTTTTCCCCTGAAATTCATATATTACATACACCTAGGGTGTGTTTGGTAGGGTATGTAAGACCTATATTACTTAATAATAGAACGTTTGGTAGGCTCTGTTGTTTAAATAGAAGGTTCTATGTAAAAGTAAAGCCCGCTCCTAAAGCATCATTTCTTCCTTCTTATTTATATCATCTTACCCCTAATATATATAACATGAGTTGTACAGTAATAGGACTTTTGCCTCTTCTACCCCAGCCTCCCAGTCCCTCCTCCTTCTTCTTCTTCATCTTCTCCCTCAATCTCTCCCTCCAGCCACAACATCACGGCACCTCCGCCATCTACGCGTCGTCGTTGTGCGTCGCCACTTCAGCTTCCATCGACGGAGTCGTCGGAGAGAAACTCGAGCTGGCGGATGGTGACAAAGAGGAGGCGGCCATCGTGGCTTTCTGAGATAAAGCCGCGTTGCCTTTGGCCAGCGGTGGCAACGGCCACGCGAGCTTGCTGCGGGTGCTCCCGGCGAGTGACCTCCGATGACTCTGCAAAGAGCTCCACCTAATACTACTAATTAATTAATATTTCTACAAACTTTTTGATAGGTTTTTGACTGTATTTCCGTCATGCCCATGAATCTGCAGAGTGCTGCATCTGATTTATTTTGCTCAATTTGAGACTTTTGCAAAGAGAGAGAGAGAGATGGAGTACTCAGGGCGGCGCTGGCTTTTGTAAACATAAACAATACTCCACAAGTTAGATATAAGGTTATTTTAGTAATTGTATAATTTAGCATTGAGGTTAACTACGCTAGCAAACAACAATTTTAATTGTAGATAGTTTTTATTAAAGACTACCAAACACTCTTATGTATTAGTTATATAAGTTTACCTCTATTATTTATCTTGATATTATTAATATAGACATTACTAGTGTATCTACCAAACATGCCCCTACTATACTATAAATATGCCTTGAAGTTTCATTTTTCAGCTGCCACAAATACTTCCTCCACAAAACACAAAAAAAAAAAACAAAAAAAAAAAAAAAAACAGAAAGAAATAAAGAAAGAAAAAGAAAAGAAAAGAAAAACCCTTCTAAGATTTGGAAGAAGAAAGGATCTGTCATCAAATGCAGTGAGGGAGGAGATAATGCAGTTTTTGCTAGGCCGGCTCGGGGGAAGATCCACGAAGTTGCTGCCCTCTTCAAATGTTGTAGGAAAACAGTGGCTAGAATCTAAAAAATTGCATATCAACATAGATCAAAAGGTGAAATTATTCAGATAATAAAGAAAAGATTTGGTAGAATCATAAAGAAGAAACATGAGGTAAAATATAAAACAAATCAAAGCATTCATTTTCAAAAAAAGAAGAACGATTAGAGCCCTTGTAGGCTGCATTCATGTCCTTCCATTGTGGGAAGATGGGTTAAATTAGGACTGATCAAAGCTCACACTAATGCAATAAAACTTGATTTGATAGTTCCAAATAAACTGTTAAGGTTGATTTTTAGTTTACAAGCCATACATTTGGATAGTGATCCCAATACTTTAAAATCCAAGCCTATGGAGAACATCATTCACATAGATAATAAATGGTTTTACTTAACTAAAAACACCCATAGACACTACATGACTCCTATGGAAGCTGAACCTCACATATGTTGTCTGTCGCCCCATATATATATAACTTTTTTTTTTTTTCTGAAAATGAGAGTATAATATTTGATGGAAAGATGGGTATGTGGCCACTTACTCATGAAGTGGAAGCCAAAAGAAACAAGAAAAAAGCTTGCTGGAACTGTGGAGACCGAGCCAATAGAATCTATCACTAAACAAGTGATTAAAGATTGTTTAATCAAGCATGTAAAAGCAGTAGAGTTCCATAAATGTAATGTTCCTAACAATGCACTGATTGCAATAGAAATACTCTGAATTTTAGAGAAGTTTTATTTACACAGCATTTATTAAGATTTTCAGTTCAGTTTTTAGTACCATGCTGAATATTGAATTACTATTTTAGATTAAGTAGTTGCATCAATTCAAGTTTCATCATTAATGTATTCTCTCTACAATTCCTATTTCAGATTGTACCAGCCATCAAGAGAAAATGACATCAATGGTTAAGCAAGACCATTTATATCCAACAAGAAACTGCACATAAGCAACTCAGATATGGATTTCAAGGGTGCTGCCAATTAAGATGGTTTTTAAATTTCATTAGTGCAACAGCCACCAAACTCACCAGACTTAAATGTGAATGACTTGGGTTGGTTTAGGGGCCATACAAAGCATACAATATGAACAAACTTGCAGGAATGCAGATGAACTAGTGGAGACAGTGTAATATAGTTTCAATAAGCTTGAACCTTTGACACTTAATAAGATTTTTCTTTCCTTATAGTGTTGTTTACAAGGATCCTAAAGGTGAAGGAACATAACAATTACAAGCTTCCACATATGCCAAGGAATGTCCTAATATTGCAAAATGCACTTCCGAGAGCATAGAGTTCTTAATTGAAGAAAGATAGCAAATTTGGGAATGCAGATTCAAGTTTGATGATGATAAATAGACTTCCTTTAGGTTTGTTTATGTTAAAACTGAAATTAGTTTTTACAAAGGAAAGCATATTTTATGTAAAGCATGACTTTTATCATGTCATTCTCTGGTTTTTGTAAAGCATAGACTCTTATCACGCCAATTTATTTTTTTGGGGAACTAACTTAACATGAAATTTAAAGGCTGCGCCATGGAAGACTCGAATCCGGAATCTTTGGTCCAAGGCATTAACCCCATATCCTTATCATGCCATTCTTTGGTTTTTGTAAAGGCAGTGGTAGAGAATTCAGACCTTTCTTTCCTCAGATTTTATTTACTCATGTTTCTTTCAGCAGGTTAAGATTTCACTCATGTTAGGGAGATGACGGTCCAATGCACAATTACAAAAACATTAACACAAACAATTCATGAAACCACTTCAAATGAAGCCTCACATTTCACACAAAAAGTGATTCACAAATGTCGATAAACATATAGACAAATGCAGGCATTACAATCATCTCATCTCAATTTTTCTATAATCCCACAATAGTCAAACATTGAATGCTCAGATCGCAAACAAATTAAAGAACTAAAAATAAATCCTACAAAAAAACATTACTCAAAAATTAAACCCTATCAGAAAAAAAATTAAACCCTAAATAGATAAATTATTGACGCAGCACTGCTACATTAACCGTGGACACATTTTTATATGCACACGATGGATAGAAGAGCGTTGCTTTAAAATATAAATATATCACTAAACATGTTTTTCGTTCCGAATTTTTATTTTGACGTTTATTCCATGAGAACCCTCCCCGTATATATATAATATATAAGTTGAAAAAATTACAATTAAAGTGGTGGATAGAGTTGGTAAATGAGATTTGTGTATATTTATTGTGAGATCTCTTGGTTCAACTCTTCTTTGTAATTACATCTTTACTCTTCTTTTTTCATTGTTCATATTTAGTTAAACATTTTGACATGATTTAATTTCAAATTCCATTTTTTTTTCTTATAGTTTATTTTGTTCATTACTTTTTCTTTTTAGAACATGCAACTTAATTAAAAAAAAATTATAACACTAATAAAATTGAAGTTTCCGATATCCTCTCTTTTTTTTTTTTAGTATTTCTCATTTATCTTGTTACGATTCCCTAATCAAGTTATATTCCACTATATAACCATTATCAAACGTTTTCCAATTCTACGATACAATAAGAAAATTATGCTATTTTTTCCGGTGATTTCCTATTATTTTTTTTCAATTTACACTCAGAACTGATTTTTTTTTTTTATAATTTACACCCGAAACTGATTATTTATGTTGTTTGGAATATTGATCACATTTTACAAGTTGGAGCTGTGTCTAACTCCTCACTCGTGATGTTTCTGAAGGGAAAAAAGAATCAAAGTACGATATCAACTATGAAAAAAGTCAATGTAAGTGGATTATTATTAATATGTTGTAGAAATCATATCAAAATTCTACTAATTTATTTAAAGACTATTGTTTTAGTTGCAAATAAACATATGGGATTCTCAAACCACTAGGAGTATGTAATTACAAGTAAACCCCTTCCACTTCTACCTGTTACTTTCAATGAGGCGCCGCAACAAAAATAATAAAGTCGTCTTCTAGGCAAAAATAGTAAAACGCGTAGCTCAATCTCATTATTATTATTATTAGTAAATCGCAGAATAAAACCCGTGTCTGAATACTGTGGACTACGCCGGCCCGAATCCATTCCCCCCTCTCAAATTCCACTCCCCTCCCCTCCCCTCTATTTATTTTTTATTAAACGTATCGCCCTCTTTCCAAGCAACATCAGCCGCCTTCTCTCTCTCTCCCCCGTATAAAGCATCCTCAACTCCCCCCACTCTCCCCATCTCCGCCTACCACTACCAATTTAGCCCCTTTTCAGTTTCAATTCAATTTTACCCTCGACCTGAATCTGAGGTTATCATTCATGGCGGCAGAAGCAATTACAGAACCTATAACGATCCGAGAAGTATGGTCAGACAATTTGGAATCCGAATTCGCGCTCATATCGGATCTGATCGATCGCTACCCTATCGTCTCCATGGACACCGAGTTCCCCGGCGTCATCTTCAAGCCGCCGCCGCCGCACCAGAACCTCCGCTCCGCCACGCGCCGGCCGTCCCCCTCCGACCACTACCAAACCCTAAAGTCGAACGTCGACGCTCTGAACCTCATCCAGCTCGGCCTCACCCTCTCCGACTCCGCCGGCAACCTCCCCGGCATCGGATCCGGCGGCGGCCGCTTCATCTGGCAGTTCAACTTCTCCGACTTCGACGCGGCGCGTGACCCCCACGCCCCGGACTCGATCGAGCTGCTGCGTTCCCACGGCATCGACTTCGAGGCGAACCGGATCCGCGGGATCGACTCGGCCTGCTTCGCGGAACTGATGATGAGCTCCGGCCTGGTCTGCAACGACGATGTAAGCTGGGTCACTTTCCACAGCGCGTACGATTTCGGGTACCTGGTGAAGATCCTCACGCGCCGCCCCCTCCCGGCGGGGCTGGGCGAGTTCCTGGTGGTGCTGAGAGCGTTCTTCGGGGACAGCGTGTACGACGTCAAGTATCTGATGCGCTTTTGCGCGAGCCTGTACGGCGGGTTGGACCGGGTGGCCCGGTCTTTGGATGTGGACCGGGTTGTGGGGAAGTGCCATCAGGCCGGTTCGGATAGCTTGCTGACGTGTCATGCTTTTATGAAAATGAAAGATGTGTATTTTGCGAAGCATAGTCATGAGAAATACGCTGGGGTGTTATATGGGTTAGAATTAGAGGTTTGCTGATTATGATTTTAGGATTAGGATAAATATTACTACTATTTGCTGATTATATGTAACATTTTTTTAATATAAATATAACCCATTTTTTCTTTTGAGATTTCTGGTGAATATCGTTTCTGTATATACTGTATATATATTTTAATTTGTCACGAGATATGTCAAATAAATGACGACTCATAAAATTCTTCCCAAAAAATAAACAAAATAGGCTAGAAGGAGAACTTAAAGTTGAATTAAAATTAAACATCTTGGTAAAATTTCTAATTTTTAATCCAATATATGAGATGAGGAGTTGTTTTTTTTTTTTTTTTTTTTTTTTTTTTTTTTTTTTGAGAAATGAAATGAGGAGTTGTTGACATTCAATTTATAAGATTTTTTTTTGTATTTTAAAAGTCAATAAGTATTCAATTCATATTTTTAGAAATTTTTTATAAATTTATTGCTATTCAATTATAATTTTTAAATATTCATTTAAATCTGATAATAAAATCCGTAGTATTTTAATATGTTAGAGATTTTAAAGATTTTAAAAGGTTTTTCACGCATAATATAAAAACAAGATCAACTAAGATTTTTGAAGTTTACGGAAATTTGCTTTGCAATTTCAACCATCTTCATTAATCTGCTTATTTTCTTCACAGTTTACTCCACAAAAACAACAACTGCGCTTCTTCCTCCTGTGGCGACATCAAAATCAGCTACCCTTTCAGATTAATCTCAGCCTCAGGTGATGTATGCCTCTTCTCCTCCCATTTTTCCTTATCATCCTCAGTCAGATGGTCAAACTGAAGTTGTTAATCGTTCTTTAGGAAACTTGTTGCGTGGTCTTGTTGGTGACCATCTTAAGTCTTCAGATATGAAGCGTAGTCAAGCTAAATTTGCTCATAATTCTGCCGTGAATTGTAGAATTAAGTTCTCACCTTTTCAGATTGTGTATGGCATTCATCCTCGTGGTTCAGTGGATCTAAACCTATTTCTACGACCCATCCTCCCGACCGTCGTGCCAAATATATTCTTGTTGATCTTCAATGTATGCATAAACAAACTAAAGTGCACTTGGAATCGGCTATTGCGGTATACAAGTCTCGTGCTGATTTAATGCGTTGTGATGTTTCTTTTGATGTGGGTGATTTTGTGTGGATCTAGAGTGGATCTCGTTTGAAGTTTGCCTTTGATGTACTGATTTTTCAAAAAACAATACATTATAGTTACTTATAGGGCGCGGGTGCGATTCACGGCAGATTCGCACCCGATTCACCATCTGGCGAATCATCATTTAATTAAATATGACACACAGAAGGATGAACACGAAGTCGGGAAAACAAGGGTTGATTCCATTTTGCCTCCAGGCTCTCTACCGATTCCCTTTGATAAATTTTCTGCTCAACACCAACTGCTCACTACGACTTATTCAGGTATGTTAATTTATTTTATTTTCAATTGATTTAGAATGTATAATAAAAATAAAAATAAATAGATGTATCTTAGCTGAATTACACCATATATATATATATATATATATATATATATATATTTTTTTTTTTTTTTCAAATTACGTATCCCAATTAGTTTGATGATGCATTGAAGTTTAGGTACTAAGCTGATGTTTGGTTCAGTTTAATCTAAACCTAAAAAGAAGGTCAATTAATTGAATTACATTAATTACTTGTTTGATTGGATTAATGCGTTGTTACCCTCAAAGATAATTAAAAAGAAAGAAAATTTCTTACAAGTGATTCTTTTTTATTATTAAACTAAATACTCGCTAAAAGTAGCAGTTACTTTTACTACCGCTTAACTTGACTCCATTCTCCCTTTTTTATTCTCCTGCTTGAACATATGGGTACTTCTTAACTAATTTTACCAGATGAGTACAAATTTTCTGATGTCCAATATGTTGAGATTTGAAGTCACCTCTAGGCTCTAGCGTGTTATCTTAGTGAGTGTGAATGTATCTATATACATACTAATTACCGTAAATAATTGAATGAGCATTAATTACAATACCCGAAGAACATACAGTTCAACTTTAAAAGAAAAGTTTTCATGATATAGAACTTTTACAAAATCACACTCTTCGTTATATGTCGATATCATATCCACAATTATTCCAAAATAGGAGTTTCGTCATATCATATCTCTCTCTCTCCATAATACCTACACACACTCACACTCCTCTACTTGCCGTGTTACTTACTCTCACCAAAACCCAAACAACTTCTCCCACCCACCACCACCGCCGCCGCAGCAAAATGACGTCGAAGGACTGCGGCAACCACGACGACGACGAGCGGAAAACTCTGTACCGCCGCATCTCCGCCACCGCGGCCGCCGTCGTCTTCGCCACCCTCTTCGCCGTCCTCCTGGTGTGGCTGATCCTCCACCCAACGAAGCCGCAGTTCGTCCTCCAAGACGCCACCGTGTACGCCTTCAACCTCTCCGGCTCCAATTTCCTCACCGCCACCCTCCAAGTCACCCTCTCCTCCCGCAACCCTAACGGCAGAATCGGCGTCTACTACGACAAATTGGACGTCTACGCCGCCTACCACAGTCAGCAGATCACGGCGGCGACGCGGCTCCCCGCCTCCTACCAGGGGCACAAGGACATCACCGTCTGGTCGCCGTTCGTGTACGGAACCGCCGTGCCGGTTGCGCCGTGGCTCAGCCAGGATGAGCTGACGGGGACGGTGCTGATCCACGTTAAAGTTGACGGCAGGGTTAGATGGAAAGTGGGGACGTTCATAACGGGGAGTTATCACCTGTATGTGAACTGTCCGGTGTATATAAACATGGGCAGCAGAATTAATGGAATTGGAACGGCGATCAAGTATCAGCTCATTATGGATTGCAATGTTGATGTTTGAGGTTAATACTAAATTTTAATTCTTCTTCTACTGTTTAACCATTAATTTTATCTATGTATATTTTTCTTACTTATAATAATCTGTGCGTGTTTATGCCTTTATGGATTAAATGATGCTATATATATTTATGTCCATGGTATTTGTAGAATGAACACATTAAATTTTATGGATTAAACTTTCAGTGTGATACTTCGGACGGGGGGATCGTATGTACCAAAAATTCGGTGTACTAATTGTGTCTTCAATCTTAAATTTTATTAGTTTTACATCGTTTTTTATAAAATAAAAATTATTATAATATAATAAATCATACATAATAAATATTTATAAAAAATGAATATTTTAATAATTATATTCTTTAGTTTTGAATTAAAAATTTATCAACTCTAATATAACTAATAAAAGTGAAATTAAATGCTAAAAATATTTATAAACCCTAATTGGATGGGTAAACCGTGAACCCTATAAAATAATTATAAAATTATTATAAATTGAAATTATTGAATAAAATTGTATAAAATTAATGAAAGTCAAAATTTAATACACAATTGAAACATGAAATTGGGGACAGATGATCCCAAGTGGTGATATTTCATTATTCACATAATATGCATTAATGGGAGTGCTTAGAATCTTATTAATGCAACTATTATCTTAAACCAAAATAAATAAAAGTTAGTATAGTGCGTGTAGGGATGTCAATGGGTCGGGTACCCACCCATTTAGTCTTTCTCAAACCCAAACCCGTTAAAATTTTTCATACCCATACCCGTCCCAAACCCGTTTAAAATTTGATATTGATACCCGTACCCGCCCCAAACCCATCGGGTAATACCCACTAATTACCCGATAAAACCCGAACTCTACAACATTAATATAAATAGTTCTTTAAAATTTTATATAACAAAAATTATAACTATATATATATATATCAATCGAAAGTCAAAACTATTATTTAAACATGCAAATCTTATTATAAATATGAACTAACAAAATTATAAAATAAATCTCAATAAATACCAATAAAATATTAATTTTGATACATAAAAAAAACATAGAATTACGAATAGTTATTAATATTTTAATTCACACACAATGATACATATATATAGGTTTGGGTAGTGGGTACCCGAACCTATCTACCCATACCCAACCCAAACTCATTGCGGGTATCAATTTTATTACCCAAACCTGTCCCAAACCCGTTTAGTTTTACCCAAACCCGTCCTATTAGGGTTTAGGTGGGGCGGGTACCCGCAAAAACCCGACCCATTGCCATCCCTAAGTGCGTGTATTTATGTTGAGTAGTAACTCCCTTACAAGTTTCAATTTCTACCATTTAATTATTCAATTAATTAGCTTCAAAAATAATGTTAGCTTAGAGCTAGCTACAGTCTTCTAATTGTATTAAGTTTTAACAAAATAGAATATTAAATGGCCAATATAACATTAATATGTTGGTGTAGAATATCTTTTTTGGGTTAATAGTACTTTATGGCCAAAACTTTCAGCAATTTTTGATTTATGATCCCAATTTCCATTTTTTCCAAAAATGTCCTGAACTTTCAATATTTTTTTTTATTTATGACCATAAGTTCAACTTTTTTGAAAAATGTCCCGAACTTTCAACATATTTTTTATAAATGGCCTATTTTTTTTTTTCCGACATCCCAGAAGCTTGATTGACTCGTTGGATAAATGAAGTTGATTTTTTTTTTTGTCCACGTCAACTTAAAACATTCCTAAAAAAAGAATTTTACAACTTAATTCTCTTATTAAATCTAAAAAAAGAAGATTATGCTCCTCCTTTTTATCTACACTTGTAATATCGCAACAATACTTGTAAGATTCTATACTTGTAAGATACGGGCTGTAGAGAGAAAGATGGAGGAGCATAATCTTTTTTAAATTTAGATTTAATAAGAGAATTAAGTTTGTAAAATTCTTTTTTAGGAATGTTTTGAGTTGACGTGGATGAAAAAAAAAAATCCACTTCATTTATAGAACAAGTTAGTAAGCTTTGTTGTCAGAGAAAAAGATGGGTCATTTTTAAAAAATATGTTGAAAGTTCGGGATATTTTTCGAAAAATTGAAGTTGTGGTCATAAATCAAAAACATATTAAAAGTTCAGGACATTTTTTTAAAAAATAGAAGTTTGGGTCATATATCAAAAATTACTGAAAATTTGGGTCATAAAGTACTATTAACCCATCTTTTTTTATAAGCAAGATATCCATAGAATTTCTAAATAATATAATAAGTACAAATTAAATGATAGTAATAGTTAAAATTTGTTATTTTTTGTTAACTCCACCGATTTGCTATACTAGTAAATATTCTTGATGATGTGATGCGCCAAAGTGGTGGTTTATTTCTAAGTTTTATCTATCACTTAAGGCAAGTGAAATGGTGGTTTATTTTTATTTACATAATCAAAATTATTGGGAAATTATAATTAGTTGAAGTCTAATGCTCAACTAGTAGAAGATCAGTGAAACCCTGATGAAGAGGGTTAAATTAAAAGGTGGTAAGAAATCGAAAGAATCCCAAATAATCGCGAGTTTAGTCTCTCTTTCCTATGTATTTACCGAAGAAGCTGAAGTAGGATTCATTACATTTATTGGTGGAAAAGAGAAACAACATAGTAGTATTATGAAATGAAATTCAAATGCGACTAATATCACGACCAAAGACAAAGGTAGTTAACCAATTGGTGGCCACATAGAATCTGTTCCTCCAGCTTATAACTCGAGTCAGATATGCAGACCTCCATATGAACCAACTGCTGAATCCTGCCATTGACACTCCTTTTGCTGCCTTGCTCTGCCTGAGGTCGACGAGGGCCTTGTACCTCCCTATCGTTGCCATGCTCCCTAAATGCTTGTACACGAACGGATCCCCCAAACTCAACTCTTTTGCAGAATTAGCTCGTCCTCCACCGGCCTTCCCCACCTGGTTCAACAGTTGCGCCATATATTTTCCCTGTCGTTCCGCCACCTGAAACAAACCATACCTTTATCACTTCACCAATCACCACTGCTGCTCATACTAGTATTGATTATGTAGTATCACTGTCCAATACCTGGGCCAAGGCTGGAAGAACAGGCTTGCCTGTACTTTCGAGGAACCCACTGCAGTCACCAATGGCAAACACATCCGGTACTGAAGGGACTCTTAGCCATTCATCGATCCCAATCCTGCACAAACAAGAATTCTAGTAACGTCTCGGTAGCTCATACTTAATGGGACTTGCAAGTAGAAGAAATAATAATCGATTCAATTAACACCGGTTAGTTGATAGTTTATATGTCGTACATGGGTGAGTTCACACTACGATGTTTCCTTCACTTACATACAAATGATGCACAGATTTTGAATACTTACCTCATTTACCCATTAGATTGATTGCATAAGATCCTATCAAATTTTGTTGGAGAGATTCAATTTATTGCCACAACATGCAATAAGAAATCAAAGAAAATATGCGACTCTAGCGCCAAATGTATAAAAACCTTCCACCAGGAGCTTTAGGAACATCGAGACCATTGACAAATGGCGAAGGACCAACCCCAGTGGACCACACTAGAACACCATATGGGATATCGGTACCATCACTAAGAATTATTTTCTCTGGTTGGACATCCTTCACGATTCCACGGACAAAACGAACTCCTGACTGAGAAACCGATGCATCAATATTACATAAATGAAGAACCTCAAAATAAAATGATATGTGGACATAATCTGGAATTGGTGCGATAGAAGAGTATAGAAGAGCATATAATGGTTGAAAAAAATAACCTAATACAATAAATAGAGATTCTAAAAGATGTATTTTGTGGGAAGCACAAAAAAAAGTTATATTCTCAGTTCTTTAGTGTTTAAAGAATCACCTCGCAAAGTGATATTCAAAGTTATGATAGCGAAGTCCAAGAATAATAACAACAATCACAGTATTTGCTTACCTTTGTCAACTGCTTAATCGCATATACTCTGAGGCGATCATCAAAGGATGACAGTATCTCATTTGCCTGCAGAATGAGAAACACAAGATTCAGGATACAATTCCACTACAATGATTTCAATCCCAAGCATGCAGAGGGAATCGAAGTAACAGCCTAACCTCAACCAGTGTAACGTGAATATAATCCTTCACATGAGCATATCTTTGACGAACATCCTTCTGGATAAAATCACTAAGTTCACCGCTAAATTCAACTCCTGTTGGACCACCTCCAACTACGACACAATGCAGGAGCCTCCGTTTCTCTTCATCGGTGACTCCTATTTTCACAGACATAATAGATGATAATTTTGAGATTATTTCACTTCGATATAGTACAATTAAGATTTAGTAGGTTTGAAGTGTCATGCCTGGCACATCTGACAGCATCAGATTTAGCAGCAGTTTCCTGCGGATCTCCTGAGCATGATAAACTTCACGAAGAAACGTCGCATGTTCTTTTGCACCCTTGATACCAAATGTGGATGCCTCTGCTCCAGAAGCAATTATTAGCTTGTCATATGTCACTTTGAAGTTCCACGGTTCCAAGGTGTCAACACCTTCAGTTACAGTCTGGCAGTGAACCTGTCATGAAATTTGGGCATTTCTTAGATTAGTGAGCAACAATTGCAGAAAGTTATGGAAAGAGTCGATTGATGACAAACATCTCATTCGGTTCAACCTACCTTTGTGGAAAGTAGCATGACATTTTGCTTTAGAACCAAGATCAGTTATGCCCGGTGCTTTAGAACCATGATAAGATTTATCGACAATGACTTCCAAAAATTAAACTGATCCGAGATTATTGTCTAAAAGCCAGAAACTGAGCTTAAAAGTGGCGTGCTAAATGTCAAGACTTATCCAAGTTTGACAATAGACCAAACTTAAACATACCAACCACAAACAGAAGAAATCACAAAATTAAACTCATAGTTTATTTCACCAGTAGGTCCAAGAAACTCAGCACACACATCTGATGCAAATTATACTGTATATTTCAAGACACCACAGACTAAAATACCTTCTAAGGTAACTGTACTATTCACTGTAGGAAAAGTTTTCATGCCCTGGATATGAAAGCAGCAGAGGTTCTCACATTTATAAACAAAACCTAGTATAAGATAGCAGCTCAGAATGACATAAGCCATATAAGATGTATGCTTTGAAAAGTTTATTATCTTTATGTTGTTCGCTCTTTAGGGTATGACCAGGAGCGGAACAAAGACAAAGCTATCTTGCTGCTACGAGTTCTATTCTATGTTGATAAACTCTGATAACCCTACATCAAATGAGAGCTTGAAGGTCAATACTGCTCACTTCAGTCCCAAAGGCTCTTTTTCAGATCACCGTCATAACGAAGAACTAGGAGAGATTATTTTACTATCCATGAATTGTTGTAGAGATGAGACAAAACTAGGGTGAATTCCTCTTCTTCTTATTATCTTATTCACCCTCATGTCCGGTCAGGATATCCACTGGTAGCTAGCTGAAAAGAGACCGTTCAACAACTACTCATCCCTTTAATTACTTCCTTGCTCATAAGAAAATGTTAAATAAAACAGGAAGGAATAGAGATCTGGCTTTCAGGAAGACCTGAACACGATTCCATCACACAGCTAGGCTCAAGGCCAACTACTTACTATTGTTCTAGAGCAGGGACATAGTAAAAACAAGGTTTTTCCAACTGTAAGGGAATGGATAAGCTTTTGATAGCCTATTTTACAGCAGTGATTCTTCTTCTTCTACTCTATAAACCTATACCTCAATTCTCAACGTGTCATTTTTCTGTACAATTACCCCACTATCCAGTTTAAAGAAGAACATGTGACGACAGATGCAAAAGGTCTCATATTTACTCACAAATAATAATATCAGCTCATCAAATTCCCCAATTCATAGTCATTATTGTATAAACTAACCCATACACTAAATTTAACATAGAATACAACTACAGTTTCAGTAGGCCCAAAAATGAATCTCGGCAGTACCTGATGATTCTGAAAATCGACCCCCATACAATTGGCGAGGAAGAAGAAAGAACCGGGTTCTCTGGAAATGGCGGGCTGGATCCGCCCAATCGGCTCCGCAACGGAGCGGAACTCGAGGGTGCCGACGCACGTCGACGCCAGGAGAGGCGTGAACACCATGTGATTTCTGGGCGAAATACACACGACATCATAGATCTTCGTATCTATATCCTTCATTAGCCTGCACCCGGCCCAGCCCGTGCCCAAAACCACCACCCTAGGCTTCTCGTCGCCCTTGGTCGGCCGTGAACCGGGATGGTTGCTCTGTATGTCGGCGCTGAAATGCCGGAGCAGCTGGGTCAGCGACGGCGGAGAATGGGCGAGCAGCGCCGCCGATTTCCGCTGCGGCGGCGACGGTTTAACTAGGTTGATGAAGCTTCTGAACCACGGCATGTCTATGTCTGATCTGGCGTTAGCTGCGATAATGGGTGGTTTTTTGAGGTTTTATTTCATGGGTTTAAGAGAGAATGGGAATCTCCACGAGTTTAGGAGTGCGGAAAGTGTCTAGGGAGGCGCGAGGGCGGCGGCGGCGGCTACTGAAAATGGTGGTGGAATTCAGTCAACACCTGGCAGCCATAGAAGCATTATAGATTTCTTATTATTATCAACAAAATGGAAGACATATATATCTGTTTATATTTAATTTTCTTTTTTCAATTTAATTCCAAGACAAAAACTTTAACTTTTTGTGCACGCCATAAAACAACGCCATTTTATTTTAAATAATCTGGTATTAGCACTGATTTTTTTTTTTTTTTCGTGCTCTATTTTAGCATGTGATATAAAAACGTGCCACACGACAGCAAATATGAAATTTGTAGTCAAAATAGAACAATGACTACGGTGATTTGTAGCTTCATATATTTTATGTCTCATATATATTCAAGTCTAACTGAATGCGATGAATATAGTAGTTAAACAAACTACACTTACATATATGCAAAAATTCCTCGCTTTATAGTAGTACAAAATTAATTTTGAACAATTATGGCCCGAGCATCGAACAAAAATTTATATTCCTTTCATAATAAATTTCACTGAGCCGAAAAAAAAAAAAATGGGTGAATTCTATTACAACCAATTAAGTAATATTTTAAAATTGATGTTAAAATTGTAAAATAAGTCAAAACTTGTAATTTAATTTGCAGCAGGAGTTGGACCATTATTGATTGAAAATTTGCTAGTTTGGCGCAATATAAAGTTGAATGAGACAGACAACCTTACAAGATAGATAGATAGTATAACTCTAGTATCGTAAAGTACTATTCTAGTTTGGCCGTAAAAAATGATAGAACTTTGTATGTCTTATAAATGTATGCATCAATTTGACCGACATATGTAGGTGGAGATTGACTCGAACATGTTATGAGTGGAGAATTATGTCTCGTAATCGATTAAAGTTGGTAAATATGTAATGTAGTAAATGTATATAATGATATTATTGTAGTGAGCTAACTTTCAAAAATATAATACGCACACCTTTGGAAGACGGAACAGAACAAACGAAATTATGTGAAACATTTGGGAAACAAAGGGAGTATTTAAAATCGGGAAACAATTAAACAATGGTAGTTTCATACATAACCTCCTTTCTCTTTATAACCCCTTAATTAAAAAAATAATAATTGAAAGTAGTACTCCTATCTTGTTCAAAACGTGCACTTTTTTTTTCAACACGATAATTAAGGGGAACGTATAAAATGTTGAAAGTAATACGGTTCATACTATTTGAAGAGTTAATAATTTCGAAAAAAAAAAAATAGACGCTTTGATGGGACGATGCAAAAAGGAAAAAAAAAAAAAAAAAAAAAAAATAGACGCTTTAAATAAGATGGGTGGAGTACTAATTATAGTATTTTACCCTTGTGACCCCAAAAATAAACAAATGAATGGTTTTGCTTAACGCACTTGCACTCAGTCATACAAGTTTTCAAACGCACTTGCACTCAGTCATTCTCTAGCATTCTAAGTTGCAAGTTCTTCAGAAAAAACTTCAAGTGATCTCTAGTTCTTTTTACTCTCTAATATCAGTTCGTCCTTAGTTTCTTTTGAAGCTAAGTGTTCTTCTTTAGAGGTACAACTCTTCTCAATTCTTAGGCTTCTTCTTAACTTTCATACATCCAAAACCTTCGTCAAGAAGATCTAACCTTACATTATGTTTTTCATTGTAAGGGTTTTCTCTCAATAGTTGGAAGAGTGTTTACACACAAAACCCCAAACCCAGCTCAATCTTAGTTGTTCGATTGAGTATTTTGTTTCGAGAGTCTGAGTTGTGATCGTGACTGTGATTTTAAGGTTCTTGAACCTTAAGAGGAAAGCCGATACGATTTGTTTCGAGTTCGAGTTTGAATTGAGTTAGGACTCTCGAGAGCCCATTGTAATCTTGCTTAATCTCAAATAACGCGATCATTGTGTGTACTAAGATCAATAGTAGTTGGTTGTATGAATATATGTCAACCTTTGGTTATGAAGTTATTCGTCACATTTTGTGGCAAGAGTGGACGTAGGCATGATTTGACCGAACCACTATAAATTGTGCGCTCTTTACTACTTTCAAGTTCTTACTTTGCTTATAATTTTTATCATTTCATATCATACTCACAGTTTATTTGTTCATGTGCATTCAATGTTTTTCTAAGTTTAAAAGTTAACATTTTCGTGAAAATACAAGTCTCACTTTCTTAAGGCTCACTCACCAAATTCTACACGTAACTTTGATATCATGTTGATAAGTTGACTGCTACTCTTGGTCAGCGTATCACTTACGATTACCTCAATTGTATTTACATAATGCTTTATATCTGTATCTCACTACTAAGTGGTAAGGCACTATAAAAGGCATAACTTTTTGAGAAATTTGAAACGTACTATACAAGCTTATTCACCTCCCCTAAGCGTGTGTGAGACTAAATGGGACCGATAAGTGGTAATATAGTAGTAGTTCTTAATCAACCACCGACTCATACCCGATCAGCCATATTTCTCCTTTTGAGAAAGCGCAGCCTGAACCGATCTGTTTTATGAAAAATTGTAGAAGTTAAAAATAGACTGAGTCGCACACTCATATTTGCATATTGCTAACATTTCAAGATGTCTATGAGTTTAGGTTCAGCGCAGCTTCCATAGTTCTCGGTATATGGATTTTCTACTTGGAAATTTTGAGAAGAATTCTACTTATATTTGGTCCATGACTGAATGTGAGAAGTGATAGAGAAAGGTCCAATAGTCATCATGAAAGCTGTTTACTGACCTCGTCCAGCTCGCACTATTGAAGGTAGCGAACCACAAAGAGATAAGGATAGGAAACTTGAGCATTATGTCAAGAAAGCTCAACATGATTATACTGAACCTGATCATCAACTTGTGAATTTGGATTGTGTTGCTCACAGCAATATTATATTTGCGATCATTGATGGTTACATCAGCAGAGTTATGAAATGCAAAATAGCCAAAGAGATATGGAAAACAATTTCCCTCATTTCACAAGGCACTGAGAAAATTAAGGAGGATAAACTCTCTGTGTTGATGCAAGAGCTTGAGACAAACATGGTATATAGGTTAAGTGCACTTGGAAAATCCCAGTCCCATAAGGAGATCGATACCAAGATAGTCAAGGCACTAACTAAGAAGTGACAGACAATGAGAGAGCTCTATCTTGCCACTAAAGAGCTTGATGATTTTTATTTTTTTTCCAGAAATTATGTTCTCTGATCTTAAAACTCATGAATTTGAGTTGAACATAATGCATGTTAACTACGAGGAAGAGATGCATACCCTTTCAAAGGGAATTGCATGCAACCAAAACTAAACCACTGATAAAGTCAGTGCCAAGGTAAGTCCTCTACGTCACTATCGAAAATGTATTGTGAGGAATTAGAAGCACATTGTCTGTACTGCCTAATTTTTCTAAATATTTTGGGTTGTAAGGTTAGTTCTTATTCATCTTATTACTTAGCCTAAGTACTTAGCACATTCTTAGCTTACATTATAGCCAAAGTCTAAGGGCCCACGAACATAGATAATGTAGAAGGTGTAGGAGGTGTGTGGAATCATTATAGAACATGTATCAAGAATTTTAGAATGGTAAATGATTCTAGAGACTTAATCTCCACTGTAAAATCAAGATTATCCCTACCATTTATGTTGCATGGGTGCGGGTGTGGGGGCGATACGATTCGGATACGAGGATTCGGATTTTTAAAAATTTTAAGGTGCGATTCGTCATATTTATATATTTTTATTAAATATATCACCGATTTTTCCAAAATAAAATCATAAATTAAATATTACGTTATAAATGTTACTTAAAGTAAAATTTTCAACCAAACCCCATAAATAAAATACTATATTAATTTTGTAGTGAATTTAAATTTTATGGTAATATATATATATATATATATATATATATATATATATATATAATTATTTAAAAATAAACCCCAAATGCATAGGATTCTTGAGGCAGATGCACCCGATACGCGTATCCTATTTATTTTTTATTTTTTATTTTTAAGATTCGTCATGTGGCATATCCGGTGTGAATCCCACGAGAATCGCACCCTCACGCCTATCCGGTGCGGGTGCGATACTGTAATCAGGGGCGGAGCCAGACTTCTGACCCAGGGGGGTCACAGTGGCGGTGAAGACCGGCTGGTGGAGTAGCAGTGACGGGAGCAGAATGGCACGGCGACTGAACTGAGATGAAATTGGGAGGGTTTGACTTAACTGGGTTCCAATTTATCATAATTTTATAAATACATAACAAGATTTTAAAATAAATTTAAACATATGTAGATGTCGTTTTCAACGGAATCATAATAATGTTAAAATTACATCACGACGATGTTAAATAAGTCTAAAAAAGCATTCATGAAGGAGCTAAAAATTAATAAGTTTAAATTCTATTTTTGTTAAAGTAAATAAAAGAATTCATGAAGAGGGGGGGAGATGAATAAATACAAGATGTTTAAGGTAAAAATTAAAATGATGTTTAATTATAAGAGAAATAACTAGAAGGAGAAAAAAAATAATAATAAAAATTAAAATGATGTTTAATTATAAGAGAAATAACTAGAAGGAGAAATAATAATAATAATAATAATAATAATAATGGATAAAGAGAGATGAATAGTTACAACAAGGATAATTAAAAATGTGGAGTTCAGTTTTCAGCGATAGACAGTGCTTCAATCCACTCCACCAATCTTTACTTATCAAACATATCTACGCATTTAATATTATATATTCTCAAATATTGTATAAGATTCAATATAACTATGTATATATAGCTAATTTTTTCAGGAACCACAGGGGGGTCCTCTGCACCCACTGCCACCACTGTGGCTCCGCCCCTGACTGTAATATGATATTTTTAAAAGAATCTGTGCATCATAGTCCACCATCCATTGAGGAGTGAGAGTTGTATATAAACCGAAAAATACCAAAATTAGTGGTATACCAAATATTCGATAAGGTACTTATACCGTACCGAAAATTTTCAATATGATAATGGTATCCATTTTTCGATACAACAGTATACCGAAAATACCTTAAAAGTTCCGTATCTACCAAATTTCTCGGTACATACTGAAAATCCCCGAGATACCAAAATTTTTATTATATACTGAAAAATACCTAAAATATTTTAATTTTTAATATTAATTATATTCTAATTTCATATTAGTATTATATTTGACTATATTTTAAACTTAAATAAAATCTTAATAA
Source organism: Mentha longifolia (assembly GCA_001642375.2). Taxonomy (NCBI): domain Eukaryota; kingdom Viridiplantae; phylum Streptophyta; class Magnoliopsida; order Lamiales; family Lamiaceae; genus Mentha; species Mentha longifolia. The sequence continues at coordinate 19,925,334 of CM038112.1, read as the reverse complement.
ATATTTAATTTAAGAGTATACAAGATGTCATATTATCTAAGAAATATATTATAAATATTATAAGTAGAGCAAGGCGGCACAGAGGAGGATGAACACGTCGCTAACAATAGTTAGGGTTCTAATTTGGGTACTTTGAGACTCGGTCTGCATTGATTCAGGAAAAAAAATTGTCGATGAACATCGCCGAGGTAGAGTAGAGAATAACGATTTAGATTTAGGGCTCCATACTTAGAAATTTTGTAAGGGAAGAGCGATTACAGAAGGAAGTGGCTCGTTACAGACTTATATATATACATATATATATATATATATATATATATATATATATATATATATATATATATTATTTTTGTTTGAGCAAAAGACTTATAGAATATTTTTAAAACGCGATTACTTAGAATTTTTTATGTGAGCAACAACGGTTAAAAAATATTGTTGTAAGATACAACAACGTACAAATAACAATGCACAAATAATTGTTGTCTTCTTTATTTACAACAACACACAAACAAAAACAGTACAAAAAAACCGTTGTCTATGAGCGCCCCTTTTCGCTCGTAGACAACAGTTGTTGATATAACAATGATTTTTACGGATGCAACATTTTTTTTGAAAAATCGTTGTCTATTAGGTGTTGTCTATGTCAATTTTTGTAGTAGTGTATGTGTAATTTGTCTTTTAAATTTGTAGTGATTATAATACATATAATGACAAAGAGTGTTTTTTTTCGATTTTAACAAATGTTATAAATTTTAATAACGTCAGTTTATACAAATAATTTGTACTTGATATTTTAATATATTGCAATTTAATCAATTCGTGTATGTTTTATTAAATCATCAAATGCTTATAGACATTATTTCATTAAATTACCACATTTCATAGTACTTAATTATATTTACGATGCTTAAAGATTATCAAATTATAAAACAGATGAGACATATATATTTCTAATGTGTTCACCGCTTATATGTCAGTGCCACGTCATTAACCCTTTTCATTTGGGGTTTAGATTTTTTTGGTAGGGTTTTTTTTTTTTTGGTATGGTTTAATTTTTATGGTATATATTTCAACTAATTTTCTTATATAAAACATTGTCACGTCATCCATGGACATATTAAGTGGGCATTGGAGCGTTAAATATAGAGGGTCATTCTATAATTTATTATTTTATTATACTTTGCGCATTTTTGAACGGGTCCCAATTCCCAAGTCATAATCGAAAAATTTATTATTCTATTAAACTTTATTATTTATCTTCTATATGATATTACAAAATTAATTCATTTTCTCATAATGAAATAACATACTGTAATAAATAATAGAAACACAACAACATATCACATGCAACCTTCATCAGTCCCAATCAACAATAACATATGACGCAAATTATCATAGTTCATAGTTGGATAAATATATAAGCCCATAAAAATTTGATAATACATAATTGAGTTAAAAATTTGTATATGTAGTTTTTGCTATTAATTTATCGTTGAAATTTTGCACGTGAATAAGTAAATAGTAAAATATCATTGTAATATATATAGGGTAGCACTATGGTAAAACCCATATTAAAGTGCAATCTAGAAACTAATCTATTAATTAATAATATAATTATGGGGGTAAAATTGTCCAATACTACAAATTCAAAAATAAGGGGAAAAAACGCCGTGTCTCGTAGCTCTCACTCTCATATCTTCAAATTTCTCTCTCGTAGCTCGTGCGAATTTTTCTGAGGGATTCACAACTTAATTGCCCGCTCAATCATCGTGCGAATTCTTCCGTGGGCTACATCGATTCTGAAGCAAAATGCGAAAGAAACGGGAACAAAATCTCAAACAGACTGAAGAAGGCAAGTAAATTCGTCGCTGCAACGTGAATTCTGGTTTTCTAATTATCTTCGTTAATTTTGGGGCAATCTAGGGTTTCGTATTTGATTTGAACTGGAATTGAACTATGTGTGCCGCATTACTGTTAATTTCCCCATTTTTTTTGGTTTTCACTGCAAAATGTGAAGTAATCGTAGGAGGAAAACTGAATGGATTTGTTGCTCCGACTGTTTATGAATCAATTGCTCCGATTGTGTGTGTGTGTGTGAGTGAGAGAGTGTGTGTGTGTGTGTAGATTGAAGTTTCCCTATCCTTCTATGAGTACTAATGGTTCTTACACCTTCTATGAGTGTGTGTGTGTATGTGTGTGTGTGTGTGTTGTAGTCTGTTTCGATTTGAATCTGTTCAGACTATTCTTATGGTAGTTAGCTTCGAGGTTGAAATTTCTCGCTTACTAGTAGTCCTGTCAGTTACACCCACTACACCTCTTGAATGGGGTGTATCCACGAAATCATCATCAGATCCCTCATCTCGTAACATAGGTGGACGTTGTGGTCTATCATATTTTGCTTTAGTTCTTCCTGCACATGCACAAACAAAACAATACCAATGAAATATTCTCTTTTTAACAATATCATATAGGATGCATGGGGTTCTGCAGGTATATGCAAACAAAACCTCCTAAAATGCAACATTCCACGATGACAGTCAATTCAAGAATTGTTGATATGACCAAGTGATTTTAAACTAAAATGGTGCTTGGTATATTGCACTCCAAATATTTTATGCAATGATAAAAACACGATAATTTAGGATTTAATTGGTTATATTCAAAATATTAGAGTGTTTTTGATAAAAGTATGCAATGATAAAATAAAAAAAAGTGCAACAAAACTATGACAATTATGCAACAAAATTGTTGAAAAATGCAACAAAAATAATGAATTCTCAAGACAATGATTCTAAAATTTCCTACAAAAAATTAAACTCAAACATTAAAGGGGCAGTTTCTGGCATCATGGTTCGCCATTTGCTTGCACGTGCCACATTTCCTTTTGGTTTATTTGCATCTCGTATAGTCTTATCTCTCTTGGACTTCATATCACTTCCACTTTCTTTTATTTTAATAGGATCAGGAGGCAGCACATCAATATTTTCTGGAATGGAAGAATCATAAAAGCTCTGAAATCCTATGTACTTTGAGTTTGTAGCAGTGTCCTTACCTCCATTATTGTTATACTTAGTAGCAAATCCATTAAAATCTTGTAGCAATTCTTTCATTTTGCCAGCATCCCTTGTAACCATTCCAATACATTTTTTTGCGGATTGATGCAACATGATCAAGAAGTACAACATCTGAATCTGTCCCTCATTAGTTTCTTTCACATCGGACAACAACTCTTCCGAACAAGCATACCGTGTCCATCCAGAAACTATATATTTTTTTGGGATCCTTCGAACAAGATTATTCTTGAAGACCACATAAATGTGACGACATAAAAGACCATACTTGAAAAAGTTTTTGCACTCACAATCATAAGTCTCTTCTGAAACATTAACTTCAACCTTGAATATCTTGTTAAGCCAAGAATCTTTAATATCGTATGTCGTCACCGTCGGTCCATGAATAATATTGATAATGCTGCATTCCGATGTAGACCATCTGATTTCCTTATGAACATTGTTTTGAAAAATTTGAGTAGTGTAAACAGAAGCTGCATGCTTCTCAAACAAATAGGCGTTACTCGTCTTAGGAACAGAAGATTCATCCACACTACTAAGCTTATCATGCTCATCTCTTTGTGCATCAATCGCACTCTCAAAATATATAAAAAATGTTGACAGATTTGCATTTATGTGAGAATACTTTTGGAAAAAACTATTCTCAGATTCGGACATGGATGTAGTATGAAACACTGTCGGGACGTCTTTGAAAAATGAAGGGGTCCAAAACTCGCGTAACTCAAACATTGTTGCAAACCATTCATGTTCCACCAGATCGTACTCCTCTAGCAGCTCATTCCACTTCATCTCAAAATCAGAAGGTTCGATAGTTTCCGACCAAACTATATCATTGAACTTCTGGCTGAATCCTTCATTCTCCCTCAAAGAGACAGGTATCTTAATGGTAACTTTTTTCATGATGTGCCACATGCAAAAGCGGTGATTCGTATCGGGCATAACACATTTAACCGCAATCTTCAATGCAGGGTCTTGATCAGTTATTATCATCCTAGGTGGAATCTTCATGCACTCGACGATTCTGTAAATGCAGGTATAAGATTCTGCATCCTCACTTGTAAGTAAGTCAGTTCCAAAAGTCACACACTTCCCATGATTGTCTTTTCCCGTGAATGGTGTGAATACCATGTTATATCTGCATTTACAGGAAATAAAGATTTATGCAACATAAACATTCGAAATGCATCAAAATTAGTAGATTATGCATCAAAATAAAAGACACATACTTGTTCGCCTCGTAGGTAGCATCGAATGAAACAGCCTCACCAAACGCATGATACATCTTTATTGACGTAGTATCAGCCCAAAAAATATGAGTCAACTTCTCAGATTCATTCACAGAGTAGTGCTACGTGAAATCTGGAAATATCTCTCTCTTGGAGCGAAATTTATCGAGCAATATTTGAGCGTCAACGCCCTCAACATAAGCTTTCAGATCACGTGAGAAATTCCTAAATTCAACACTACTGCACCCAACATTCCTATAACTCCCAACAATTTCCTTAAATATGCGAAATGATTTCATTGGCCCGATGTTGGATTTAGCACAATTCATAATGAAATTTTGATGCACATCATCAAGATTCCTATTCACTTTGAGAAAATATCTGTAACGCTCTGACACTAATGAGTGCGTGTGCGCTTCCTCAAACACATCAACCATGTAACCATCACGACCACAGTACCTTAATATAACCTTAGCCTCACTTGATACTCTTGTCGTAAGCCTTTTCCTTCTCTTATAAGAATCCCCACTATTCTCATTATTATAAATTTCCTTGACCTCCTCACGGTTGCAATATATGTATCTACTTAGTACAGTACCATCACGTGCTTTCCTAAGCTGTCCAAGCCGCACGTCAAACTCACATGCAACACCATAAGACCGATAAAAATCTTCAGCATCCTTAATGGTACTAAACTTTAGACCAATGTATGGCTTCTTCTTATCATCACAGATAGGCAAATATATAGTCTCATCATCAACACTATCAACTGCAGAACAAAAAAAAATGTTTATGCATCATAATCACTAGAAAATGCATCAAAATGATCAACTTATGCAAAATAAGCCTTATGAACTAGAAAACATATATATGTGATTTTCGATCCTATAAGTTGAAAGAAATAAAGAGTAAAAAGTGTTGAGAACTTGTCAAGCTATATATCAATATTCATACAAAGAAAACGCGGAAATAATATGCAGCTTGTAAAAAGAGAAAACACGACCGCTGCTAGAACGATCACAATTTGAGATCAAATTCAAAAAAATCAAACCCGAGAACTCATGTAGGATGCTAAATCCAGAACTAAAAATCAAATCCAATCAAAACCAAATCAACACCCGCCCCATTCCAATCAATAAATTGAAGACTGGATTAGCTAGGGCAAGTGGAGTTCAGGAAGCGTACAATCAAAGTGATTTCGTTCGGTTTTCAAGTAACTGAGGTTGATTTAGCAGCTTGTAGAAGGATGTGGAGGGGCATAGGTTCAAGTAACATTGATGTGGATGGGCATAGGTTAAGCTTGGATGGTTCGAGAAGAGGAGAAACGAAAGAAGATACAAAGAAGAAGACGACGATTTGCTAGAATTTTGAAGAAGAATACGACGATTTGCAGAGATTCATCAGAAAATCATAAAATAACTCACCGGAATCTATTCGAGACATCGTTCTTCCTGGAACTCCGCAATAATTTGCTAGGGATTTGCTAGGATCGATTGAAATCTGCCTGAACTCTGCGATTGAACTATGCAATTGAGCTCTGTGAAAATCACGTACTCGTAAGATCACGTATATGGCGTGAAACGTGAAGCAAAAGACATATATAACCCCAGTCAAAATATAAAAAACACGTATAACCCCAGAAAATATAAAAATAATTAAAAACTAATGAAAAACTAATTAACAGCTACTTATTCCTATCCGTAGGATGAAAGAAATCAAGGGCTGATATTGGTTTCTATGTTTCACACTATAATTAGTTTTCATAGGATATATTCTCTCTCTCTATATATATATATATACAATAATTTTAGATGTACTTTTAATAAAGAAAATATAAAGTATACTTAGTGTAACATGCAAATTTGTAATTGCATTACAAAAATGTATAAAAATCATATTATAACTATTTAGAAATAGGAAAAATAGAATATTATAACTTCATACTCCTTCATATAATCATACTCCTTCTATGAATAGTGTGGAATTTGATGAGGTGTGGAAATAATTTATTTATTTATTTATATTGAAATTTATTTATTATTTTTTTTTGAGAAATATATCTATTATTCATAAATAGCCCAAGTATACAAATTACAGATACTTAGCTACATAGAGGGAATAATATTACTAAAAATTCCAGAAGGCCCTCTAGCCATAAAATATGCTGCTTGATTAAACTCACTACCATTGTGCACAAAGGAAATATTGGGTATGACCGTTGCCATGAGCTTTATATCATCCACAATGTGTATATCAAACTCTCCTACCAAGCCTTGTCCGCTGATTGCATTTATCAAGCAAAGATTATCATTGCCCACTACAAACTTATCAAACCTTTCCACTACTGGAGTTACATCAAACATCATAGCCAAACCTTCCAACAATAAAGTACTACTAGTTGCTAACCTTTTTTTTTTTGCTGCAAGAATGAACTCACCATCATGACGGCGTAAGATGAATCCCATTCCAATGCGCATATTGTCCAGCACCGTTACATCTGTATCCGATTTAAACCATCCAGGTAGTGGTGGATGACATGCCTTTATGTCGACATTCAGCCGATGTCGCTGAGCTTTCATTGATGTTTCTTTTCGGTGTATGTCATTCCAGCACCGCTGTATACTACACAACACTACATCACCTTGCCATGATTGGTTATCAAAATAAACCTTGTTTCGTGCTAACCAAATATGCCAAATGATAATGACTAGAAATTCAACACATGCCATTGGGTACCGAGAGAGAACACTCTAGATCAAAACTCTAATCGAACTCATGGCCTCTATATCTTGCAAGCGAAAGGGCTAAGACTACCAAATAGAAGAAGTAACCTAACATTGAAGAAAAAGATGAACTTGTGTCTCCATGGCATCTCTACATAATTGACATGTAGTATCCACGTCCAAACCCCTTCTTAATAAGTTATCACAAGTCGGTAGGGCGTCATTACAAGCCTGCCAAATGAAATGAGAAATTCTCGGAAGAAGATGTAGATTCCATAACTGCTTCCATGGTGTAGAAATATTACTAGGTCCCTCTGAAGCATTACCATCTGTCAGGTATATGGAAGTTGCCAGCCGATAAGCTGATCGCAATGAGAAATTACCATTCTTGGTGAAACCCCACACCATCTTATTAGGAGGCAATCTCGAACTTAAGGGTGTAGCTAAAATGTAATTTGCATCATGTGGAAAGAGCTCCCTAACCAGATCCATTTTCCAGCTAACCAACTCATCATCAATTAGATCCGAGACCATAAGATTTTGGGCACCCACCATGTTTGGAAAACTCCCTGTTTCGAAAACTTACACGTTGAGGATAGGGATTTCCAACCCAGAGATCACTTTTCGCTTTGATACTAAGTCCATTTCCTAGTCTCCATGCACATCCCTCTTGAACAATTTCATGTGCTTTAAGGAGATTACGCCATAAGTAACTGGGTCGATATCCAATATTTGAATTAAGCAAATCAGACCTTGGAAAATACTTCGCCTTTAGAATACTGAAATTAACAGTATCGGTCTTGTGCATAAGATTCCAGACCTGCCTTGCAAGTAAGGCTAAATTAAAGCAACGTAAATTACGAAAGCCTAAGCCCCCTTCATCCTTCCTTTTTATTAGACCCTACTTACCCACCCAATGTATCTTATGCTCTATTTCCTTATCACCCCAATTAAATTCCATTGTAGTACTCTCAATGGCGTGTAGTATCTCATTTGGTAATAAAAAACAACTCATAGAGTAAGTTGGAATTGCTTGTATTACCGCTTTCACCATAATCTCTTTGCCTGCTTTTGTGAGCGTCTTTTCTTTCCATTCCTTGCATTTTTCTGCACCCTCTCCAGAGTCGTTGTAAAGACTTGTTTCTTGGATCGGCCTATTAGAGTAGGCAAACCAAGATACTTCTTATGTTGAGATACTTGTTGGACACCAGCTCTGGTGCATAAATCCATTAATAAGGCAAATAGTACATTTGTAGTTGCAGTGACCTCTGTCTTCTCCATGTTTATTCGTTGCCCTGATGCCATTTCATAACTCTTGATGATTTTTTGAATTTCATCCATCTCCTACCTATTTGCTCGGAAAAAGAGAATACTATCATCTGCAAAAAATAGATGAGAGATTAGGGGTGCATTTCTGACCACCTTGAAACCATGAATTCTTTCTTCTTGTTCGGTCTTTTGAAGTAATGATGAGAAACTATCTGCACACAATAAAAACAAATATGGAAAAGAGGGTCTCCTTACCGTAAATCTCGCTCTGGGTGAAACACAGGTGAAACATTTCCATTTAGAAGCACAAAATACGAAACAGTACACACACAACGCATGATTAACTGCACCCACCGTAGAGCGATACCCATTTTTAGCATAATTTTCTCCAGGAAATCCCATTTCTAACCTATCATAAGCTTTGCTCATATCAAGCTTCATAGCCATATATCCCACCCTCCCAGTTTTCTTATTTTTCATGGAATGGAAAACCTCAAAAGCTGTCATAACATTATCTATGATAAACCGACCGGGAATGAAAGCACTATGGGTTGGAGACACAATGGAGTTGAGAATATATTTCAGCCTATTGGATATGCACTTAGTGATGATATGAAAAATCACATTGCATAGACTATAGGCCGAAAATCCTTAGGGTTTCAGGATTTTTAAGCTTAGGTATCAAAATAATGTGGGTGTGATTTAAAGATCATAGGTCAGCTCCATGATTAAGAATGTTAATAATAGTATTAGACACATCCCCAACAATAATATCCCAAAACTTTTGATAAAATAAAGGAGGCATACCATCAGGTCCTGGTGACTTTAGTAGGTGCATTTGATGCAGTACAATCCGGATCTCTGCCAGAATCTATAACTGTACACTTCACACAATCTAGCACCTCCGATAAATTATCAGTTGTGTCAGCTTTAAAAAGAGTAACGTAGTAATCCTCAAAAAGTTTCATGAGATCAGCTTTCTTGGAGACCCAAACACTATTCTCATCCAATGATCGATTAACATAATTGTGTCTCTGCCTGTGATTAGCTTTAGAGTAAAAAGAATTTAGTATTTCTATTCCCTTCCTTCAGCCAAAGAGCTCTACTACGCTGCCTCCACATCATCTCCTCCTGTCCAAGCACCTCATCGAGTTGTATTTCCATTTGATGCATAGCTTTCAGATTGTCCTCAGTTGGTTCTCTCCCCTGCAGATCTTCCAGCAATAGAGATAGATCCCTGACTTTCTTCTTAACATTTCCAAATACTATTTTATCCCATTCGGACAAAGCCTCTACCAAACATTTTCAAGAAAAGTGAGGGACTTTGAATTGTGTAACCACATGTTCTCAAATCTAAACCTCTTTTTGTATCTTTGATCTAAACTATCTCTTGAACATCGAAGTCCATTAAAATGGGTTAATGATCCGATTTATACCTCTCCCCAGATGGCGAACAATGTGGGATGGATAGAGTTGTTTCCAACTTGAGTTGATTAGGGACCCATCTAGTCGAGCTTGGATATTTCCATCACCACATCTCCCAATTAGACCAAGTAAATTGGTAGCCCATGTATCGAATATCATGTAAATCCACCTGATAACATTATCACGAAAGAGTTGGTTGCATGGCATGGAAGGATTGTTGTCTGCCACCCCGCTTTTCAGAAGACCACATAATCTCATTAAAATCACCGACACAACACCATGGCTGATTAGGTTCTCTCTTGACGTGCTCCAATAAATCCCAAGTTTTCCACCTATTTACTCTCTCTGGCCAACCATATATACTTGAGAAGCTCCACGCTATGCCATTCTCTGTATCTGTAGCAGCAAAGAGCATATAATTTTGTGAAAAATTGATTAAAGTCAAGTCCATCGGTTCTCGCCAAAATGTTACCAAACCCCCCTTTTTACCACTGTTGTCGCCCACACAATCTACTGCCATACAACCATTAAAGTGAAAATTCATTTGATTAAGAATTTGGATCTCATTAGCTATTCGTTTTGTTTCCATCAAAAAGATGATATCAGGTTGATGGATTTGTAGGATCTTACGCAAAGCACAAACTGTCGCCTGGTTCCCAAGCCCGCGACAGTTCTAACTTAAGATTTTCATTGCCGCAAAGCAGCTCCCACCGCTGGTTCATGAATAACATCCCCTACTCCAATCTGCAGTTTACCTTTCTTCCGAAAATTATAATCTGTCAAATCTCCTTCCATATCAGATTTCCGTTTTTTCCCTCCACTGAGTTGATGTGATTTAGACAGAAATCCCGGATTGCATCTTGCCTGATCAAATTGAACATTCTGTAAAAGGTTACTTAATAAATCTGGATAAAAAAATGTTGTGAATATTTTCAGAGATGGTAGTATGGGAAAATATAGTTTGAGTTGGCAATTTTGTTACGTTAACATGTGGCAACAAGGAAAATATGTGTGGTGAAATTACTGGAACTATGATTTGTGGAGAAGGTGATGGATGTGAAGAAGGAATAGTATTAGTGATATGATCATTAACAATGGTGGCATTGGCTTTAGAAGCTGGGGAATTAGGATTTGGAATTTGGCTATGGTTGGAAGCAAGGGCTGAAGATTTGAGGTAATATGGTAGATTCATTACAGATTACAACTTTTTCAAGAGAGTGAAGGAGATCTGTAGCTATCTCTGATGGAACTATTTGGTACATATCCTCTAACTCCTGAACCTCTTCATCTTTGCTATTCACATTAGAGATAGCATTCACACGGCCTAGAGGTCGAGAAATTCTTCCCATATCAACATATTTCTTCCCTTGCTTGAATGCAGGTGCACGTAGTTCATCTCCAAATCGCAGATGAGTCTGATTTGTATCTTTGTAATCACAATCTTTCATGATATGTCCCAAACGACCACATTGATAACAAAATGAAATGATGGCAATCTTTCAAATTTCAGGGGTATCCACATTTTATTGCCTTCAACTACAATCTACAGACCTCGACGTAACGGCTTGGTGAGATCAATTTCAACACGTACGTATTCTTGCACATTGACTATGCCCAGTCAATGTTTCTTCATCACGAGAGATAAATCTTCCAATTTTGTTGCCCATCCCTTTAAGTGCCTCTACAGTTCGACATATCATTGGAATATCACATACCTGCATCCAGAAAGGGGCGGCCTCAGAAAATTGCAATGCAGAAGGTTGCAAATTGACTTCAACGGGCTTTAATACTAATACATCTTTATTGAAATGCCATGGTGATACGACCCTTACTTATGTTATTTATAATTTAATAGTCTAGTTTAGTATAGTTATTTGGGCTATGTGTTATTTGTATATGTTATTTACAAAGTAAATGTTAATTGCTAGTTTTATTAGGCCCAAGCCCAAGTACTTTAGGATTGTTCTTTTAGTTAAAAGGGGACAAGTGATGTACTATGAATTTTATCATGAAATAGAATTGAAACCTTATGGTTCTTGGCTTCTCTTGGAGAAGATTTGGAGTTGTTGCGCACTCGAAGCGTAATCCTCGATACATCGCGTGATCGAGGCGTATCATTGGTGCTTTCATTGAGAGATATCAAAGTGAGATCTCTTTGAGGTATCAAATCTATCTTTTGTTTTGTTTTTCAAAAAAAAACAAAAACAAAAAAAATGGTTCGTGTTTTTTATTTTTATCCTTCGAGGTATCTTGATCGATGTTAGTGTGGATGATGGGCATTGTTTGATTATCTTGGTTTTGTGATTGGGTTGGTCATTAATTACTTGGAATTGAATTATTTGGTGGAGGTTTGGAATTACGGCGGCAGGCTTGAGAAAGGGTTTTGGAAAAAAAAAAAGAAGAAAGAAAGGCTTATGTGTTTGCAGGGTGCTTGATTGACTACCTAAAGAAGAAAAGTTTTGGAAAAAAATAAAAATGTTTGGCTTGTTTGTTAAGGGAACTCTCAAGAAACAGATTGGAGCTTTCTTTTTGGAAAATTGGAGCAGCTTCTTGCAAATGGTAAAGTTTCGTTTTGGATCAAAATTTGAATCTGGAGTAGAAGGTTTGAAGCTTGTGATGAATAAGGAAGGTAATGAATTGAAGTGTTCTGAATTGGAAACAAAAGCTAAGGAGGTTGATGATTTAGTTGATTCTAATGAAGCAATAGAGATTGTTGAGAATGATTCACTGCTTGATTATGTGGAAATAAAAGTTGTTGAAAATGTGTTTGTTGAGAATACGGAAGCAGTGGTTTGTTCTAAGTTGAAAACAAAATCTGTTGAAGTTATTACATGTGAATTTGGCTGCAACATGGACGTGAACCCCACTAATCATATGCTGCAATTTGAGACTATTAGGAATGGAAGAATTAGGCCCCTTGATGCTGAGTTTAGCAAAGATTTCCCATGATGTGTCGCACTTGTACTCAAGGAGAAGAGTACATTTGTTGGTGGTATCTCTTCCATTGTGGTTCAAAGAAGGGGCGCCGTTTTAACACTCTATGCACTCAAAGAAGTCTACAAGGAGCCTTTTAGACTCCACCTTGAGGACAAGGTGGTTTTGAAGGGGCGAAGAGTTGATACGACCTTTATGTCATTTATAATTTAATAGTCTAGTTTAGTATAGTTATTTGGGCTATGTGTTAAGCCCAAAATAAATATTAATTGCTAGTTTTATTAGGCCCAAGCCAAAGTATTTTAGGGTTGTTCTTTTAGTTAAAAGGGGACAAGTGATGTACTATGAATTTTATCATGAAATAGAATTGAAACTTTATGGTTTTTGGCTTCTCTTGGAGAAGATTTGGAGTTGTTGCGCACTCGAAGCGTAATCCTCGATAAGTCGCGTGATCGAGGCGTATCACATGGTGAACCGTTCACTACTTTTGCCACATCTCTGGATATTATTGAATTGGAAGGAGAAAAGATTGTGTTGAATCTTTTTCATTGTATCCATCAAACCAAAAGCATTTACTGATCGCTCCGTCCAAACTTTCCCAATTAAATTTGTAGATAGAGAAGGCATCAGCATCATATTATGTGAGATTGGAATAACCAGCGGTTCCTCCTTAGTAGTATCATTGGCATCCTCCACCATGCCACCGGCCATAGAAACTGATGAAACAGAAGAGATATTGACCGTTACACTGATAGAAATTATTGCCTGGAAGAAACACCACAAGAATACACAACATACACACAACGGAAAGATCAAGAGAGGAAAACTACCAGATAGATTCACCAGAATCACGCCAGAGATACAAAAACAACTCACAAAAGAGTACCAGAACAAACCCCAACCGTCGTAGGGACGAAAATTTAATTGATTGCTATGACGATAGTAAAAATTTATTATTTGTTTTGGAATTTATTTGTTGAATGCAACTATTATAATATTTTTATTTGGTCGATATCATATAATAAAAATTGAATATAGAAATTTAGGTATAATTTTCGGTATGAAAAGTTTGGTAAGGTATATTGGTATGAAGAAAGTGGGAAAACCGAAATTTTCGGTATGGTACTAGGACAACAAAATTGTCGGTATACCATACCGAACCACCCATAGGTATATTTAAGGAAAATTATAATATACCATATGAAAGAAATCCTAAAAAAAATAAATAATAACCCTTACTAAAAAAATTAAAAATTAAATAAAAATATTATTGATGTGACACTGTCATATCAGTCGATGAGACATTAAATGTGGCCACAACAAATAGACCAGCATTCCTAATGTTAATTAAATGCACTATTACATAATAAGTTCTTACTATTTGTTTCCACTCTACCGGCAAACACATGATTTACGAAGGGTGAACTTTAGATATACCCAAAATAAATAAGTGTATAAGTTTTATACCCACAAGTTTAAAATTATAAGTTTTATACCCAAATTAAATGAAAAGACAAGTTTATAAATTAGTGATTAATTTAGATAATATGTTCACACATTTCACAAATAATATCATTATATGAATTAAAAATCAGCTTAAAATCAAATTTAGGGCCTTAATTTTGGCCAAATTAGACTGTTAATGGTTAGGGTTCACGGTTATTTTAAAATTTTCACGGTTTAAACGTCTATTAAACCATGTGGTTACAAACTCACGGTTAGGGTTAACGGTTTGAATATAATTTCACGGTTTATTTATAAAAAAACCATGAATTTTTTATATATGCCAACTTTTTAAATATGAAAAATTAGTGTTTCACGGTTAGATTAGGATTTAAACCGTGAATTTTACGGTTTAAATGCTAATCTAACCGTGAAACTATGTTTTTAAACTATGTTTTTAAATACTATTTTATAAAAAATTGTTCATTCAGAAGGAATTCACGGTTAGAGTAGCATTTAAACCGTGTAATCACGGTTTAAATGCTAATCTAACGTGAAACTATATATATTTTTTAATTTTTTGTGATTTTCTAATTTGAAATTTCATAAAGGTGTTTCACCGGTTTATTTGGAATTTAAACCGTGCAACACGGTTATAATACAAAGTAAACCGTGAAATTATATTTTTATTGATTTTTCTTAATATTTCCGCAATCTAACTAGAAAAGAACATAGGATAACACTCAGAACAGAGAGAATTGTCAACAATTACATTACATTACTAGTCTGAATACTTCCATAAACTATTTCAATCTCTAATGACATATCTCATCGGGCATCTAGGCCTAGTATGCCCTGTTGGTGACAAATGGTACAAGTTTTTGTCCTTCGCCGCTACACACCATCTTCGTTTGGGGGTCTATTAAGATCGACGCCACCGATTTGCAAAGATGTCGTGCATGTGCGTCTCTTGTGACCGTATTGACCACACCGACCGGAACAGAGAGAATTGTCACAATTACATTACATTACTAGTCTGAATACTTCCATAAACTATTTCAATCTCTAATTAACATCTCTCATTGGACATCTAGGCCTAGTATGCTCCTGTTGGTGACAAATGGTACAAGTTTTTGCCCTTCACCGCTACACACCATCTTTGTTTGGGGGGATTAAGATCGACGCCACTGATTTGCAAAGATGATGTGCATGTGCGTCTCTTGTGACCGTATTGACCACACCGACGCATCTTTGTGGATTTCCTGGAAGATCTTCCACTGTTGATCTTGCTTGGCTCATTCGCGGTCTACATGCTTGCCTGTTGACATAGACGGCCGAACCACTTGAGAAGAAATGTACTCGGGCACAGTCCAAGACTCTGGATGGGGTACCGGCTGAATGTTGGGCGAATAGGTTGCCACGAGCGTCGATTGTTTGAAATAATGGCTGACATAGTTAGTAGCACGGCCTCCGGCAAAACTGAAAATTTTCAAACAATTAAACAAAAGAAATTCAAACCACTAAACAAAGAAATCAAAACAATTAAACCAAAGAAATTCAAACCATTAACCAAAATTAAATTATATAGTCATGAACGAAATGCATACCCAAGAGCAGCACAAGCGTGTCGACAGGGCATCATGTCCGACTCCCATTCACGGCATTCGCACGTGCCGTTGTCAACATCCACAAGGTAAGTCCCAGTGTCACCGTTGACCCTATACACGTTGGGCACCATGTCCCTCTAACGGTGTAGTGACGGGCCAATTCTGCAAATGTAGACATCTTCAAGTACGCATTCTGAGTCAGCTCCTGGTCCCTTGATTGGGCATTACGCCGATGCTCCTCGAATCACTTCTCGACAATAATCTGATACGCCTCAATCATGGCGCAAATGAGCAATCGCCGAGCCCATAGGAGTCTAGCATACATCGTCTCAGCAGCATTTGAAGTCATAAAACTCGTGCGCGGAATAGGGCACTTGTTACGCGCCCACCGATGCACGCCAATCTCACACAGCCTGGTATATTCCACCACCTTCCATACTCATGTCCCTTAAGGCCTCAAAGTATTCATTGAATGTAGGATCCGAGTGGGTGTAGGCCGCAACTTCGAATATGCCAAGTGCGTGCCTCCGAAATCTAACCAGATTTTGGTCAGATGATGGAAGTAAAGACCGTGATGCGCATGTGGGAAGACATTCCTAATGGCATTTTGATGCTCATATGGCCATCGGAGACTATCAGAAGGTCTTGAGGCGCTCCTAAACAATGACACAACCTAGTAAGAAACCAAGTCCAGGAATCATCGTCCTCGATCGGCCCAAATCTAATGGCAAGTGGAAACACTTGCTCGTTCCCATCCTTCATG